>QAOA01007551.1:752967-927444 GCA_003255065.1 Cercis canadensis | reverse complement strand
TTCACTCATATTAATCTATTTATTAATGTATATTTTTAAATTTTATCATGCTTAAAATTTTATTTTAAATTGTGAATCTTTATGTATAAATTTGAATATAAATCTTTTAAAAAAATTTCATAAATTTGTTTGTGAAAAATATGTAAATGGAGAGGAATATCATACTTTGTGTACTCTGAACTTTAACATAAATTGTTATTTTAAGTGGGGTGCTAACATAATTTTAATTAAATTAGTGGATCACATTAATATTGTCACACAAATTGAGAAATGACCAACTGAACAAGTAATCACAACTAAATATCCACCATTGGATTTGGCACATAACACAAGGAACGGTGGTAATTGTGCCACCTAAAATGGGGTTATATAACCCCATAATTTTGCCTGGGGTAAATTAAAGGCCCCCATTTATATCACATTGAAAACAGGACAGGTTACATAACTTGCATTGGTCAAGTGATTTTTACTTTTACACATCAACAATGGTAAGGATAAATTTCTTCCCTAGTGGTCTGTGGCTCACAACAATCCAATGGGGGGCTTTAACTGACCCCATGTAAAAATGGGGTTAAACAACCTCATCTTAGTTAGACCAATTTAGTTATAATAAGTGTTTTGATAGTGGGACCCACATATTTACTTAACCTGTTATAGGCAAAATTTCTATTTATTACAAATCAACCCCAAATTTTTTAAAAGTCTTATTTTCTTGTCCTTTCTCACCTTTTTTGTTTTTTCGCCATTTCCCTTCATCCATATCTCTGAAATCAACTAAGAAAGCAATTTTAATGTATTTATTAACAAAGTTGAATGCTACAGGAATTATTGTCATTCACCTTTGGGGTAAAAAGAAACATATTTACTTAAAAACACAACGAAAATTATTTAAATGTATCAAAATATTTATTTTAAATCAGCCTCTTGGCATGCTTGCTAGATTCTTTCATTTATAGATAAATATGCAGTCTTCGGTTTTATGAAAAAAAAAATTAGACACCAAATTAACTAAGGAATCAAGTTTCTCTATCGTGTAAATGATGCAATAATTAAAAAGTAGTATTTCTATCTCATCAATCAACTAAAAGTTACAGTTAGAATTTTTAAAAAATTGCGAGAAATAACGTTATTTTTTATTCAAAAGATATCAAATCTTGAGTAAAGTTTGTGGGACATAGATATTATTGTAATCCCTTACTGCGGTAAGACAAATTTTTTTTTTCAGCTTCAAAAAATTTGATATTAGATAAGAAAAAACAGTGTCGTTCTATCATAACTTTAAGGAATTACACCTCAAATAAATGAATTATACAAGCTAAAAAAAGTTGAAGTTCTACCTTTTAAATTTAATGTAATAAAAATTTAAATTAATTAAATAGTCAGACATAACTTTTCTTTTGTTTGGTAGTTTCTTTTAGCATGTTATGATCTCCTATATTTGCAACCTAATTCACTTTTGATTGATTGAAAGAAATTGTCAAAGCTTCGAATATTTCGATAAACCAGGAACGTGGGTTTGATATTTTTTGAATAGAGTCAAACTTAACAAACATGAGACAATCCATGTCTGATTCAGGACTCTGATGTCAAAATACATATAGGTGTAGCTTTGTGTTGAGAACGCTTTAAGAACTTTTTTTTTTTTGTCAAAGTAAGATCTCAAATACAAAACCTTCTTGTGAAGAGAGCCTTGTGACGATTTGGCCTGTAGCCCAAATAGTCTTTTATTATTATATATGGCTCAAATAGTTCAAAAACCTTGATTAAGTGGATCAAATGACATACCCGCGCACCTCCTTATAATTTCCGCTTAACCAAATGAGTGTGACTCAACTTCCCTTTACCCAACTCTGTCATTTTTACACCCTCCTTCCAAGTTCTTAATCCATCATGATCTCAACCACGCATGTTATAAAAAGAAATACCAAAATTTTATGTCTTAAATAAACTTTATGTTATATACTAATGTTGTTTATTATTGCAGAATATGCCTCGGGTATTATTAAAGGTAAGATATTATGTTATGTATATTTTTATTTTATTTTAATACTCTGCTATTTAAATTAATTTGTTTCACAATTAGTTATTTGACATTTTTTAAAAAAATATGTATATATCTATACTAGTTTAGCAAAATGTATGGTATTACTGTAGTTATTTATTTTCAAGAAAGAAATTAATGTAAGCATTTTATTTATGCTTTATTATATCATCAGTTTCAATTTATCCTATAATTTTGTATTCAAATCAAATTTAAGATTTTTAGAACAGAGATGCATATTTTATTAAATATATGAATAAAAACTAAATTCAAGTAAAGACTCCATAAAGTTTTTTTTTTTGTTTATTATATTCAAATAAAATATATTGTATTATTTTCTTCATTAAGTTAATCAATTTTTGTCAATATATGAATATTAATTTTTTTCTCAAAAGATGATATTCATTTTAATCACTTAAATAAAAAAAATATTATATTGTATATACAAATTATATATTTTTTTTGGTCACCTAGGAGCTAGGCCTGACTCCAACCTTTGGTTATGCTTAGAACTAGTTATTCAACATTTGTAACCTTTTTTAACACGATTTTCATATCATTAAACTTAAAATTTGATGATCTATGAAACTCATATGAATATTTTATCAAAAAATCATAAAAACTTTGAAATTCAAAGTCAAGATTTATCCCATTTTTATGCAAAAATTCACCATTCAAATTCTACTTGCAAATATGAAGAGTAAGGGAGAAAGTGAGATTTATACTCTTCAATTTTTTGACTTATTTTGTACACTATTATTCTTCACTCATATTAATCTATTTATTAATGTATATTTTTAAATTTTATCATGTTTAAAATTTATTTTATTCAAATCCGACTTGCAAATATGAAGAGTAAGTGGGAAAGTGAGATTTACTCTCTTCAATTTTTTGACTTATTTTTCACACTATTCTTCTTCACTCATATTAATCTATTTATTAATGTATATTTTTTAATTTTATCATGCTTAAAATTTTATTTTAAATTTTGAATATTTATGTATAAATTTGAATATAAATCTTTTAAAAAAATTTCATAAATTTGTTTGTGAAAAATATGTAAATGGAGAGGAATATCATACTTTGTGTACTCTGAACTTTAACATAAATTGTTATTTTAAGTGAGGTGCTAACATAATTTTAATTAAATTAGTGGGTCACATTAATATTGTCACACAAGTTGAGAAATGACCAACTGAACAAGTAATCACAACTAAATATCCACCATTGGATTTGGCACATAACACAAGAAACGGTGGTAATTGTGCCACCTAGAATGGGGTTATATAACCCCATAATTCTACCTGGGGTAAATTAAAGGCCCCCATACTGTATTATGAGGTGCCATAGATAACATGATATTAATGCATACTCTAAGAGACAGAACCAAGAATTTAAAGCCAACCCGGCCCCTCTATTGGAACAAACCCATAATGTCTCCATAAACTAAAACTTTTCGCAAAATAGATGGACTAAATAGTCTATTCAAAATTATTTATTTAGACAAAATAAAGGGATTAAAATTATAATTAAACCTTGAATTAACTGCCCACCTAACCCACCTACTAGCCTTTGTTAGCCACCTAATTTGGCATATTTGGCCATTGGGCAGCTCCTCCCCTCCTTTCAAGTGTTCATATTTTATTTTATTTTATTTTTAGTTACAAGAAAGTGCAACACTCTAGGAAGATAAAGAAAAAAAAAAAAAAACTTTCTTATTTCTTTTAAACTTTTATGTGTACTATTAAAGAGGGTTAATTTAGCTAATAAGAATCGAAATATTTTATTACTGTAAACTATTGCTAAGACTTGAGACTTATAAAATGAAGTAATCTCCCTTCACCTTAAACTTTTATGTATTGAAAAAAGAAAAAACTTTCATATATACTCAACAATGTTTATTATCACATGAATGGTGTAGTAGAAAGATACTTGCACATTCATTTGATGTTCAAAATCGATAGAAAGTTACCATTTAAATAGAAGTTCAATTTAAAATTATGTAGTGTGGTTAGGGACAGACTCCTATGTGTAGTAAAAAAAAAAAAATTAACTAACATATATAGCTCTTTTTTTTACATGTTGCCCCCACCCCACATCCTACTATGGATTCAAATGTGTAATGCTAGCTTAACTACTTATAATTGTAGTTGAGAAATGTAGGATTTTGAATTTTAATCTGAGTTAGTTATTAAGTAACTAATTAGCATCTTATTTTTTTAGTATGCTAAAAATGGATAAATATTTTAAAAGAAAATTAACATTTTTTTAGTTTGTTGGCATTTGTTTTTTTTTTTTTAGTCCATAAGAAATTACACAATAAAAGTAAACTATCTCTTCTCAAAATCCCACCACATTCGTTTCCAGTGGGATTTAAACTCGATACCTCTATCATGAAATACCAAAAGCTTAACTACTAGAATGTCCCCTTGGAGACTCCTAGCATCATTGTTTTAGCGTTTATGCATATATATATTTTTTGATAAAAATATTTATAATATATTTTTTACCCCCACTAGTCAAAATTTATGGATCCGTCCCTGCACATGTTACTTTTGTGAGAAAATTTCCTTGTGAATTTTCTGTCCTTGGTCGGACCGCTTGCTTTTTAATTAGACAAGAAAAATGAACCAACTAAAATACGTGGAAATTAGGACCTGACACCACCTAACTACAATATAACAAAAAATAAATTAATTAAGGCAAGGACATGTTCATTTCTCACAAAGAAGGCAATTGCCTAAAATGGGGAGGACGAATTAAAGAATCTGGGTAATGACTACCAAAATAACTAGGCCACTCTCTGAGAAGGTAGTTAGGCCATCAAGCATGAGTATAGGAGCAAGGGCTCTATAAAACCTAAATCAACCAAACCAAATGAGAAACTCAAACCTAACTAATGGATTCGATTGGTTTGGTTTTTATTTTTATTTGAGTTGGGTTGTGTTTAATTAGTTTAGTAAAAATTATAAACCAATTCAACCAAACTCATTTATTCAATAGAAATATCATTTCAAGAAAATTGCTATTTTCTCATTGTTAACAATGAAAATTAAGAGTTTTGAAATCGATATCTCACGGCTTCCAAATCTGTAACAGTGAAAATTAACACCTTTCAAAACCAAGGTCTCGTAATTACTACCAAATATGTGACAACGAAAATTGGGAATTTGAAGTAACTGAAACTTCCACTATTTTTTATCCTAATTTGTTTGCCTTGGAGTAGGATCTTCTCCAATACAATGATTCTAAGGTATTTAGAAAGAAAAACACCAGATGCAGAAGCGAAATGGTGGTGATTTGATTGAAAGAGAAGAAGAACTATTTCTATTGATGGAATCACGAACATAATCTGGTTCACGGAGTACTAGAACTGATACAAACAAAGCACAATTTGATGCAAATGTGCATGAAAGAAACTATGCTACTCCTACTCCTACTCCTAAGTGCAAAGTAAAATAAAATGATAAAAAAAGATAAATGAACTTTGTAGTTGTTTGATGTCTGGAAGGGGCGGGGTCCCAAATTTGTGTTCTTCACTGGTATTTATAGACTCTTCTAAATTTGATTACTTGCTTGCATGTTTGACACATGTTCGAACTTTCAACTGATCCCTTGCATGCACGACACCTAGAACATGCATGTTCTCTGTACCACTTGAATCATGGGGATCATGGTGACTACATGTTCCTCACTCTCAGCACACGTTCTTAATGGCTTTTAACTACATTCAAACTTCCACATTTTTAGCACACATTCTCATTGGCTTTCAACCACGTTCAAACTTCCGCATTTCATTACACGTGCTTAATGGCTTTCAACCACTTTTGACACACGTGCTTAATGACTTTCAGCCACGTTCAAACTGTTAGCCACTTTCTGTGTTTTTTGTGCATTTTCCTTCTCCTCCAGTGCATGCCTTCAAATGCCCATAATTGCCTTAGAATTAATTCACAGCTATTAGTTGCCTTCGAATTAATCCTCCATAAATTTTCCAAACAACAACTCATGTATCCCAAAGGATCCTGTCATGGACTTTGAATTATCATGTACACAACTTCCAATTTCGATTCATCATTCAACATTTTTAAATGTTATCAAAATTTCTTCACTTTGAGCTCTCGAATCTGAATCCAAAGAATTCTTCAGAATTTTAAATTTGTATGTTAACACTCACAAAGAATTCAGTGAGAAAAGTTGAATTTTCTATGGGAATTTGGAATTCCCATTGAAATTCTCATCGCAACCATGCCATGAGATTAAGTACCATTGGAATTAGATTTTCTTACGCGGTGAGACAAAGTATCATGTCCTTCCGATTTTGAGTAGTTAGAATATCAATGACTACTTAGCATGCCAGTTTCAGTAATTTTATATTTAAAAAGCTTTTCCTAAAGTATGCATCCAAATTATTTTGTAAATGAAAGAGGCTTTTCTTGACTGATTCCTCCAAAAACATAAACAACTTCCGCTTCTCATTAAAAAACAAAAATGTCCTTAAAAAAAAATCATGTTTTAAGAAATGATTTTTCTCTACTAAAATTCTTCTTTATTCACACTAATTTTGAAGTCAACAATTATAAAATAAATAATGAATTATATTCATCCATTTTTTTAACTATTATTAATAATAAATAGATAGAACTTGATTTTCTAACTAAAAATATGAGGAATGGGGTTCGACTTAGAACCTCAACATTTTTAAAAATATCCCTAAATAAATCGTGTTGTATATGCTCTTGTATAAATACATTCATCCATTTACTCTAGATATAATGTTGGCTTATTAACTCTAATATAGTAGACAATGGAATAGTAAAATAAATCTTTTATTCTAAGCTTAGCTAAAATTTATTTTTAGTTCGCAAATTCATATTGTATCCGCACTAAATACGTCAATCTACCGTGGGCACTCCTTATAGCCGAATTGTATGTTCTAGGCTAAGAGTCCAAGACCATTTCTTTTTACATGAAATCCCTTAAATTTTTCTAAGTTGGCCTTTGATTTTTTTTTTTTTTATTTCGACTTTTGGAGAGGGTATTGTGAGAAATCTTAACGCAAGTGTATGTTATCGTTTCCAAATAATAAGATGAGATAGAGTTATCGTTCCCACGAGGACTAATGTATCAACTACCGAAATTAGGTTAACCTTAATTTCATCTAATCAATCAATATGGAGAGATTTTCAAGAAAAAACTAAAATAGGATGTAAACAAACTTAAACCAGCAAAATAACAAACTAAACCAGTAATGATAGTATTATCAAGAGAGAAAACATCTAGGACTTTTGATTTCACCATAGCTATTCCGATTGCTATTCCTAATTCATTAACCAAGAACAATCTTCCTAATTACTAGCCAAGAACCCTAAATTATTTATTAGCCTTTCCCAAGGTCAAACAAAAGTATTTCTAAGTTATGAACCCACGATATTCCTATGTGAATTGCGAACAACTTAGAAATTCACTTAATTCTATGGTTCTTTTTAAATAGCTACACAGGCCATGGAGGTATATTTCTATCTTACATGCAAACTATGTTCTTAATCTCTATGATCTTTAATCACAAATTACCTCTCAGTCTCATTGTAATTATCTAATCAACTAATTAGTGATCAAGCAATTAGAAGCATGAAGACTTGAGAAGAAGAAGACAATTTAATAAAAAGAGTTCTTGAATTAAAGAAATAGAAAATAACAAATCATCCTAGCTAGGCTACATCATAGCCCTAGAAGGGAATTTAGTTCATATCTAAAGAAAAGAACATGATAGAATCAAATTCAAACATAATTCAAAGGGAAGAAAAATGAAAACTCTGTTATGGAGTCCGAATTAGCTCCACAAATCTCATCTTCAATCCTTGTTTTTGCTCTCCTCCTTGCCTCCAAAAAGTCTAGAAAAGAATCCCCTAAAAAGTTCCTAGAAGTTTCTATTTATACCCCTATGCAAAAGCCCTAAGGAAACTTAGGAAAAAGGACACATATTTAGAAATCTGGCACGGGCGCCGCGGCCCTCTCGCGCGGTACAAAAACACCAATTTTGTCGTAAATGAGCGCCACAGCTCTGATTTTTTAGCGCCGCGGCCCTTCCTCTCGGAAATTGAAGGCTGAAAATCAATTACGAGTGCCGCGGCTCTTGATTCTAGCACCATAGCTCTTGGATTCTGTCAAAACCTTTCATTTCTTCACTTCAAACCATAAAACCTATGAACTTCCATTTAAACCTACAATTTAACAAAAGAAATACATTAGATAGCAACAAATCTCAAAGAAGAACTAAATAATTAAGTGAAATATATCCAAAGAGTGGATGTAAAACCCACTCAACAGAGGGCTAGTCAAGATTTGATCCTTCTGCATGGGGCTCCTTGTTGAAACGTAAAGATGCTGACTACTAAGGCCCAGATTTCGAGTTGGACCCTGGATTATTAGTACACAATTATGGACCTACGTATATTTGGATGACATAGTGCAACATCCCTATAAAATTTCTTCTAATTCTATGTAATTATATCTTGTGTCCCCACTTTAAGTATGGATATTTTAAGAAGTTAAGATTTTTGATTTGAATTCACATTTTTGTCATATCATAATCAGAAAATTTAGTCTGTTTATCTAGGGACAAAATGTAATGTATCCCAACTTTATAATAATTTTAAATTTTTCATTGGGTATTTTTATTCTTTCTCTTGAAATGTAACGGGGTTTCTTACTTCCTTTGTAAAATTGTCTATTTTCTATGTTACTATGTATAATATAGTATGTACTAGTAGAGCTAGCAAACCAGGGTGGTCTAGCCCGTTTTGGCTTGGTTTGATTCGGATCAGGATAACCTAACCCAAATTTCATTATGGCCAGCATAATGATAACACTACAAGAAAATTTGTATTTTTCAATGATATACATTTAAAAAAAAATTCCAACAGAATTTTGTCCCTTTGAAATTCTTTGTAGAAAGGGAGGAGATTTTTCAATTTCAAACAGTATATTCCAAAAAAAAAAAAAATTAAAATTAATTTTTTATCATTTAAATTTTTTTTAATTTTTAAAAAATTTCAATGGTAAATTCCAATATACCGTTGGAAATGTCAAACAAACAAATATTTGAGTAAAACACACCATTTCACTAAAGCATTCAATTTTTTTGAATTTTTTTTTGAATTCCAATGGTATATTCTATTGGAATATATACCATTGGAATTTAAATTTAAAAGCACTTTGAGTTTCCCTTTTTTCTCTTTGAATTTTCACTTCTTCTCCACTCAAATCACTCTTCTCTCTTCCCCTCCCCATCCAAGCTTCCATTTCCAACGGCGTGCTCCCATTTCCGGCGTGGCAAGGCATGTGACTTGAGCTCTCCTTTATTAGGTAAGTATTTCAATTACCCACAACCCAAATCCCCCTTTCTCCCTTCTTACTTTGATTTTTGTTATTTTGTTGTAATTATTTTGTTTTAAATAGTGGATTGAAATTATAATGGCATTTAGAAGTAGTTAGCTTACATAATTACAAATCGGATGCATGATTAGTTGTTTAGGTTAGGGTTTAAATTGAATCCAAAAATGGGATGACCAAATTGACTATGTGTGGATTTTATTTGTTAAATTTGTCTAGAGGTTTTGACGTATGAGTGATTTGGGATTTTTCTTTACACATGAGTTTTTCTCTCTATTTTTGGTTAGAATATGTAAGCTTTTATTTTTTATTTTTTCAAATTTGTTGGTTATAGACAGGAGGTGGTGCCTGTGAGCTTCTATGGGTTTTTTTATTAGACTTATTGATGTATGTATCATGACTCTTTAAAATTTTTTGTAGTGTTTGTAGGATAAAGTATTTGTGTGTGTGTGTGTGTGATATTGGACTTATTATTTTATTGGCATGTATGCTCTTGTATTGACATTTATTATAGTGAATTAAATTGGAATAAGTTATATAGTTGTCTAACTAGAGATTGCTTACGCTATTAATTTTTCTTTTTGGATATTTATGTACACTTGGTATAATCTTTTTTTATGGACTTGTTGGACTTTGAGTTGTATGTTTTTTAGAACAATGCAATGCTTGTGCTTATGTGTAATTAAAATCATTGGCATATTGTCTTGGTGGATAAAATAAAATAATGATTATACTCTTTTATTATGTTCTAAAGTGAATATGTTTGAATAGTTACATAAATGTAGGAAAATAAGATAGGCTAAGCTTATGGATTTGAATTTGAAGTGACCTTTTATTGTGTGTGTGTGTATGTGTTTTGAATATAATCTATATATTTTTTAATATTAGCATGATTCATGCCTACAAAATTAGCTCAAATAAATTATGTTCTAGTTGTTTAGTAAAAATAAATTAATTAATTAAGAAAATAAAAAAAATTGAGTCAATTGGGCCAAGCCAAATTGGCTCGATTTTTTTGGGCCAGCATTTTCACTGCCCAATCCAACTTAAAATCGGGTTTTACAAGCTAACCCATCTGGTCAGGCCCATTTTGTCACCTCTAAGTGTAATCTAACCCAGCCTTACATGAGCTATGGGCTAATATGGGCCAGTCCACTTTTTCTTTTAATTATTTATATTGTATTATTTGAAATTGGGCTAAAAATTAAAAGACTTTGGTCCTCTTTTCTTAATGATTTTGGGCGTATTTTGGCTAAATTGTTAATAGACCTAATTGAACAAAAATAAATAAATAATAATGCATTACACATTAACAATATCACTTAAAGTCATAAACAAACACATATTAATGTTGATAAACAAATCCAAATAGGCAAATAATAGTACACTAATTAAAGTGCCAACTACCAACCACATACTAATTAAAGTTATCAATTCTTACGATAATTGAGCCACTTTATAATTGAAACTTATAACAATAAGATATAGGATTTTGAATTTGCGAAGAAAAATGGGGAATTAGGCCAAATGACATAGTCTTGCAAANAAAAAAAAAAAAAAAAAAAAAAAAAAAAAAAAAAAAAAAAAAAAAGGGCCAATGAGCCAATTCAAGCCAAGCCAAATTGGTCTGGTTCTATCTAGGTTAGGATTTTTAAAACCTAATCTTTCTTTTTTTAGGCTAAAACAAGTCTAGCTCATTTTTCCAGCTCTACATAAGGGTTATGGTAATTTATATTAGGTTAGAGGTTTGAGCAAATGTGTCATCATCAAGGAACTAAATGTCGTGTCGAGGTACCGTTTTGGTCACTTAAGAAACGGAAACGTTTCGGAAATTTTATAGAAATTTCATGGAAATGGAAGATTTTTTAAGAAATATTTCAATTAATTTTAAGTAATATATTTTTTTTAATTTTAAAAAATTGTAACATAATATTATTGGTATAGATATATAAAATTAGAGAGTCTAATATTAAATAATTACATTTTTAAATAAATAACATTAATATAATCAAGATTTATAAGTTTGACAACATTTAGCATACATAAAATTTAATGCAAAATAAATATGATATTCTAAGTCTCAAATTACATAATACATATTATACTGTAAGTTTTAAATATTTTTAAGCAATAATTTTTTAATTTTAAATTTTTTAATATAATAATGATGATAAAATTATATAGAATTAGATAATATAATGTTAAGTAACTATTTTCCCCAAAACACAATCATTTTGGCTGCTTTAGTCTTACTCTCTCACCGTTCATTTCTTGTACCCATAGAAAACCTCTTGCATTTTCTTAGGAGTCTTTCTATGCTTGGGAGGCATTGTAAACTAAAATCACTAGAAATTGCATTTTAGGAGCATGCAAACAGCAGTTGGAGTCTTTGGTGGTGAAACATATAGTAATGGGATTAATGCACCTCCTCTGATTAAGGAAAATGTGGGAGGCAGTGGCCGTCCTGCAATTTCAAGTCTGAATCGCCCACCATTTATAGCAGTGGAGCTTTGCCGAGAGCATTTGGTATGTAATGTTGATAATGGGATGACGATGTCGTTTGAGCTACAAACCCAGTTGTGCTAAAGGACCCGAAGATTCATATTCCAAGCTTTCATGGGTTGAGGTCTGGTAATTCTCTCTCTCTACTACATCTTTCTCTCTTTTCCTCTGCTACCTGTTTCTCTCTCCTCTCCTGTGATTTGTTTCTATCTCTTCCCTGTGATTTCTTTCTTTCTCTTCCGCTGTGATCTCTGTCTCCTTCTCCCTCTACAATCTATCTCTCNCCTCTGCAATCTATCTCTCTCTCCCTCCCTCCCTCCCTCTCTTTGGCCTCTATCCCTTGATTCTTTTTCAGTTTGTTTCGTACCTCTCGTGAAAATTTCTTGCGTTTCTCTCTATTTCCTCCGAAACATGCCTGTTTCCATGGAAATGGCAGAATTTCTGAACTAGTCAAGTGTTTCGTGTCGTACATGGGAGAAATAGAAAAATTTCGTGCGTTTCGTACGAAACGGCACGACATTTAGTTTCTTGCTATATACTACTATTAGATACTTAAATATATATTATTCTTGTGATGGAATTTTCATAAAAAAGAATGTAAATAACATTGTAATTTAAATATTCTAAAAATAAAAATAAAAAGTAACAGAGAAAGAGGAAAAAAAATGGTAATATGGTGTTTGGAACATTAAAATTTTATTGGATTCAATTTATTTATAAATAATTTTTTTAAAATAACACGTTAAGAACAAAAAATTTAAAATTTATTTACAAACGATTTTTTATATAATACGTGATATTTTATTAATATTACTATTTTTCAAAGATTTATAATTTTTTTTTCAAACGACATTTTTTTTCAATTTAAAACATTTTAAATACACATTACTACTTACAAAGTATTATAAAGAGTTTTTTTCTAGTTAATTGACCAAAATAATCCAATTTTATAAATAAAAAAAATTACCTAAATGAGGCTGTTTTTATTAAAATATAATTGTGCAAAACGGGATTAGCAAGATCTAAGGGATCTCACAAAAGTCTCTCTTTCTTTTGCCCTACATACTTTTTCTCTTTCTCTTTATCTAGTCTAACATCTTTTTGTTGATTGTTCTCTCTCTTTCTCTGTCAAGCCACCATTCTCCTTCTTATTCTTTTTGTTAACATTTGGTAGGACTTTTTGGTTCTACTAATTGGGAGATGGCGAGACTATCTTTGTTATTTTAAAAAAAATTATATTTTAATAAAAACAATTCCGTTTACATAATTCTTTTATAAAATTGTATTATTTTGGTCACTTAACCAATTTTTTCCTCTTAGATTTAAGAAGTTGAAAAAAAAAAAAAAAGACTAAAATGTGCCAAAGATTATTTTAATTATATTTAAACATGATAGTCATATATAGAAATAAAATATCCATATAACTTACACATAATAATTACATATAAACTAAATAAGTGCATAACAATAAGATATTTTAGTAATCTCTCATAATGTAGTATGTACCTAATTGAAAAACACATTTTCTTAGATTTTTTATGTCAAATTTTCCACACCAAATAGCCTACAATTGAATTGAATAATATTGAAATTAGAGGTGTAATCAGTCCCGTTTACACTCCAAATCGACTATCAAATCAACCAAGTTATCTTAGTTCGGTTCGATTTCTAAATTTTTTTTAAAGCAAAACCGAGCTGGCCAAACTCGATTTGGTTCAATTTGGATGGTTGGTTTTCTTCTCAACTCTCTCTTTGTAGCCAGCAATTGTGCATTAAATCCAATAACCCATGAAGCATTGAAGAAGGAATCAAGTAATAATGGCTTTTACTTTGTAACTTGTAAGCACCCTCTCCTAGGCATTAATAAAAGGTTGCATCAGCTCCCATTTTCCCATACATAAACAAAGAGAGAGAGAGAGAGAGAAATTGCATTTCAATTGAACATCAATTTTCCCACATCGAACATCACTACTCATTAATTTTTTTCCTCTCTCTATCATGAAGGAAATTGAAACCAAAAGCCCAATGTTTCTTTCTCTAACTATATCCACTAAATCTCCTAACTGATTCAAATTTAAAATACAAAATAAAATAATAGAAACCAAAAGCCCAATGTTTCTTTCGGTTGGTTTCATCGGTTTGGTGATTTTAATTTACACCCCTAACTGAGATCGTCATCAGGACTTAAAAATATCATATTTGAACCCAAAATCATCATCAAAAGTAAATTAAAAAAAAAAAAAAGTCTAAGTTCTCCTCAGTAAGTCAATACTTTTTCTTTTTTTGTACTAACAATAGGTCAATACCTATGTAACAAAGGTATGGGTATGGGTTTTGTCCGTACGGCATTTTTAAAAAAATACATGTATCAAATAAAATTTAAAAATTATAAAATTCTCTATCCATTAAAAATATCAACTATTAATCTTTAACAAATAAATAATAACTAACAAATATTAACTCAAAATATAAATTATCAATCAAAATTTAAATCTTAATACTATTAATTTCATCATTTCTATTAGCCATGATTACCCATGTTCTTCAATTTCGTTGCTACTATATAGTCTCCGTCTTCTCATTCATGGTAAAGCTGGTCTCTTTTTGGGGTTTTGGATATAAAAAAATAAAAGTGGGAGGGTGAGAGTGCAGGTGTCGTTGCACTGTTAATTTGTTGTTGGTGACCAATACCCAAAAGCTATAAAGCCTCCGGATGTGCGAATATTGTGCTATTGCCAAAGGCAGTGTCCAATGAAGATAAAAAGCCTCCGGCAGCAGTAGCAGCCCCAACGCACTCTCTCACGTCATCACTGTGCAAAAGGTCCAAAAAGCCAGCACCCATTACCACAGCAAAATCCTTTTCTATGATTTGCCCTCGGTATTCAATTGCATAAATACCCAATTGGGTGATCTCTTGATTCCCAGATAATCAGAGACAGAACTCTCAGAAGTTGCAGAGCAAAGATATTCTACTTCGCAAAAATGTCTTCTGAAGCTGAAGCACCCACTATCCCTCTTCTTACTCCTTACAAGATGGGTAACTTCAATCTATCCCATAGGTACAAATTTCTTAAGCATTCTCTTGTCTGTTTCCATTTCGTATGTGATTGATTGATTAAATGTTCATATTGCATTGATAAATGTAATGAAAAATCACTGCTTTAAGTACTTTCAGTCAAGGGTTTACTGATTTTCCAACTTAAAATGGTCTACTTATTTGCATTTTCAGAGTTGTTATGGCACCATTGACTAGACAAAGATCTTATAATAATGTTCCTCAGCCCCACGCTATTTTGTATTACTCCCAGAGAGCTTCCAAGGGGGGTCTTTTGATAGCTGAAGCTACAGGTGTTTCTGACTCTGCTCAAGGGTAATTTTATAACATCTTATCGTTCTTCATGTTTACTTACCTTAACTGGAAAGATTTATCAAATGTGAATTCTTTTATATGTAAAGGTATCCAGACACACCTGGTATATGGACAAAAGAGCAAGTGGAAGCATGGAAACCTATTGTGGATGCCGTTCATGCCAAAGGTGGTATCTTTTTTTGCCAAATTTGGCATGTTGGAAGGGTTTCAAATACAGGTATCTTCTGACTCAGTTGATAATCTGCTCTAACAAAAATAGCTAGAAAATGAGCTGTCTTTACAATTATACCTTGCTTAGTTTTGAAATGCTTCAGTAGACAGACACTTAAAATGAAAGCAACTATATTGAGTTTGGGGCTTTGAATGGCTTAAAATTACAAGTTATTGGTCAGTGAGAGGTACTTCTGCCCTGCCTGTTATATGCTCTTCAAGCGTGTCAAGATCTATTGGTTATACTTCAATAAGCTGAATATCATCTGTTTTTCTTAATTAGATTGTACTGAGCCACAGACCACTAGAGAAGAAATTTCTCCTTACCATTGTTGATGTGTAAACGGAAAAATCACTTGACTAATGCAAGTTATGTAACCTGTCCTGTTTTCAATGTGATATAAATAAGTTTTTGGCGATTTGTAAGTCCATATTATTTTAGGTACAATTAACTTCTGTTCAAACCTCTGTTTTTCGCTAATGTACCTTCTATGCAAATATGGAATTGCTGCTAGAAATTGGTGGTCTAACCTCACACATTTCACTTTTAAAATAATATAATCAGAGTTATCAAGAATTTTGCTTAAAATCACTCGTGACAACCTAATTTAAGCTATACCATTGGTAGATCCTAATATTAGTTGTTAGCTGCACATCTCCACTTTGACAACAATCAAATTACTTGGCCTGACATCAGTCTTAATGAAGTAGTCGCACTTGAACAGCCTCTTCTATCCCTCAGAGGGGGCAAAAGAAAAAAGCGCCTCCCTGGGAACACAGAGTTTGTTGTCATTTTAGGTACTGGGAAATTTTGATAATCAGTATAGTGCCCTCTTCCAAGACAATGGCTCCTTAAAATTAGCTGCTTCTCTATAGAAGTGATGTTTTAGGTATGCATTTCTTACTTCTCTTTTTCTATCTTTAGAAGTAGTGATATCCATAGCTAAAGGTGAAGCTATGCAATGAATTCATTTTCAGTTCTAGACATGTGCAGGTGGTATTATATCATATAGTTTTGTTATTTTGGTGTGAGAAGTACGCAGGCCCTCTAAGCTACATTTTTCTTCATGTGACATAAGACAGGTTTAGTACACATAAAAGTAAAATATTATGCCTATTGGAGACCTAATGGCTCCAACTTACACTCCTCCCCTGCCCCTCTCTATTGGTTAAATATAGAAATAAGATTGTTGATTATCATTATTGAGTTCTGTCAGGAGAAGAGAATGCCTACTTTCAAGATTTCGATGTAATATTCCATTGAATGCTACTGTATCAAAATACTTGATGTGGATGGTCAATATAAACCATTCTTCTGTTTTGTTTGAACAGGATTTCAACCAAATGGGCAAGACCCAATCTCTTCTACAGACAAGCTACTAAACCCAGTAATTAGAAGTAATGGCATTGATGTGGCAGAATTCTCTCCACCAAGGCGGCTAAGGACGGATGAAATTCCACATATCATTAATGACTTCAGATTTGCTGCAAGAAATGCTATGGAAGTTGGTAACTTAACTGATTACTATTATAGATGTTGTTAAATTATAACCTGCTTCAACCATAGCCAAAATAAGGAATGCTTAGAATGGCAGGCTACGAGAATGAATTATGCCAGGAGTTTATGCAATCTTATTTCACAAACTTTAGTGTTTTTCATTTCAATAAATGGATTTATTAGTAACATTGCTGGCACTAAGTCTTTTAAAAAAAAATATAACATAGTCATAGTGGTATTAACAAGTTCTATGGGTGAAAGGCAGATTGATGAGTAAGTTTAATATGCTTAAACTGTAACTGGATGCAGCATCTTTAAAATAATGATACTTGTCTAATTGTAGGTTTTGACGGAATTGAGATCCATGGAGCTCATGGTTACTTAATTGACCAATTTTTAAAAGATCAAGTAAACGATAGAACAGATAAATATGGTGGATCCCTTGAGAATCGCTGTCGGTTTGCTTTGGAAATTGTTGAAGCTGTTGCTAATGAGATTGGGGCAGAAAGAGTTGGAATCAGATTTTCGGCTTTTGCAAACCTAGCAGAATGTGGAGATTCGAATCCCAAAGAATTGGGGCTTTACTTAGCTAATGCCTTGAATAAGTACGGTATTCTGTACTGCCACATGGTGGAGCCAAGAATGAAGACTGTTGGAGAAAAAGTTGAATGCCCTCACAGTCTTGTGCCAATGAGAAAGGCCTTCAATGGTACTTTCTTGGTTGCTGGAGGTTATAATCGAGAAGATGGGAACGATGCTATTGCTGAGAATTGGGCAGATCTTGTTGTTTATGGTCGTTTGTTCTTGGCTAATCCAGATTTGCCAAATAGATTCAAGCTCAATGCTCCTCTCAACAAGTACAACCGGGACACATTCTACATTTCTGATCATGTTCTTGGTTATACTGACTACCCATTTCTTGAAACTCAAGCACCCTAAGTGAGAATGTTATTTCAAACATTCGTCCTTGTTTAATAAGTTGTCATCTTGCAAATACCTATTTGGAGGGGTAGTACAAGAATGTCACTATAATTTCAACAAGAAGCATTGGGGAAAATCTAGCTAACTGATTTTTTCTTGATAATTATTTTTGCAATGACACTAAGAAGTAATTATTTTTAGGCATGCTTTTTGATATGTTTTTATATATCGTATTGTTTATGAATTTTACATAAAAATTAACTGTTATACACTAAAATGGCATAATAGGTTATACTAAACCCTACCTAAAACCCCACTCAAAGAGAGTAGGAGTAGCATAATGCTGACCCTAATATAAATAGAATAGGCTTGGCTAAGTTGCACGTAGGAGAAAATTATCACCGGTGCCAAGCATGATTTGGCATTACATGCGCTGCCCCATATTTTATGCGCTCCGAATGAGAACAAAGACTAGTTTTTTTTCTTTTAGTTATAATTTGCTCTGACAATGACCTCAAGACTTGGCTTTGAATTATTGGGTCTGTTAGACTTTGCCTAAAACCAAATAAGAGCAAGAGAAAGTGTGCAAAAAACCATAACAATCAAGTGAATGTAGACAGAATGCAGTCTACAAAGCCTTAGAATCGAATCTTTGGAGGCATCAACTTCCAACCACAACGGGTCAATATGCTTATGTGCGATTCTTGTGCTGCGAATCCAATAAGTAAAATAATTGGGCGTTGCTAGCCTACACCGCATCCCATAAGTCATGTCGAGGACTTTTGTTTTTGTTTTTATTTTTTTTTTACTATTTTAACTTTATATTGCATTATTAGTACAAATGTAATTTAAATTTTACTAAATTACTATTTAAATTATATTTAAAAAATTTAGGTAAATTTAATAAAATTTAAATTATATTGATTATGTCATATCAAAAAAATTATATTAATTATTATGTATAGTATAATGTAAAATCAAAATAGTACAAAAAATATTTCAACGTGACATAAGTTACGTGTTTGTTGGTAATAAATTTGGTAGTAAGGATATGTGACTCTAATGTTACTGGGTAGGGTTTCAATGATATACATGAGATTCTACGAGAGAACAAACAGAGGTCCACTTAAAAGGTTGCTTCCAAATCACTTTTTTGGTCCTTAGAGGTGATTATTCGATTAGTGCCTGAGAGCCAAGAGATCTCCCTAACAAAAATTGCCAAACGAGATTTTTAGTCGGGTCTCAAAGTAAGCAGTAGCACCCAATGCACACCCTCACGTCATCACACATTGAACACTTTGTCCAAAATGCCAGCACCCATTACCACAACAAGTTCCTAAGGTGGTATTTGGTATAGGGAATAAAAATTTTATTCCCACCCTCTCGGGTGGAAAAGTTTTATTCTAACTCTCAGTGTAACATTCTATTCTCAGGTATCTTTTATGCTTGAAAATGATTTTTTTATCTCTTGTACGAAATGTAGAAAATTTTTATGCTCATACTCACTTTCTCATGAATGTTTTAATATTCATGATACCAAACACCATCTAAGTTATGATTTGCTATCCCTTTCAATTGTACAAATACCCAATTTGATTTTCGCTAAATCTCAGATAATCATTCACACAACGTCCAGAACTCGCAGAGAAAAGAGATTGTTCTTTGCAAAAATGTCTGCTGAATCTCTAATTTGGTTAGAGATCTCATTGGTTGAACTATATTTGATTTTTGAAAGGAAAATGACTATGCTAATATATTTTCATAAGATTTTTTTTTTTATTGGAAATAATGTAATGTATGTTCTATTAAAGGAGTTTTATCTAGTATCTCTTATGTATATAATGTTTAAGTATATATTATCTGATTTTATTTGTCACATGGACATAGTCAAAATTAGTTATATAATAAAAGCAATAATCCTCTATGCTCAAAGTCATATTTTCTTTTATTTTTAGAGAGACATAGTATGCCTTTTAAATAAAATAAAATAACTCTATATTTAATTAAGGTTACATTTTATAAGTAGAAGTAGAGATATGTTATGTGACTCGTTTTCCTAATAAATTTATTTGGCTTCTCATGTGCAAATGTTATAGATTGAAATTCTTCATTAATTGTATTTATTACAATAACACTAATTGTTCTAACATATACTGAGTAACTCAGTTTGTTAAGATATTTCCAATAACACTAAATTTATTAAATGAGTCCCACTTAAAATCACTTAACTACATGTGAGGGGTAGCTTAGTGTGTTTAGATTAGCTTAGAAATAATAAATTATGTGTTTTATCAATTACAAAGAAATATCAATTGTTAAATAATCTATTGGGAAAAATCCAAAAACCCCCCATTTAACTATGCCCTATGTGCAGTTTAATCCAAAACTTAAAAAATGTAGAGAAGACTTCATTGAACTTTTAAAATGTGCGTTTTACTTCCAAGACCCTGATGTCTGTCCATTAATGGACGGAAAGTGGCATGTGAGTTCCAAGTGAGTTCTTTCCTCCTTCTCCCTTGACGCAGAGTTTTTGAAAGAGAAAAATTCATTGAAATCCCTAGAAATTCTACATGATTGAAGAGGAAAGACAATACACATTGATTCGGGGCTGCATTGAAGTGAAATTTGTGCATCGATTAAATTGCTGGCTGCTATTTGTTATAGGGAACGATTTGGGTTGTGAGATTTCTTCTTTACTATTATTGAGTTCCATTAGAATATCGAAGAGGGAGATAGAAGAAGGGATTGGAAGCATAACCTTGGAGGTTTCAATTCTCTAAATATTTCAAAGCTATTGTTGCTGTTTTTTGAGATCAAGCTTTCATGAACCAAAGGAAGAAGGAGTACCGCTGCTATTGTTGTCTCTCACTTTTTGTGCTTCATTTTGAGATTTAATCTTAAAACTAATAGCAAAATATTGTTGTAAATTTTAGAAGCTTTAAAACGGTATGCAATTTGCAAATTTTAGTTGAGAAATGAAAGGGATATGAAGAGAATCCGAATAGATTCGAAAACAAGTCAACTTCTGGAAAATGGATAGTCGCTGGATGTTGAAGATGACAAATTTTGAACATTATCGTTTGGCCTTGACAAATTTTGAATATTACTTTTTGGCTCTGATTTTATAAATTTATTTTCATTTATACCCCTATAAATTGCACTATGACCCAGATTAATCACATCAAGTGCATGGCACGTGCTACTTTCCGTCTATTAATGGACGGACGTTAGGGTCTTGAGGCTAAAGTACACATTTTAAAAGTTCAAGAAAGTCTTCCCTATGTTTTTGAAGTTTTGAGGATAAACCACACATAGGACATAGTTGAAAGGGGTTTTTTTGCAGTTTTTCGTAATTTATTTATGTTTAGATAAGTTAGTCCAAAAGTGATTTTTATAATTAGTTTTGGTTTCGATTATATGAAAAAAAATCAATTTTAAATGTCTAATTACTAAAAGGGATATAAAGCACTTTTATAATGAAATAAATATCTAAAGACAATTAGGTAAAAAAAAAATATAAGTAATAGTAAAATAATTAATAATCTATGATCAAAAACTTGAAAGAAAAGCTTTTGAATTATTTGAAAAACAAAATAAACTAGTCCAAATATACACATAATCTCCCCCAAATTTTTAATGCATATGGTCCATTTCTTGTAAAACTTTTCTTATTTAGAGGTGATTGACCAGGAAAAAGAAAGAAAAGTGAAATTTGATCACTAATAATGCCTTAAAATATACCAAGTGTCGACAGTCAAATGACTCAAAACTAGAAAGGGACCAATGCTACAGTTATACAATTGAAAATTCTATAATACTACATGGGTATATTATACCACATTGATATGACAAGTATTTATTAAGATATAATTTTCATATTTTACTAGATACAAAATATAATTTATCACATTTTTTCAAATAAACTTAAAAATTAGTAACTTAAAATTATAAACTACACATATCATTTACACATTTATTATTTCATGTGGTATGTATGACATACCACATGTATCAAAACTATTTAAGAAACCTGTTTATCCAATCGGTTCCTAGTTCCTACGCACTCCAATACATCACCATATGATATAGCATACCACATCCAAAACCTCCTTATTCAATCGGTTCCTATTTCCTACGCACTCCAATACGTCACCACATGAATTCCTTGTTTTGTCGGTGATACCAAATTGAAAAAGGGGTACGTACACTAAAAGTCTCTAGAATCTTCTACAATTCTATAAATACTCAATCAAAATTTCCATTTGTTCATTCTCAGATAACCAAACATAGAAGTTGCAGAAGAAAAAACCATATAACGCTTGTCAAAAATGACCGCTGAAGCACCTACTATTCCTCTTCTTACTCCTTACAAGATGGGTAATTTCAATCTATCCCATAGGTACTTACACTTGCACTCATTTTATAAATTTCTTCAACAATTTATTGTCTGTTTTCAATTCCTATGCTGCAAAAAAGTTGTTTGAGAAAAAACCCAGTTGGGGATTTATTAACTGTAATGAAAACTTCACTGCTTTTAAGTACTTTTAGTCAAAGATTTTTTATTTTTAACTTAAAATGGTGTCCTTTTGCATTCTCAGAGTTGTTTTGGCACCATTGACTAGACAAAGATCTTATAATAATGTTCCTCAGCCCCAAGCTATCCTGTATTACTCCCAGAGAACATCCAAGGGGGGTTTTCTGATAGCCGAAGCTACAGGCGTTTCTGACACTGCTCAAGGGTAATTTTGCATCTTATTGTTCATGTTTACTTCCATTTCCAGAAAGATTTATTAAATGTGATTTCTTTTGTTTGTGAAGCTATCGAGACACACCTGGTATATGGACAAAAGAGCAAGTGGAAGCGTGGAAACCCATTGTGGATGCTGTTCATGCCAAAGGTGGTATCTTTTTTTGCCAAATATGGCATGTTGGAAGGGTTTCAAATACAGGTACCTTATCACTCACTTGACTTTCTGGTTGTACATACTCCATTAGCCCATTTTCCTCTAGCTCATTCCCTATTGGCCCATTTGCCCAACTGCTTAATATTACAACAATGTCACATCTTCCCAATCCTCTAAATACCAGAAGTCACTAGGTACACATTTTTTTTTAGCATTAACTCCCAATACCCTTCTCTATTTGGTCTAGACCTAACTTTAGCATCGGAGTCCGGGTATCGCCAACCCAGCTACCAGTTTACATTTGTTGCTTCGTAGGACTTTCCAAATCTAAGACCCGATCTACTCCAGAACCCAACCTCACTCCAACACAAGCATCATCACTGCTCTAATCTACATTTTTCTTCATGTAACACAAGACATGCTTAGTATGCATAATGCTCCATTGTATATATCTATACTTTTTCTTATCTATTATTAATCGTCTATTTGAGACCTATTGTGTCCCACCTACATTCCTCCCCCATCCCTCTCCATTGGTTGGATTATCGTTATTGAGTGCTGTTAGGAGTGTACTACTTTCAAGATTTCAACGTAATATTCCGTTGTATATATCTATACTTTTTTTTTATCTATTATTAATTTTCTATAGGTTGAATGCTTTTGTATTAAAAAATGTGATGTAGATCTTCCATTTTGTTGTGCACAGGTTTTCAGCCAAATGGCCAAGCCCCAATCTCTTCTACAGACAAGCCACTAAAATCAGTAAAGCAAAGTGATGGCGTTGATGTCATTGAATTCTCTTCACCAAGAAGGCTAAGAACAGATGAAATTCCTCATATCGTCAATGACTTCAGACTTGCTGCAAGAAATGCTATGGAAGCTGGTAACTTAACTTATTACAATGTACAGATATTGTGAAATTCAAACTGCTTCAACCACAATCAAACATAAGTAATGCCTAGAATGGCAGGCTGCTTGAGAATGAACTATGCCAAGAGTTTATGCCAATCTCATTTCACAAACTTAACTGTTTTTCATTTTAATATATGGATTTATTAGTAACATTGCAGGGAGATAAGTCTTTTAGAAAAAAAAAAAAAATGTGACATTCTCATAGTGGTGTTACTATTAACAATAAGTTCTACGGGTGAAAGGCAGATTGATGGGTAAGTTTAATATACTTAAACTGTAACTGGATACAACATCTTTGTAGGTTTTGACGGAGTTGAGATCCATGGAGCTCATGGTTACTTAATTGACCAATTTCTAAAAGATCAAGTGAACGATAGAACAGATAAATATGGTGGATCTCTTGAGAATCGTTGTCGGTTTGCTTTGGAAATTGTTGAAGCTGTTGCTAATGAGATTGGGGCAGAAAGAGTGGGAATCAGATTATCACCTTTTGCAAACTATTCAGAAAGTGAAGATTCGAATCCCAAAGAATTAGGGCTTTACATAGCTAATGCCCTAAATAAATATGGTATTCTATACTGCCACATGGTGGAGCCAAGAATGAAGACTATGGGAGAAAAAGATGAAAGCCCTAACAGTCTTGTGCCAATGAGAAAGGCCTTCAATGGCACTTTCTTGGTTGCTGGAGGTTATGACCGAGAAGATGGGAACAAGGCTATTGCTGAGAACAAGGCAGATCTTGTTGTTTATGGTCGTCATTTCTTGGCTAATCCAGATTTGCCAAAGAGATTTGAACTCAATGCTCCTCTCAACAAGTACAACCGGGAGACATTCTACATTTCTGATCCTGTTCTTGGTTATACTGACTACCCATTTCTTGAAACTCGAGAATCCTAAGTGAGAATGCTTCTTTATGAGCTTTCCTTATTTGGAAGGTCTAGTGTAAAATGTCACTATTTGCATGTGTACAATAAATGTTGGGCAACGTCCACATGCCTGATTTTGCTTTGCAATATCCACTGTGTGGTAAGACTCAGCTAAATGAGCTCGTGATGGTTTAGTTGTGATGTGTATTTGAATATGTGAAAATAAGAGGAATTGGTTGAAAATGAGACAAACGCAGACATTTGCTATGGTGACATTGTTCTCTCGTTTTCTTTCTTCTCTGACCATTTCTTCTTTTTCTTTCTCATTCAAATGCTTGATATTCCCAGCAAAATTAAGAAAAAAAGATGTTTAATTTTCTTATCAAGAAGAAAATCAATATTTATTAAGGCCAATCCAATTTAACCAATGATTGACATCGCTCTTATACTTCCTCCTAAAATTTTTTAAGGCCAAATTTCTTTTTTCGTCTTCTAATTTTACCTCAAATTTCCTTAACAATTTTTTTCTAATTTTTTTTTTTAATTCACAAAGTGTCTTTATTGTTTTCGTTAATCCTGTCAATATCATTAATGGAACAGTTGGCAAGAACATAGAATGAACAACTTCACCAACCCAGATTCATTGATCAACAATTTAGAGACAACTGCACAAACGAAATTTAATAAAAGAATCCATAGAAGAAAAAGACACTCTTTCAACAAACAAAAATTTATATGAGAGGAACATTAGCCCCAGTCATTTTAGATCTTTTCCCCTATAAAAATGCCACGTGTTCTTTCTTGTCAATAAATCATCAACCTAATACCCATAATTGCTTGTTTGGAAACCTAATGAATTTTTTTAAAAACACCACAGCCTATGGCACTACCTCAAACAGAGAAGGAGAGAAAGAGAGAGAGAGAGAGAGAGAGAGTGGGGTTCAGAATCGTGTTTCTCGTGAGATAAAATCTGTAAAAATTTATAAACCAAAAATTTCTTTCGAATCTTTCCTATTCAAGTTTAGCTATTCTTCTTCTTTCGTCTTCAACTCTTCTTCTCCTGGTCCCACATCGGCCAGACTCCATAGTCCATAGTGGTGAGTTGGTTGATATTCTGTTCAAACAAAACATAATATAATGGTTTATATTGACCATCCAAATCACGCTTTTTGATACAGTAGTATTCAATGGAATATTACATTG
The DNA here is from genome assembly GCA_003255065.1 of Cercis canadensis. Classification (NCBI taxonomy): domain Eukaryota; kingdom Viridiplantae; phylum Streptophyta; class Magnoliopsida; order Fabales; family Fabaceae; genus Cercis; species Cercis canadensis. Next base: position 901,622 of record QAOA01007551.1, on the reverse strand, counting down.
AAATCTTGAAAATAGGTAGTCTCTTCTCCTAAAAGAACTCAATAATGATAATTGACAATCTTCTCTATATCTAACCAATAGAGAGAGGCAGAGGAGGAGTGTGAGTTGGAGCCATTTGTACTAAACCTTTCTTATGTCACATGAAGAAAAATGTAGATTAGAGGGCTCCTCATACTTCTCACACCAAAATAATATAACTATATGATATTATACCACCTGCACATGTCTAGAACTGAAAATGAATTCATTGCATAGCTTCACCTTTAGCTATATGGATATCACTACTTCTAAAGGTAGAAAAAGAGAGGTAAAATGCATACCTAAAACATCACTTGTATAGAAAAGCAACTAATTTTAAGGAGCCATTGTCTTGGAAGAGGGAACCACTATACTGATTATCAAAATTTCCCAGTACCTAAAATGACAACAAACTTTGTGTTCCTAGGGAGGCGCTTTAATTTTTCTTTTGCCCCTTCTGAGGGATAGAAGAGGCTGTTCAACTTCATTAAGACCGATGTCATCCCAAGTAATTTGATTGTTGTCAAAGTGGAGATGTGCAGTAACAACTAATATTAAGTTGTCATGTGTGATTTTAAGCAAAATTCTTAATAACTCTGATTACATTATTTAAAATGTGAAATGTGTGAGGTTAGACCACCAATTTCATGCAGCAATTCCATATTTGCATAGAAGGTACATTAGTGAAAAACAGAGGTTTGAACAGAAGTTAATTGTACCTGAAATAATATGGGCTTACAAATCGCCAAAAAGTTATTTATATCACATTGAAAATAGGACAGGTTGCATAACTTTCATTGGTCAAGTGATTTTTCCATTTACACATTGTCACAACGTACCCGAAAGTTGTTACGACGCGGATAGTGAATTTAAAAAATAAAATACTAGTTTTCAAAAGAAAACTTGGAGTCGCCACCAATTATATTATAAAAATGGAAAACAATTGAAAAACTTATTTTTAATAATAATAATAATAAATGACGGTCTGCGAACCAAAGAGGGTTCGGAAGTATGTTTATGTGTGGAGAAGGTGTTAGGCACCCCACAGCATCCGTCTTTTGACGATTACCCTAAATTAATTGTGCGAACATAATATGGCCAAAAATGCGTATTTTATTTACCCCTTAAATTTTTAGGTTAAAGGTTTGAGCAAATGTGTCATCATATAACAATGTACTTGTCTATCCATATTTTATAGTCAAAGAGATTTTAAAACGCCTAAGATCAAAACATTATTGATGCTATATGCTACTATTAGATACTTAAATATATATTATTCTCATGATGGAATTTCATAAAAATGAATGTAAATAACATTGTAATTTAAATATCCTAAAAAATAAAAACAAAAAGTGAAAGAGAAAGAGAAAGAGAAATAGGGAAAAAAGGGTAATATAGTGTTTGGAACATTAAAATTTTATTGGATTAAATTTATTTATAAATAATTTTTTTTAAATAACATGTTAAGAACAAAAAAATTAAAATTTATTTACAAATAATTTTTTATATAATACGTGATATTTTATTAATATTACTATTTTTAAAAGATTTATAAATGTTTTTTTTCAAACGACATTTTTTTTTTTTTTGCAATTTAAAACATTTTAAATACACGTTAAAGTCGGGTGAATGGAGGTTGAAGCATCGTCTACTTATAAAGTATGATAAAGAGTTTTTTCTAGTTAATTGACCAAAATAATATAGTTTTATAAAAAAAAAAATTACCTAAATGAGGTTGTTTTCATTTAAATATAATTGTGCAAAATGGGATTAGCGAGATCTAAGGGGTCTCGCAAAAGTCTTTCTCTTTCTTTTGCCCCGCATACTTTTTCTCTTTCTCTTTCTCTAGCCCAACATCTTTTTGTTGATTGTTCTCTCTCTTTCTCTTTCGAGCCACCATTCTTCTTCTTATTCTTTTTGCTCACATTTGGTAGGACTTTTTGGTTCTACTAATTGGGAGATGGTGAGATTATCTTTGTTATTTTAAAAAATTCTATTTTAATAAAAATAGTTCCATTTATGTAATTCTTTTATAAAATTGTATTATTTTGGTCACTTAACCAGTTTTTTCCTCTTAGATTTAAGTAGTTGAAGAAAAGAAGTTGAAAAAAGAAAGACTAAAATGTGCCAAAGATTATTCTAATTATATTTAAACATGATAGCCATATATAGGAATAAAATAATCATATAACTTACACATAATAATCACATATAAACTAAATAACTGCATAACATTAGGATATTTTAGTAATCTCTCACAATGTAGCATGTACTTAATTGAAAAACACATTCTCTTAGATTTTTATGTCAAGTTTTCCACACCAAATAGCCTACAATTGAATTGAATAATATTAAGATTAGGGGTGTAATCGGTCCGGTTTACACCCCAAACCGATTACCGAACTAACCAAGTTATCTCGGTTCGATTTGGTTAAATTTTTGAATTTTTTTAGAGCAAAATCAAACCAAACCAAACCAGCCAAACTCTATTTGGTTTGGTTCGGTTGGCGATTTTCTTCTCAACTCTCTCTTTGTAGCCAACAATTGTGCATTAATCCCTTAACCCACGAAGCATTGAAGAAGGAATCAAGTAATAATGGCTTTTACTTTGTAACTTGTAAGCACCATTTCCAAGGCATTAATAAAAGGTTGCTCTAGCTCCCATTTCCCCATAATGATAGAAACAAAGAGAGAGAAAAATTGCATTTCAATTGAACATCAATTTTCCCATTTTCCCACATCAAACATCACCCCTCATCAATTTTTTTTCCTCCCTCTATCTTGAAGCAAATTGAAACCAAAAGCCCCAAATTGAAAAATCTCGCTTTGAATCGGTATTTCTCTTTTCCTGGTCTTTGATTTCTTTTACTTATTGAGTGTTTGTTTGAATTGAGTTTCTTATCCGAAATTTTATTGGGTTGTTATGATTTGGTTTGTTTGAAGAATTGGTGTTTCCTGAAGCCGCCTTAGTTATCTCCAAGGACTTAAATCTATACTTCTTTTTTATGTGCGTATGCTACTATTGGCTCGGTGGGGTTTTTTCTGTGAATCTGTCTTAGTTGATTTTCAAATCTGAAGCTTGTGCTCTGCCAAGAAAGCTTGCAGGGTGGAACATTAGCATTTAACAACATCTGATACCTATGTAATAAAAATTCTGATGGCTGTCCATTCACTTGCTCATAGAAGTGTCAAACATACAAATACTTTCAGCCCCAGCAATGAAAAAAAAAAGTAATTTCATAGAAAATGAAAGTAAACATACAGAGATATAAGAATATTTGTCACCTAATAGTTGAAACTAAGTAACAGCAGAGATAATAAATTCCAACTCCACCAGCTGGGCAGATGTTACCACCTTCACTGTCACAAAGCAAGCAGTCAACAGAAATGCTGAGAAGAGCAATTCTGGTCCATAATAATATGGTCAAACTCAGATATGAAGAGAGCATAATGTACCTACAAATTGAGCATCTATGGCAGCAAAATACTAGAAACAACAGGAATTTCGAAGTAGCCTCTTGTATTGAGCAAGTTGAGAGAAAAGCTTCTCAATTTGAGCAAAGTTTTGCATCCACAACTAAAGTTCAATTGTTGTACCAGTGTACCTCATACCTGTATATTCAACTATACAAGTGAATATCTATGTAAGACTTGGTTGTTTGTTATGATTTGTTCTAAATAAATCAAAATTTCTCATTCTATAAACATAAATCTTATAATTCCAAAAGAATTTCCCCCTTCCCCCCAAATGCCTTCATCAAGCTACAATGGAATTTGTCATGCCCAAGTTTTCTCAGCCACACAAATAAGCAGATGAAACTTTCCACAAATATATAAAAATGGGGACAAAATTCAAAAAAATTGTAACAACAACAAACAAAAGCAATCCATAGAGAGAATCAACTTGTCATTATTCTTCTTCCCCATATAGCTTTGACAACAAATGGCTTATATATAGAATTACATCTATCTGAAACATTAATTGGACAAGAATATCCTTTTCTTTTTTCATGTCTATTTGAGCTTATCTAAAAATGACTAATAGATATGAAGGGTTAATAAAACTTGTTTGAAATTATTTGCCATCAGAAGCAGAGAGACCATAATCTCTTTGTGTACAATGAAGTTCAAAACTTATTCCCCCCCTCTCTGACGAATGATATTCTACTAGGGATAGGATAATAACCAAAAAACAGCATCAGAATAGCTATCTTTCTGATACTCTGGTTTGGGAGAGTTATTAACATAATAATGGAAACCTTACAGTTGTTTGTGTGTTCCTTTCTTCCCTTTGGTTTTCTTTTCTTTTTTAAAGGTTACTAAGTTAGAAGTGCCAATAGAACCCGAGTCCTTTGGTGCATAAGGAACAAAAGAAACAAATTTTACATTATCTGAAAGATACACCTTCATACAGTTCAAAATCAAATCTTCATGCCTGCCCTTGAACCAAGGGCCTTGACATCCGCCACAGAGATAAAACCTCAACGTTGCACTAAACTTTCCATTTCTTTTCTAAATCATAATTCTGTTTAACTATTACACAGTGTTGGCATATAACGATTCACAAAACATACACTTCATCTTTCGATGTGGTTACTCTCTTTCCATACCCTAATTCATTTTCCCTCAAACCCCAAACTCGGAAAGAGGGCACATCAAACAGAGAACATATCAACCTAAAGCAAGTCCCCCAAAAAGAAATTAAGAAATGAGAATAGAAAAGGGAAATAGACCATACCGTGATGGGCATAAATATATGCAGCCCTCCAAGAAAAGATGTGATCCCCTGGTTTCAGGTTCTCTCTAGTGACTCTGTGCATCCATTGTAATTCATCAATCATCGCAAAAACAACAGTGATAAGTCAAAATCCCAACATGATTTTCCATAACAAGTCCAGTAACCAAACCGGTTTCAATTTCTGCTAAATAACAAACTGAATTCTCTTTGGTAGCGAAACAAAAAAAATACCTGTTCGACAGCAGCCCCATCCCTCTTTCCTTCTCTCTGTTTCCAACATGAACGAAATTCGATTCCTGTTTTTGCCAAACTCCATGAAATGGGTTTCTCATAAAACGAGTTTCTGGGCAAAATGGTGCTCGGAGTGGTGTTCTTAACATTAAAGACCCACAGATCAGGAGAAGAAACACCCAAAAATGAGGAGAAGAAATACAATTTATGCATCATAATCCAAGGATGCAGAATGAGAACCATCCAGCAATAAACACAAAGTGAAGGAGAATCAAAAAAAGAAGAAGATTCTTACCAGCTAGAAAGCACAAAGACGCCAGACGCAGATCGCTGGGGAGAAGATGCAGCAACAGAGGGAGAACACAGCGAAAGAGTTTCAAGCGTAAATGAGTAATTGGGGTAATTGAGTAATTTTACGAGGCAAAATTTTCCCGTTACCACCGGAATCTTACTTTTCCACCCTCACAGGTGAGAATAAAATTTTCAAATTTTGTGTACAAATTTTCATTTTCAAATATTTTTTATTCTTGAGAATGATTTTTTAATCCTTGCACCAAACATAAAAAAGTTTTATTCTAATCTCACTTTCTCAGAAATCTTAAAACATACCTGGTACCAAACACCACATCAGTAAGATGCTCCTAAGTTTTTTCAGGCTCACTAACTTCATGCACAATATCTTTGAGAAGTTTCTGCCTTCGTGTCTTCTTTGCTTGTGATTCATTCTTCTTGGCCCCTTTCGGTTTCTTAGCTTCACACACATCTCATTCTTCTTCTGAAATTTATTTTCCTCCTTCTTGGCCACTTGCACTATGTTATTTATTTGATTGATACTTTAGTTTATTATGATTTTAATTTTTAACTACTCTTATCTTTGTGTATTGTATATGTAGATAATAAAGATTGTGTAAATTTTAAAATAATTTTGTCACAAGACAGATCAAATGTTATTTTAGAGATTACTGAAGATGAAAGAAAATGAGAAGAAGAAGGTGATTTGAATGATGTGATGGTTGATAAATTTTGAAGAACTTTGTATGATTTGTTTTAAAGATTATGTTGTCAATTTGCCATGTTCGTATTAGTTTTCTTAGATTTGTCCTTTGATGATTGTTTGTTCTTTTGTTAGACTATTTAATTAATTTTAGTCTTCTTGAATGATTTGAATTATGTTATAAAAAATTATTTGTTCAAATACTTCAATTAATGGTATTGCGACTGCTATCTTGCTATTTTATTTTTATTTTTGAAGGATTGACTTGGCTAACTCACAACTCATAATAAATTGAGTTGGATTGAAATTTTTTTAGCCTGCCCCACCCTATTTGATGGCGGGACTAGGCGGGCGGGCGGGCGGGCCGGCCCGTCTTGGGAGCTCTACTCGCGATAGGTCAATGCTGATGTGCGAATATTGTGCTATTGCCAAAGGGTCCAATAAAGATAAAAAGCCTCCGGCAGCAGTGGCACCCCTAACGTACTCCCTCACGTCATCACTGTGCAAAAGGTCCAAAAAGCCAGCACCCATTACCACAGCAAAATCCTTTGCTATGATTTGCCCTCCCTTTCAATTGCATAAATACCCAATCGGGTGCTCTCTTGATTCTCAGATAATCATAGACAGGACTCTCAGAAGTTGCAGAGCAAAGAGATTCTACTTCGCAACAATGTCTTCTGAAGCTGAAGCACCCACTATCCCTCTTCTTACCCCTTACAAGATGGGTAACTTTAATCTATCCCATAGGTACAAATTTCTTAAACATTCTCTTGTCTGTTTCCATTTCGTATGCTGCAAAACAGGTGATTGATTGATTAAATGTTCATATTGCATTGATAAATGTAATGAAAAATCACTGCTTTAAGTACTTTCAGTCAAGGGTTTGGTGATTTTCCAACTTAAAACGGTCTACTTATTTGCATTTTCAGAGTTGTTTTGGCACCATTGACTAGACAAAGATCTTATAATAATGTTCCTCAGCCCCACGCTATTTTGTATTACTCCCAGAGAGCTTCCAAGGGGGGTCTTTTGATAGCGGAAGCTACAGGTGTTTCTGACACTGCTCAAGGGTAATTTTATAACATCTTATCGTTCTTCATGTTTACTTACCTTAACTGGAAAGATTTATCAAATGTGAATTCTTTTATATGTAAAGGTATCCAGACACACCTGGTATATGGACAAAAGAGCAAGTGGAAGCATGGAAACCTATTGTGGATGCCGTTCATGCCAAAGGTGGTATCTTTTTTTGCCAAATTTGGCATGTTGGAAGGGTTTCAAATACAGGTATCTTCTGACTCAGTTGATAATCTGCTCTAACAAAAATAGCTAGAAAATGAGCTGTCTTTACAATTATACCTTGCTTAGTTTTGAAATGCTTCAGTAGACAGACACTTAAAATGAAAGCAACTATATTGAGTTTGGGGCTTTGAATGGCTTAAAATTACAAGTTATTGGTCAGTGAGAGGTACTTCTGCCCTGCCTGTTATATGCTCTTCAAGCGTGTCAAGATCTATTGGTTATACTTCAATAAGCTGAATATCATCTGTTTTTCTTAATTAGATTGTACTGAGCCACAGACCACTAGAGAAGAAATTTCTCCTTACCATTGTTGATGTGTAAACGGAAAAATCACTTGACTAATGCAAGTTATGTAACCTGTCCTGTTTTCAATGTGATATAAATAAGTTTTTGGCGATTTGTAAGTCCATATTATTTTAGGTACAATTAACTTCTGTTCAAACCTCTGTTTTTCGCTAATGTACCTTCTATGCAAATATGGAATTGCTGCTAGAAATTGGTGGTCTAACCTCACACATTTCACTTTTAAAATAATATAATCAGAGTTATCAAGAATTTTGCTTAAAATCACTCGTGACAACCTAATTTAAGCTATACCATTGGTAGATCCTAATATTAGTTGTTAGCTGCACATCTCCACTTTGACAACAATCAAATTACTTGGCCTGACATCAGTCTTAATGAAGTAGTCGCACTTGAACAGCCTCTTCTATCCCTCAGAGGGGGCAAAAGAAAAAAGCGCCTCCCTGGGAACACAGAGTTTGTTGTCATTTTAGGTACTGGGAAATTTTGATAATCAGTATAGTGCCCTCTTCCAAGACAATGGCTCCTTAAAATTAGCTGCTTCTCTATAGAAGTGATGTTTTAGGTATGCATTTCTTACTTCTCTTTTTCTATCTTTAGAAGTAGTGATATCCATAGCTAAAGGTGAAGCTATGCAATGAATTCATTTTCAGTTCTAGACATGTGCAGGTGGTATTATATCATATAGTTTTGTTATTTTGGTGTGAGAAGTACGCAGGCCCTCTAAGCTACATTTTTCTTCATGTGACATAAGACAGGTTTAGTACACATAAAAGTAAAATATTATGCCTATTGGAGACCTAATGGCTCCAACTTACACTCCTCCCCTGCCCCTCTCTATTGGTTAAATATAGAAATAAGATTGTTGATTATCATTATTGAGTTCTGTCAGGAGAAGAGAATGCCTACTTTCAAGATTTCGATGTAATATTCCATTGAATGCTACTGTATCAAAATACTTGATGTGGATGGTCAATATAAACCATTCTTCTGTTTTGTTTGAACAGGATTTCAACCAAATGGGCAAGACCCAATCTCTTCTACAGACAAGCTACTAAACCCAGTAATTAGAAGTAATGGCATTGATGTGGCAGAATTCTCTCCACCAAGGCGGCTAAGGACGGATGAAATTCCACATATCATTAATGACTTCAGATTTGCTGCAAGAAATGCTATGGAAGCTGGTAACTTAACTGATTACTATGTATAGATGTTGTTAAATTATAACTGCTTCAACCATAGCCAAAATAAGGAATGCCTAGAATGCAGGCTACTTGAGAATGAACTATGCCAGGAGTTTATGCAATCTTATTTCACAAACTTCTGTGTTTTTCCTTTCAATATATGGATTTATTAGTAACATTGCTGGAACTAAGTTTTTTAAAAAAAATATAACATAGTCATAGTGGTAGTAACAAGTTCTATGGGTGAAAGGCAGATTGATGGGTAAGTTTAATATGCTTAAACTGTAACTGGATGCAGCATCTTTAAAATGATGATACTTGTCTAATTGTAGGTTTTGATGGAATTGAGATCCATGGAGCTCATGGTTACTTAATTGACCAATTTCTGAAAGATCAAGTAAACGATAGAACAGATAAATATGGTGGATCCCTTGAGAATCGCTGTCGGTTTGCTTTGGAAATTGTTGAAGCTGTTGCTAATGAGATTGGGGCAGAAAGAGTTGGAATCAGATTATCGCCTTTTGCAAACTATTCAGAATGTGGAGATTCGAATCCCAAAGAATTGGGGCTTTACTTAGCTAATGCCTTGAATAAATACAGTATTCTGTACTGCCACATGGTGGAGCCAAGAATGAAGACTGTTGGAGAAAAAGTTGAATGCCCTCACAGTCTTGTGCCAATGAGAAAGGCCTTCAATGGTACTTTCTTGGTTGCTGGAGGTTATGACCGAGAAGATGGGAACAAGGCTATTGCTGAGAACCAGGCAGATCTTGTTGTTTATGGTCGTCTGTTCTTGGCTAATCCAGATTTGCCAAAGAGATTCAAGCTCAATGCTCCTCTGAACAAGTACAACCGGGAGACATTCTACATTTCTGATCCTGTTCTTGGTTATACTGACTACCCATTTCTTGAAACTCAAGCATCCTAAGTGAGAATGTTATTTCAAACATTCGTCCTTGTTTAATGAGTTGTCATCTTGCAAATACCTATTTGAAGGTGTAGTACAAGAAAGTCACTGTAATTTCAACAAGAAGCATTGGGGAAAATGTAGCTAATTGATTTTTCCTTTTAGTATCAACTGTGGTAATGTTCTGCCAGTTTGCCTTGTGATGTTTTAATTATAATGTGTATTTGGAAGGTGAAAATGAGAGGAATTGCAAGAAAGATGAAACCAAAGATGACATTTGTTAAAATGGCGATCATTTTCTTTCTTCTTTTACCATTGTGATTGTTTACTTGTAACGTGTCTAATGACATTTGTCTTTCTTTGTTCTCTTACCATTTCCAGTTATGGAAATGGGAACTTTACTTATACAAAACTACAGAAAACAGGGTTACCTACCTTGTGAGCGTCATATGGATCAAGATTATGGAAGCTTGGCTGAATCGTTTTTTTATGGTGGTATATAATTAGTGTTATGTGTTATTATTTTGTTTATGGTGGTATATCTTTTCACGCTATAGAATTTCTTGAATTTAAATATACATTTTAATAATAGGTGAGCATTATGTTACCTTCACCTAGTTGGGTGGGTTTGAGTGGGATTTACTAAGTAATTTTGGTGTTTTTACAAAAATTTCAAAAAATTGAGTTATTCAATTTGTTGGAAAATAATTTTTTATAAAATATAAAAATAGCATAATATAAAAAAGGAGGTTTCTTAGATACTTTTAGTATTTATGTAGTATGCCATACTACATAGAAATAGTCAATAAATGAATGACATGTGTACAAATTAACTGTTTTTAAGTTTGTTTAAAAAAATAAATAAATTATATTTTATATATAATAAAATATAAAAATTATGTATAGTTGCCACGTCAGTGTAGTATGACATACTTACGTAGTATCATAGAATCCCCATATAAAAAAATATGTCAATAAGTAATCATTTTTAAGTATCCTATTTAGTATGTTTTTATATATCATTTTATTGATGAATTCTAAAAAAAAAATAACTGTTATGGCATATTTTGGGTGATTATTTTTTTAATATTTGCACAATGGCATAATAGATTATACTAAAACCCCACTCAGAGAGTAGGAGTAGCGCTGACCCTAATATAAATAGAATAGGCCTTGGCTAAGTTGCACGTAGTAGAAAATTATCACCGGTGGCGGTGCCAAGCATGATTTGGCATTACATGCGCCTCATGTTTTATGTGGTCCGAATGAGAACAAAGACTAGTTTTTTTCTGTTACGATTTTCTTTGACAACGACGCCAAGGCTTTGAATTATTGGGTCTGCGAAAGTGTGCGAAAAACCATAACAATCAAGTGAATGTAGACAGAATACGGTCTCCTTACAAAGCCTTGGAATTGAATCTTTGGAGCCATCAACTGCCAACCACAACGGGTCAATATGCCCATGTCGATTCTTGTGCCGCGAATCCAATAAGAAGTAAAATAATTGTGCGTTGCTAGCCTACACCGCATACGTGACATAAGTCATGTCGAAGACTTTTGTTTTGTTTTACTATTTTAACTTTATATTGCATTATTAGTACAAATATAATTTAAATTTTACAAAATTAATATTTAAATTATATTAAAAATTAGGTAAATCCAATAAAATTTAAATTATAATAATTATGTCATATCAAAAAAATTATATTAATTATGATGTATAGTATAATGTAAAATCAAAATAATACAAAAAATGTTTCAACGTGACATAAGTTACGTCTTTTTTGGTAATAAATTTGGTAGTAAGGATATCTGACTCTATTGTTACTGGACAGGGTGGCAATGATATACATGAAATTTCACGAGAGAATAGACGAAGGTCCACTTTAAAGATTACTTCCAAAACACTTTTTTGGTTCTTAAAAATGACTACTCAATTAACCTTGAGAGTCAAGGGATCTCCCTAACAAAAATTGTCGAACGAAATTTTTAGTCGAGTCTCAAAGTAGGCAGTAGCACCCAATGCACACCCTCACATCATCACACATTGAACACTTTGTCCAAAATGCCAGCACCCATTACCCCCAACAAGTTCCTAAGGTGGTATTTGGTATAAGGAATAAAAGTTTTATTCCCCACCCTCTCAAGGGGAAAAGTTTTAATCCCACTCTCAGTGTAACATTTTATTCTCAAGTATCTTTTATGCCTTAAAATGATTTTTTTATCTCTTGTACCAAACGTAGAAAACTTGTATGCTCATACTCACTTTCTCATAAATGTTAACACATTCATCATACCAAACACCATCTAAGTTATGATTTGCTATCTCTTTCAATTGTACAAATACCCAATTGGATTTTCGCTAAATCTCAAATAATCATTCACACAACGTCCAGAAATTGCTGAGAAAAGAGATTGTTCTTTCCAAAAATGTCTGCTGAAGCTCTAATTTGGTTAGAGATCTCATTGGTTGCACTATTGTTGATTTTTGAAAGGAAAATGACTATGCTAATATATTTTCATAAGATTTTTTTTTATTGGCAATAATGTATGTTCTATTAAAGGAGTTTTATCTAGTATCTCTTATGTATATAATGTTTAAGTATATATTATCTGATTTTATGTGTCACATGGACATAGTCAAAATTAGTTATATAATAAAAGCAATAATCCTCTATGCTCAAAGTCATATTTTCTTTTATTTTTAGAGAGACATAGTATGTCTTTCAACTAAAATAAAATTACTCTATATTTAATTAAGGTTACATTTTATAAGTAGAAGTAGAGATATGTTATGTGATTCGTTTTCCTAATAAATTTATTTGGCTTCTCATGCGAAAATGTTATAGCTAGATTGAAATTCATAATTAATTGTATTTATTTATTTTAACTCTATTTATATTTATCTAAATGTCAATAATCAATAATATATGTAGACTTTTGTAGTTTGAAAATAAGAATCACCAAATTTTATGTTTAGTTTCTACAATACAAAATATTAATATTAAGTATTGATACATAATCTAGCACATTTAGTTAAATAACAAAATCAACTATTGATTTCATCAACATCGGAAAAATCTTGTAAAACTGGATTAATCAAAGGGAATAAAACACTTAATCAGTTAATAAATTGTAAGTTTAACAAAAAAAAAAAAATACTTTCATTTTATGTCAATTTTTAAGTTAGCATTACCTCCTACTCTTTTGGAGGGTTTTGGATGGGTTTCACTTCCAGTACGATCCATCATGTAATTTTAGTATTATTACCTAAAGATCTCTGAAAATCAAGTAATTAGTTTAGTATCATTCAAATATTAAAATAGTTGACAAAATTTGAGTTTAACAAAGTCAAAAAATTTGAAAAAATTTAAATATATTTTTCTAGCATATTTTTCTGTATCATGCCATTTATATATTTTACAGGAAACTCATTATTCTAACAAACACTGAGTAACTCAGTTTGTTGAAATATTTCTAATAACACTAAATTTATTATATGGGTCCCACTTAAAATCACTTAACTACATGTGAGGGTAGCGTTAAGACCCTCTTAGAGGAGTAGCTTAGTGTGTTTAGATTAGCTTAGAAATAATAAATTATGTATTTAATCAATTATGGTAAAATCAATTATAAAAAGTTCAATTGTTAAATAATCCATTGAGAAAAGTCTAAAAACCCCTTTTAACTATGTCCTATGTGTGATTTACCCCCTAAACTTAAAAAATGTAGAAAAAATTTTCTTGAACTTTTAAAATGCACGTTTTACCTCCAAGATCTTGACGTTCGTCCATTAATGGATGGAAGTCGCACGTGAGTTCTTTTCTCCTTCTCTCTCGATTCAAAGCTTTTGAAAGAGGAAAATTCACTAAAATCCCTAGAAATTCTACACGATTGAAGAGGAAAGACAATACACATTGATTCGGGGCTGCATTGAAGTAAAATTAGTGCATCGATTAAATTATTGGCTGCTATTTGTTGTAGGGAGCGATTTGGGTTGTGAGATTTCTTCTTTAATATTATTGAGTTTCATTAGAAGATCGAAGAGGGAGATAGAAGAAGGGATTAGAAGCATAACCTCGGGGGTTTCAATTCTCTAAATATTTCAAAGCTATTGTTGTTGTTTTCTGAGATCAAGCTTTCTTGAACGAAAGGAAGAAGGGGTACCATTGCTGCTGCTGCCTCTCACTTTTCGTGCTTCATTTTGAGCTTTAATCTTAAAAATAATAGCAAAATATTGTTGTAAATTTCACAAGCTTTAAAATGGTATGCAATTCACAAATTTTAGTTGAGAAATAAGAGAGATATGAAGAGAACCTGAATGAATTTGAAAACATGTCAACTTTTGGAAATGGATAGCCGCCGGAGGTTGAAGATGACAAATTTTGAATATTATTTTTGGCCCTAATTTTATAAATTTATTTTCATTTATACCTCTATAAATTGCATATGACCCAGATTAATCACATCACGTGCATGACATGTGCTCCTTTCCGTCTATTAATGGATTGGTATCAGGGTCTTGGAGGTAAAGTGCATATTTTAAAAGTTTAAGGAAGTATTCCTTACGTTTTTTAAGTTATGAGGGTAAACTGCATATAAGACATAGTTGAAAGGGTTTTTTTTTAACTTTTCCCTAATCTATTTATGTTTAGATAAGTTAGTTCCAAAGTGATTTTTATAATTAGTTTTGGTTTGGATTATATGAAAAAAAAAATCAATTTTAAATGTCTAATTACTAAAAAGGATATACAGCACTTTTATAATGAAATAAATATCTAAAGACAATTAGGTAAAAAAAATATAAGTAATAGTAAAATAATTAATAATTTATAATAAAAAACTTGAAAGAAAAGCTTTTGAATTATTTGAAAACAAAATAAACTAATCCAAATATACACATAATCTCCCCCAAATTTTTAATGTGGTCCTTTTCTTGTAAAACTTTTCTTATTTAGAGGTGATTGACCAGGAAAAAGAAAGAAAACTAGAAAGGGACCAATGCTACAGTTATACAATTGAGAATTCTATAATACTATATGGTATATTATACCACATTGATATGACAAGTATTTATTATCAAGATGTAATTTTTATATTTTACTAGATATAAAATATATTTTATCACATTTTCTCAAATAAACTTAAAAACTGTTAACTTAAAATTATCGGGGATTCTATAATACTACATGAGTATGTCATACTACACTGACGTGACAAACATACATAATTTTCATATTTTATTAGATATAAAATATAATTTATTTAATTTTTTAAATAAACTTAAAAATAGTTAACTTGTACACATGTCATTCATTTATTAGTTATTCTTATGTAGTATGACATAATATATAAATATTAAAAGTATCTAAAAAACCTCCTTAAATTATTAACTACACATATCATTCACACATTTATTATTTCATGTGATATGGCATACCACATCCGTACCAAAACTATTTAAGAAACCTGCTTATCCAATCGGTTCCTAGTTCCTACGCACTCCAAGACATCACCGTATGATATAGCATACCACATCCGAAACCTCCTTATTCAATCGGTTCCTAGTAGGGGTGTTCATAACCCGGTGGACCCATGATCACCCGACCGAACCGATCCATTTTATGGCCAATCCAACGGTTGCAGATAAGGGGCGGGCGGAATCGGATGGCTAGGATTGAATAATTCGGCTTGGACCGGTCGGATCGGTTTTAAGTAAGTGAATCCGAATTAAACCGAACCCGACCGAGTAAGTAAGTCAGGGATTTTTTTCATTCATGAAACGGTGCGTTCAATGCTCGTATGTATCTTATTTCGCGAACTCTCGAAGGAGAGAGTTCATTTCTTCATTTGCTCTAGAAAGGCAGAAACCCATTGAAAGAGGCGATATATGCGAATTGCGAAGTCGCCAATCGCTATCTGCTGGAGGTCTTTCCTCGAATCAGCCTGCACTTCAAACAGGTAAGGTCATCAAACATTCTACCCTAGATTGTAGTTTGTATTAGACTGTTAGTGAGTTAGGGTTTGTTTCTATCTCAGACCCTAAATTTTTGGGATTTCTGATTTTTATGGGTTTGTTCGTATGTCTCTGTTCTAGGTTTCAGTAGACGTTGGATTTGGATAGTGAATACATATACGATAACCTATCTGCTTAGATTTAATTATGGTTTCCCCAATTTGGAATTTAGGGTTTTTTTCTTGACCTGTTATGTGTCTTTGCGTATTCACTGTTGTGTTCTTTTCTGGCTTTAGTTGTGCCATGAATACATATACGATAACCTAATTGTTTCTTGTTACAGGCCCTGGCAACTTCTGTTTGGTTCATCTCAGCCTGGTACCTGTTCTCAATGTTGTTGGCGAACAGGTATACTGCACAATTTTTTTTGTCAATGCAACATTTATATACTCTTTATCAGAAATAAACCAAAAATAAACAATTTATTCTGAAGAGTCAAGTATAAAATTCAATATTTGATTCTATCAAAATAAAAATAAAAGTGCAATACTTAGAAATTAACAATCTAGTCTAATTGTTCAATATTTCATTTAAATTGATTGTTCTTTATTTATGTTTCACTAAAAAGAAACTGAGGAGAACATAGCTTTATGAATCCTGTCAACTGTTGTAATCAATTAATTATTATCTTTTTAGTACTTAATGAAAAA
This sequence comes from Cercis canadensis, assembly GCA_003255065.1. Classification (NCBI taxonomy): domain Eukaryota; kingdom Viridiplantae; phylum Streptophyta; class Magnoliopsida; order Fabales; family Fabaceae; genus Cercis; species Cercis canadensis. The sequence goes on along the minus strand of QAOA01007551.1, from coordinate 885,279 downwards.
TTTAATCTGTAGAAAACAAAGCCCACTCAACATAGTGTCCGGCAACTTAGAGGATTAGGGTTCACCCCTAATATTCTCGCTTGTCGCAGTACAAACTACAAAGGTGTGTATCTTGCCCTTTTTGCTTTTTTTTTGTTTTTGTTTTTTTTTTGTTTTTTTTCCCCTTTTTGTTGGTTCCTTGTCATACTGGTTTAAAGATTCTATATATGCTTGTCCTTGACAGGAGCTTGAAGAAAATGTTAAGGCAAAACTTGCTCAATTTTGTCATGTGCCGGTAATTTGACATAAATGTTAAAAATTTCTCTCTGATTTTCACTTAAGCATTACACATCTTTTCTAAGCAAGCTCTTGTTTTTGCAGTTGACAAACATAGTCACTCTCTATGATGTTCCAAATATTTGGCACATACCTTTGCTACTAAGAGTAAGTAGTTTTATAGTATTTCTGAAACTGTTTTCTGTAGTTGTATTATTATACCAACAACCTTCATTATGAAAATCAATTTGTTTATTGAATGATTTAATAACTGTAATAGCTTCTTGAATACTCTATAGATAGTTTATTTGATTTTTTCTATTTTCATTTTACTCCAAAAAGTGATCTAATACCTTCAAGGGTTTGTTCAAAAAACTTATTCTTTATTTGGTGTTTTCCCTCCTCTTTGTGATTTGATGTTTTAGGGATGTTATTCATACTGAAGCTATAGCTTTATCTTTTCTGTCATCCCATTGATGTTCCTCTAATTTGCAGTGTTGCTAGGTTTCATTTGCTGATTTAATTTCTGCATCTACTTACTAGCTTCAAGACCACAAACTCTGCTAGTAGCTTATGTGGCTCCAACTCCAAGAAAACAGCTTCAATTTCACCAAGTTTAGTCACTTTCTCATGTCAGCTACAAGGTAATGGCACTAATTCAAATTTGGTAGTATAATCTCAGTGAGTATAGAACATTTACTATCAGAATACCTAGGTTACCACTCTTGTAATGCAAAGTAATATTTTATTCATCTTTTCAGATTGTAGATTTTATATCAGTGTTACTAAATGTTGGTAGTGAAGCTGCTGAGAAGAAATTGATTCATCTTGGAGCAGTTCAAATAATTATAGAGTTGTTGTTTAAGTAAGTTTAGTATGCTCTGTTATCTCATCTCAGTAAGTTTAGTATTTTCTGTTATCTTGCAGTTCTGTTCTAAATGTTACTTGATCTATTTAGTTATAATTATTGCTACACTTTCTGAAGGTTTGCAAACAGAATACTATTCTAATTTTGATTGTCCATGATCTCTAATCTTACAAGTTTTTTGGAAATAGAATGCATTGATGTGCTTAAGTTTGACTATTGGTTGGCAATTGATGTATATATCTCATTCTTATTGTTTTATTAGGCATCAACTTGTGGTCTTGCTTTTGTGTCTGGTAATTTTGGTTATGTGTCTGCTAATTCTGACCTGTTTTATTAGGCACACTTACCTGTTTTATGTGTCTGCTAATTCTGGTTATATTTGTGACATCCTTACTTTATATTTTTCTGTGCAATGCAACAAAGTTGCAAATATATAGGGTCTGTTTTATGTGTTTTATTTCACTGGATTCTTCTATTTGTATTGATGTTTAGTTCTGTTTAATTATGGTTTTGCCTTGTGCATAGTTTAATTCTATTTTGTTTTATGTTTCTGGTATGTAAGGCCAAGGACTACTGTTAATGACTGGTTCATCTGTCCCTCCTCCAGTGGATGCAGCAGAGAAACCACCACATCCAAAAAAGGCAAAAAGGAGGCCTCCTGCAAGTGGCAAGAGGCGAACATCGGCTGCTTGGGACCATTTCACAGTAGTTCCCGACAGTGAGGTAACAAATGCTACTGCTGCCTGTAATTATTGTGGAAAACGGTATTGCTCTGATACTAAAAAAGATGGGACCTCAAATATGAATGCTCACCTGAAGATTTGTACAAAGTATCCTTATGCATTGTTAAATGACCCTAAACAAACAGTCTTAAATTTTTTGCCTAAAAAGGATGGGTCAGGAAGTACTATGATTGCACCTCAACTGTATAGCTTAGAAGAAGTTAGGAAAGCACTTGCTGTGTTTGTTATTGTGGATGAGCAACCATTTAAGATGATTGAGGGTGTTGGGTTTAGAAATTTCTGTGCAAAATTACAGCCTCAGTTTCATGTTCCTTCACGTATTACTCTTGCAAGAGATTGTTATCAAATGTATTTGGATGAAAAGACTAAGTTAAAGGCTTATTTAAGTTCTAACTGTGCCCGGGTCTGTATAACTACTGATTGTTGGACTTCCTTACAAAACTTAAGTTATATGACAGTCACTGCACACTTTGTTGATAAAGAATGGACCTTACAAAAACGAATTTTGAGCTTTAGCTTGATTCCTAACCATAAGGGTGACACTATAGGTAAGCACATTGAAAGTTGCTTGAATGAATGGAGCATTCATAACTTGTTCACTGTGACTGTTGATAATGCCTCTAGTAATGATGTAGCCATATCTTACTTGAGAAAGAGGCTTAATACAACTAATTTAGTGATGAATGGTGAATTTCTGCATATGCGTTGTTGTGCTCATATTCTTAATCTAGTTGTTAATGAGGGATTGAAGGACTTACATGTGTCAATTTCTTCTATACGTAATGCTGTAAGATATGTGAGGTCCTCTCCTTCTAGACTAGCAAAATTTAGGGTCTGTGTTGATAATGCCCACATAGAGTGTAAGAGAATGGTTTGTCTAGATGTTCCAACAAGGTGGAACTCAACCTATCTTATGCTAGTGGCTGCTGAGAAGTTTCAAAAAGCATTTGAAATTTTAGAGGATGATGACCCTAATTTTAGAGATCACTTTGATGAGAAAACCCTTGGTCCACCTACTTTGGTTGATTGGAGCAATGCTAGGAGCTTCATTAAATTCCTCAAAATTTTTTATGATGTAACAATTACTTTATCTGGTTCATTATATGTCACATCGAATATTGCATATCATCAAGTCGCCATGATTCAAAGTGCATTGATTGATTTATCTAAAAGCCAAGATCCTATGTTAGGACATATGGCTAGTGATATGAAGAAGAAGTTTGACAAGTATTGGGGTAATGGGGCTAATATGAATCCACTCTTGTTTATTGCGAGTGTCTTAGACCCTAGGTATAAGCTGATTTTTATTAAATGGGCTTTTAATGAAATATATGAAGATCCTATACTTTCTTATGACTTAGCTCAAAAGGTTAAAGATCAGCTTACTCGTCTTTATGAATGTTACTCGGTTATGTATACTAAGCCTACAGAAACCACCCTAGATGAGTGTTCTAATGTTGGGGCAAGTGGTGGTCAAGAGGCTAGTCAGCTGTCTAGCTTTCAATCGAAGGCAGCGGCATTCAAAAGCCATCTTAGGGTCCTAAACAGAATGGATGCCAAGAATGAGTTGGAGAAGTACTTCAATGAAGCTTGCATTGAGGAGGATGATACATTTTCTGTTTTGGGTTGGTGGAAGACCAATGCATTTAGGTTTCCAGTCCTCTCACATATTGCTAGGGATGTTTTAGCTGTTCCTGTATCCACTGTTGCTTCTGAATCTGCATTTTCTACAAGTGGTAGGGTTCTTGATGTTTTTAGAAGCTCTCTTTCTCCAAAGACAGTGGAGATGTTAATTTGTTGTCAAAACTGGTTGAGGTTGACATTGTTTGGCTATGAAAATTCTGAGTTCAATGGTCAAGAAGATGAAATCTATGAGAAGCTAGAATCAGGTATTCATTCATAGCTCATTTTTTTTGTTTGGTTTTTCTTTGTCACTGTATTTCATATATTTGCTTTCACTGATGTTCTTTGAAATTTTGTAGAAGTGGCTGCTGCTGGGAACATGACTCATGTTGCTGGAGGAGCTGCTGGAGTTGTTGAAGGACAAGGAACTCAAAAACAGCCAATGACTTTTGATTGATAAGGTCAGTTTGTGTTTTATATCTCACTGATAAATTTTATAAGGTATAACTCCACAGCTGGGTACTTATTTCCATTTTGTCTGCTAATTCTGAAATTTATTTTATAAATTGCAGGCATTTATTGGTATTTGATAACTATGGAAATGGCAACGTAGAACTGGTATTGCCAGCCTTCAATTTCTTTTGATAATAGATAATATCTACTAGATATTTGTAAATATAGTTTTGAGTTTTTGGGTGAACACTGAACTGCAAGTGTTATATGGATGTCTCTTTTGGGTTATTGGGTAAAGGCATAGGCATGTAGGTTTTTAATGCATGTGCTTTACTACTAGTCTACTACCTTTTTTTGTTATGTATAATTGTATATGTTTTATTGCTAGTTTTTTTTTTTTATTTATGTAATTGTAGCATTGTTGTAATTCTGGAAATTAGAAAATGTCATTTTTTAGGTACATATACTTCCACTTGAACGAACTACCAGTCACATGTACAAAGCTCTATTTATAAATGAAATTTCATTATTGCCTGTTTTTATTTCTTCAATTTTGTCATGTACGGTATACTCTTTTGTCATTTTGGGCTGTCATTTTTCTGAAATTGGAGGTTATTTAGGCTAATTTTCTGTTGTTATTTTAATTGGGTCAGAATTGGCCCATAACAGTTTCTTAAAAAAAAAATATATATATATATATATCCGGCCCAATCCGGCCCAACCCATTTAAAATTACCCACCCGCCTGAAACCGAATCCATTGGTTGCAATATATATTTGGTCGGTGATGGGTTGATGTTTCAGCAATTCTCACACATTTGGCTGGATGGAAATTTCCTGCAAACCGACCGATGTACTGGCCTAGTTCCTAGTTCCTACGAACTCCAATACGTCACCATATGAGTTCCCTGTTTGGTCGGTAATACCAAATTGAAAAAGGGTACGCTAAAAGTCTCTAGACTCTTCTACAATTCTATAAATACTCAATCAAAATTTCCTTTTGTTCATTCTCAGATAACCAAACATACATAGAAGTTGCAGAAGAAAAAACCATATAACGCTTGTAAAAAATGACCGCTGAAGCTGAAGCACCCACTATTCCTCTTCTTACTCCTTACAAGATGGGTAATTTCAATCTATCCCATAGGTACTCACACTTGCACTCATTTTACAAATTTCTTCAACGATTTATTGTCTGTTTTGAATTCCTATTCTGCAAAAAAGTTGTTTGAGAAAAAACCCAGTTGGGGGATTGATTAACTGTAATGAAAACTTCACTGTTTTTAAGTACTTTTAGTCAAAGATTTTTTATTTTTAACTTAAAATGTTGTCCTTTTGCATTCTCAGAGTTGTTTTGGCACCATTGACTAGACGAAGATCTTATAATAATGTTCCTCAGCCCCAAGCTATTTTGTATTACTCCCAGAGAACTTCCAAGGGGGGTCTTTTGATAGCAGAAGCCACAGGCGTTTCTGACACTGCTCAAGGGTAATTTTGCATCTTATTGTTCTTCATGTTTACTTCCCTTTCCTAGAAAGATTTATTAAATGTGATTTCTTTTGCTTGTGAAGCTATCGAGACACACCTGGTATATGGACAAAAGAGCAAGTGGAAGCATGGAAACCCATTGTGGATGCTGTTCATGCCAAAGGTGGTATATTTTTTTGCCAAATTTGGCATGTTGGAAGGGTTTCAAATACAGGTATCTTATGATTCACTTCACTTTCTCCTCTAATCTACGTTTTTCTTCATGTAACACAAGACATGCTTAGTATGCACAATGTTTCATTTTATATATCTATACTTTTTCTTATCTATTATTAATTTTCTATAGGTTGAATGCTTTTGTATTAAAAGATGTGATGTAAATCTTCCATTTTGTTGTGAACAGGTTTTCAGCCAAATGGGCAAGCCCCAATCTCTTCTACAGACAAGCCAATAAAACCAGTAGATCAAAGCGATGGCCTTGATGTCCCAGAATTCTCTCCACCAAGGCGGCTAAGGACGGATGAAGTTCCTAGTATCGTCAATGACTTCAGACTTGCTGCAAGAAATGCTATAGAAGCTGGTAACTTACTGATTACAATTTGCAGATATTGTAAAAATTCAAACTGCTTCAACCACAATCAGACATAAGTAATGCCTGGAATGACAGGCTGCTTGAGAATGAACCATGCCAAGAGTTTATGCCAATCTAATTACACAAACTTTACTGCTTTTCATTTCAATATATGGATTTATTAGTAACATTGCAGGCAATATGTCCTTTAGAAAAAAGAATATAACATACTTGTAGTGGTATTAACAATACGTTCTATGGGTGAAAGGCAGAGATGATGGGCAAGTTTAATATACTTGATACTGTAACTGGATGCAACATCTTTAAAATGATGATACTTGTCTAATTGTAGGTTTTGATGGAGTCGAGATACATGGAGCTCATGGTTACTTAATTGACCAATTTCTGAAAGATCAAGTGAATGATAGATCAGATAAATATGGGGGATCCCTTGAGAATCGCTGTCGGTTTGCTTTGGAAGTTGTTGAAGCTATTGCTAATGAGATTGGGGCAGAAAGAGTTGGAATTAAATTATCGCCATTTGAAGACTATGCAGAATGTGTAGATTCCAATCCAGAAGAATTGGGGCTTTACCTAGCTAATGCCCTGAATAAATATGGTATTTTGTATTGCCACATGGTGGAGCCAAGAATGCGGGTTCTTGAAGAGAAAGTTGACTGCAATCACAGTCTTGTGCCAATGAGAAAGGCCTTCAATGGCACTTTCATGGTTGATGGAGGTTATGGCCGAGAAGATGGGAATAAGGCTATTGCTGAGAACCGTGGAGATCTCGTTGCTTATGGTCGTCTGTTCTTGGCTAATCCAGATTTGCCAAAGAGATTCAAGCTCAATGCTCCTCTAAACAAGTACAACAGGGAGACGTTCTACATTTCTGATCCTGTTGTTGGTTATACTGACTACCCATTTCTTGACACCAGTACTTAAGCATCCTATGGGATAATGGTATTTTAAACAGTCATCCTTATTTATTAAGTTTTCATCTTACACGTTCCTATTTGAAGGTCTAGTACAAGAATGTCACTGTAATGTCAGCAAGAAGCCTTGGGGAAAATCTATCCAACTGATTTTGCCTTAGTAATATCAACTGTGATAAATGTTCAGCCAATTTGCTTGGAAAGGTGAAAGTGAGAGGAATTGCAAGAAAGATGATACCAAAGCTGAAATTTGTTGCAAAGACAATCATTTTCTTTGTTCTTGTGATGGTTTACTTGTACTGTGCTCTTGTCTTGAGATTGTTAGTTAATGATTTCTTTTAGTACCAAAAATTAATAAAAGAAATTGCTAGAAGGACTTACGCAATACCTAATTTGACCAGTCTGATAAACAATATGGCTAAAGTACAAAGAATCAGATTTGTATTGAACATCAATAGAGCTCATTTCTAATTCTGTTTCCATATGACAAAATTGAAAGTTTGAAACCAACACCACCTTTTGGGCTAATGTAGCCCTAGAGTGATCATTAAGCTTGTACCTTTGCCCTCGCTGATACATTGAGCTAATATAGAAGGAAGTTAACGAATTAAAAGTTTAAACCCTGCCTTGTCAAAAAAGGATCGATCAGAACTCAAAGTTTAAGCCCTGATGAAATGATTGACTGAATATCTTACTACATCATAACCAGGAAGCAAGAAAAAATGTGAACAAAATTGTCAACCAAAAAAATGACACTTGTATATTTTTCTCTTAATTCTTTATGTATATGAGCATTCCAATCTTGCTACACAATCAAGACACCACAGAGGGACATACTTGTCTGTTACCAGATTTAAAACTAATATACAGAAAAATCATTGATAGGACCAGCTCTTGTAATCAGTAACATCTGCAGCAGAAACCAAAACATCAAAGTCACTTACGGTCCATTCAGCAGTCTCCCCAGTGTGACTGATATATATTTCTGCACCAACATTAATTGAAGACCATATCCGCTTTGCTGGTTTTGTTCCAGGATCCTGTGCAAAAGTCAAGTGACACAGCTCCAGGTTACATCCCAAAAAATTCAACTTGAAGCAGATTGACAAAACTAGAGTAATCAGTCAAACTGAGGACGAAAAATTACAAAAGTAGAAAGTATGCTATAATGAAACACTAGGTTACAAATCTCAGAGCAGGAGATTGTGGGCATTTGGCCTAATGGTCATCTACTGTGTCTTTACTCTGTAGGCCTGAAACTGCAGAAGCTACCTCGTTATATTTCACCCAAGAACTCTAATGTGGTTGTCCCCTTCTATTCATGAGAGAACATTTCCCCATTCCCTTTCACAGGTCCTAGACCTCATTGATGTACCCAAAAATAAAAAAAAGGATTATAGCAGAAAGTAAACAACGTTGCACATGGGAACAATAAAAGTCATTGGAGATTTATTAGCTCTTATAACTACCAGTTTCAAGTGCTATTGGCCCTTGTGACTGGCTAAAAAAACTCAACAGTCAATGCATACTCGGTAGATCCAAGTCTTCAAAAATCAAATGTGTCATCATCACAGACTACCTGATTACAATTATGCTGTTAACCTGGCCAAGCATAGAAAAGAAATTGAGTATCTTACATGCACTTCAATTTTTTAAATCCAGCAGCATTATAAGATTAAAAGACTGATGCCGCAAGAGCTTTTAGCTTTTCACTTAAATATTCCAGACAGCCAGCAAAATGACCTAGTTAAACAAGAAAGACCTCTAACAACAACTGTGTGAATTGACACCATTCATATCGAATCATACTTGTAAAGAGGTCAAGTGTAATTCATAACCAAAGGTGTTTACACAGTCCTAAGTGCCTATGCAAGCTGGAGCATAATGTTTACATGTTGCAAAATATTCATGTGTATCAGATAATTCTAAAATGTCATTTTAAATTAAAAACGACAAAATCACCTGATAGAAGTACAACCGATTGGAGAGAACTCCCACATCAAGCTCCCAAGTCCTAGAGTTTCCGATCCATCCATCTCCTTTCTTTTCAGGATAACCATGTACAGCCCACTCAGGATGGGGAAGAATTTGGACAAGTTCCTGCGCCTGTGGATTACTATATGGGTCACAGATATCATATGGATCCTCTAGATAGAGAGCATTCCCTGGACTGCAGTAGAGATGATATGCAGAATAAGGAAACCGAGACGTCTCATTTCTATATATTATCTCACCACTAAGACTAACATGATAAGGTGGGCAAGAAACTAGGTTATCTGGACGGCACCAACTAGTCGTTTCTGGGTTTATTATCATCTCACTATATCTGGTTACATCTGTCAGAACATCACCATCACATGGATCCCCATTGTTCTTCCAACAACTTCCTATGTCAAGAAGATAAAATTGGCTGCTTGGGCCCCCTCCTTTTTTAACATCAAGTGTCAATGTTACCTTGAAGTTTGCACTTGCTGGCAGCTAAAAAAATTTAAATCAATATTATGTTCTGATGACTAAAGCTATAAACACATTCTAAGGTAAAAGTAATAAAGACTTTGGTTTTATTGAAGGTATAATTACATAAAACCATTATAATTTTGATCTATATGGTAGAAAACATCTACATGATATTTGCTCACGTTATCCATGGTCTACATAAATAGAGAAGTGCAGATAATGTTAGTGTTAGAAATCAAATCACTTTGTCTTGTGTTTCAAGCAATAAGGAGCACATGACTGAGAACAAACCTTTTTCATGATCCCACGACCATTATAATGATAACCACCATTAAACCCAGCCATTGCATCTGCACGAAGATACAACATCAACCAAGGATACTTTGAAGATGTTGTCAATTTTTGAGAGAAGACCCAACTTCCTGTGCTTTGGTTCTTCTTCCATGAGACTGAAAAGTATGAGTTGTTTCCTACTTCTTTGCTCAGATCAGCATCAAGGTCATAGGTCCCATAAAATCCTCCAGTTAAGGACACCATTTCATCCTCAAGAGAAACCAGTTTTGAGTAATTGTGAAAGACAAGTGGTTGGTTCATACACCCGTTTCCAAAGCAAGGGAAATTCCTCTTAGTAACTATTTTATCAACTTTCTTGCCATTTTCAGGGCAAAAGGTAGAGTTCTTGTCAAAATTCCCATTTTTAAGCATAATCATCCAAAAATGCCATGGTTCTGCAGAATCATGCACCTCACATAAAGAACCAAGGTATAGTTCCTTTTCGACAGCAAATAAGTCAGGGTCTGCATATGATTTGAAGTCTCCAACTGGAAACTTATCACCAGCCCCTAAGCTATTGTCAGACTCGTTTACTTTCTGATGTACTTTGCACTTCTTCCCATAACTGACAACCCCTTGCCCTCTCACTTTTCAAAACATTTAGGTTCTAAACATCAGAACTGTACTTGAATTTGAAAACACTTAAATGTTGATCTAATTGATCACAACACACAGAGAGATAGACAGACACATATATAATATACCATAATTATCATTGAACAATTCTTGTTGGTTCACAAGTACATATGATTTGTCAAAGAGTAATATTTTATTTCCAATGGCAGGTGAAACTATAAGAAAAGAGTAATCAAAGCACGATATATTCATAAAATCTCTAATTCAATACAAATAAGCAAAGCTTTAGAGCAGAGCGACAGTTTGCATCCTTCTGTCAAATGCTAACTAAACGAAAACTTATTAATAGCTACCTGCAATTCCACAAACACAAATTCATGCACATTCTAACACAAGTTATACAATTATGTACATTGTGGAAACATTACAGTTTTAGGTTGGTGTGAGTGTTTTCTTAGTATACATTATTAATCTTACTTTTCATTTTTTGCCACCCTACTTGATTTTGTAATCTTAGCTAGTCAGATCAAGTACCATACTGTCCCATACCTTTATTTATTTATTTATTATTATTTTTTTTCCTTTTGATGGATCATATAATTTTGATCATTGTGCAGATGAACAAATATCTATAAATTTACATTTCTATAGTATAAATCCAGGAAAAAATTTAAATTATCATAGTCACTTCAATAACTATCAAATTTGCCAGATTTATAGCACCATGCATCAATTCACATTTAGCACATTAGTAAGCACTGTCCTTTTCTTATTTTTTAGTCGGCTTCTCATTGTTTTTTCATTCCAATTTAATTGACCATCCTTTGATATTATTAGTAGGAAGTAAGAAAAAGAAAGAAAACCTGATACTCAAATTTCAAAACTCTTATTGTTTGTTAGAAGTTATCCATCCTACTCATTAGTGAAAGATAGGTCTCATATCATACTTTTAATCTCTGCTTCAAATCTCTCTCTCTCTCTCTGAGGTACAAATAAAATCTCTCCCATGTGTATATATTAAATTGGTTCATATCATATTTATTAGTTTACCATTTTTATAATTATGTCATCATTAATATAAAATTCATTTACTCTTAGCAAAAAAATTATAAAAATGGGGTTTGCTAAGCTAGCACTACAACCCCACCTAATTGGGTGGGTTCCAATGGGATCCACCCAGTGATTTTGGTATCGTTGCAAAGCTCCAGAAGAGTCACCCAATATAAACACACAATTTCTTATAAAATGCATAAGCGACTAAATATAAGAAGACGTGTCAACAAAAAATTAACTTTTCCAAAGAAAAAGAAAAAGAAAAAGAATTTGGTATGTTTTCTTATATCTGTGTGTTCCTTGGCATACTAGATAACTCAATTTTTTGAGAGCTTTGCAACGACACTAAAATTATTGGGTGGAACTAGAACCGACCCAATTAGGTGGGATGGTAGCATGACACCCCTTCTTATATATATATATATATATATATATATATATATAACATCTACCACTATCACAAAAGGGCCTTCCAAGCATTTTTTATGCCTAAAATTTAATTAAAAGACACATTTTAACTGATATAATCCCATTTATAAAACCAAGTCACCAATCTATGGCAGAAATTGAGAAAGAAGCCTTTATGTACAGAATGATGCGTCTTAACAAGTTAAGCATTATGAACTGAACTATTCCACATTTTAGTCTAATAAGTTCCAAAAAGGGAAATTTTTACTTAGGAAATTCAATACCAGTAAGCAGTGGGCAGTAGAAATCAGCGCAATCAGCCATTCTGGGGCTACCCATGTTTGGGGCTTCAATTCCAACCTCATTGCAGAAATTCCAAGCTTCTAATGCAACTCTCACATTTGGGTTCCTCATTCCTGGGTCTCCTATCGCTGATATGAATTTTTCTGAGGCATGGCTCACATGATCAGCAAAATTGAGCAGAAAAATTGAAGAAAGAGCAAGAAGCCAAGCAGAAGAGTGAGAACCCATGTTCTGAAATGAGCATGCATCCGAAGTAAGCATGCCCAACTAGTCGGAGATATTGTAAACAGTGATGCGTGATTTAGAGAAATCCATTGCTGAGAAGGAGATAAGGGAAAGAGCGTTTGCTTTGAAGCAAGGTTGACGTCGCAACTAAAAGCTCGATACTTGCTTTGGACTTGTTAAATTACATTTTCCGATAATTACCAAAATAGACAATTAAGGAAGTCTTCTTTTAAAAAAAAAAATAAAAACTGATAATTATCAAAATATAAAAATAAAAAGGTTTGTTACGTATTTTACATGTTATATTACATAAAAATAATTAATATATTATATATAAATTATATGTGGTATATATATAATGTCATTTCAATAAAAATAATGGCTCAGTTCCTTTGCTCGCGAAGAAGGAAAATGGAGAACGGTGAGACTGGCGAACAAGAACGCTCCAAGGAGGAAGGTGGGATTTGGATCCGATCATGTCACTTAAGTCATGTTGCTCAGATCTGAGCCGTCTATTCTATTAAAGCTCATTTCAATCATTAAATATTAATGTGTTTTAATGGTTGAAATGACCTTAAATGGAATAGATGGCTTAGATTTAAGCAACATGACTCAAGTTAACATGACTGGATCTCTTATCAGGAAGGTGATCTCCTTCGGAGAAGCAACAAAAAGGCTAAAGGGAATTAACTCGTTGAGGCCACGATAAACAATGTGATGTCTGATGAACTTCTAGCGAGCAAGGAAGACGTGGATGTATCAAGCACGGATTCAATTTAAAAACTTAAATTATTAAATGAAGGTCTAAAAAGAATATACATGTGCCTGTGTAAAATTGGTAGATAAGAAGAATAATTGGAATAGTTGAAAAATAGTTAAACAAGGTTGATGACTTTTGTTGATTTTTATTTCTTATTTTTACATTAATAATATAGAGGTTTGTTAGATATTTTTAATATTTATATAATATGTCACATTACATGAAAATAATTAATATGTAAATAATATATATATAAGTCAATTATTTTTAAAATTTATTTAAAAAATAGATAAATTATATTTATATTTAATAAAATATAAAAAATATATATATTTATGTGCAATATAATATATTTATATGATATTATAAAATCCTCATAATAACATATGTTTACTTATAAGCTCTTAAAACTGTTTATGTACCACAATAGTGAAGTAAAGCTGGTAAAATAGATTATGCTCAATAAATTAACCCGTTTTAACTCGGAAAAATATTAGGTTGGGTCATAAAATTATGGAGGTTTCTTAGATACTTTTAGTATTTATGTAGTATGTCATACTACACAAGAATAACCAATAAATGAATGACATGTGTACAAATTAACTGTTTTTAAATTTATTTAAAAAATTAAATAAATTATATTTTATATATAATAAAATATGAAAATTATGTATGATTGCCACGTCAGTGTAGTATAGCATACTTACGTAATATCATAGAATCCCCGTAAAATTATTGACCGAATAAATCAGAGCCAATTTGTCTCTGTCCGAATGAGACATCGGCCGGGTTGAACCCATTGGTCCGAATTATTATTATTATTATTTTTTTAAATTCCCAATTGAAAATTTCAGCCAAATTCTTAACTCCCAATTCAAAGCTGATCCCTCTCCCTCTCTTCTCTCACTCGGACATCTCTGCCTCTCAGACCTCTGCTCTGTCTCACTGCCACATAAACTGAGTCTTCCGCATGCTCTTCTTTGATTGTCGCCATAACTTCATGCTTGTGGGTACCGACCAATTGTGACGAGTTCTCTTCCTTTTTCCTCTATCTCGCTCACGCCGCTTCTGCTATAGCCATAGTTGAACACTTGGTTGTCGTCACAAGAGCAGCTTCTGGTTCCATCATCTGAATAGTGCAAGCACTGCACTGTCTCTGTTAACGTTGCAGACATGGTGTGCTTATGAGTGAATTGATTTTTTTTTTTTTTTTGTTTGCGAGAGGGAAATGTCTGGGTTTGGACTCTCACTGATGATGTGTGGGTGAGACAAAGAGGACTTCGTTTGAGATGTTGAAGGGAATGGGAGAGAGATTGTGACTGTGTGTGTATTTTTGCTGAAGAGGACAATTTTGAGAAAACACCCATTTGGATGGAGGAAATTCAGATGGTGAACATGAACGTTGACTTTTCTTTTTTGTCTAAAGTGAAAAAGACAGCAAGTGTAATATACTAACATTTAAGATGTGTAAGCAATGGCACGCAGCTGATTTATTTACATATATAATGTGTGTGATTTTTAAGAAATTAGAAATGAAAATAATTAGTAAAGTAAGATAAATAAATACAATATAATTGGATTAATAATCTTTTAAAAAAGTTGAGTTCTCATATTTAAATTCTCATTCTTTTATATATATTTTCTTAAAAAAATGACTGATCTGTGTTAGCATGTAGTTCGAAGAAAGTTGGGCAAAGTTGACATTATGCCGTTGAAAACGAGGCAGATTGGCCCTACCCATTTTGCAGCTCTATATTGAAGTAGTTTGTTTTTTTTTTTAAAAAAAAAAATTTAAGGACTAATTGAAGCAATTTTTAGTATAAGGATACAAATGAAAATTCATGTATAATTTAAAGATCAAAAGTGTAATTTTACCAAGATAAATTTAAGTTTGAGAATGACTATAATTCTACAAGACTAAACTAGGGTTTACTCTTTGAACAAGATAGAAAGAATGTTGGAAAATTTTACTAAACAAGTTAGATACATAGATAAACAACCTGCATGATAAGCTCAAGCCACGGGCTAAGGAGGATTCTACTTCACTAGGTAGTAAACCAGTGAAGAGCCTAGTTTTGTTCGTCGCATTAGCATTTTTCCTTCTCTCAACGCTGCTAAGATAGTGGCTTACATGTAAATAACATTAACTTTGATGCTTTAGCGAGGCAATAAGGTACATCAAAGTGTTCAATTGATAAAAAGAGAGATTCTATGAAGGACCAAATTCAATATGAGCATCTAAGTAGAGGACCAAAATGTAATTTTATAACACATAAAATACTAAAAAAAAAAACATTGACATAAATTTCTCTTCTAAAGTAGTCAATCGAGTTAAAATATAAAAAAATGTTTGGTAGCTAGAATTTTGTTGCTAGAATTGATGTTAGAATGATGTGGACTTATAATGGCCCTTGAATAAATATATAGTTCCTGCTATTTTGTTTCATTCAATAATCACCTTAAATTTTAATGATTGTTCATCAAAGAGAGACTGTTTGCAATAAGATTCGAACCTAGATCTTACAAGTGAAGTAATTCAATCCTTATTAGCTGAACTAACGTGGATAAGATTCTGCCAAATTTTTTGATAACACGTTAGACAGAATAGTTTTAGCCAAATAATATCATATTATAATTACACACATCTCTAAAGTGTACAACTATAGGAATAAGCGTTAATCCAAACTATCAAATTAAGGTGTTGACTTCTATGTAATTATAATAATTTCAATTAAACTCAAATATCATCAAATATTATTGACTATAAAGTAGAGTAAACTAAAAATGTTTATAATTTTTTTCTGCTAATATATAATTATCTAGTAGAAATCTTGGGCTATACATAATGTCCCACTTTAATCTCTTGAGGGCGCGCACCAATATCATAAAAAGGTAGTGCAGCATCTGTGCGCCAAGAGTACATGTTTAATTAATTTAATACCAAGGAATAAAAAGGGCCTTATGAGCAATCCATCAAAGTATGTGACTTCTCAACGATTTAGCTACATTTTAAGTAAAGATATGTTTTTGGAGTCGTATCAACCTTTTATATATCTTAGGGAATTGAGTGGATCCAATTATATTCTTCAAAGAGAACATCCACATGGCGGTTGTTTAAAGCCTGGCCTGCATCCAATAAGCTTAGGATGTCAATGATAAAATCATTGAGTGTCTATTCAATGCTGGCGATTTGACAAGATTCTTGTCTTCAAAGTTAAGATGAAATCAAAGATTATATAGAAGAAGGGGAAAGGAGCGTGGAGGATGCTTGGGCCTACAAAGGATAATTTATACTCTTCATTTTATGTTTTTGCAATTTTTATATAAAATATAAAAATATCTTAGATATATAAATATTTTAAGAATATTTATATCTTAATTACACCCAAAAAAAATATTGATTTCTTAAATATAGCTTATTATAAGTAAAATTGTGGAATTTTAACAGTGTGTGTAAATATTTCTTTTTCAACTGTTAGTATATCAAATAATAACTCTGAGAAAGAGCTTTAGCTCAGTGGAACATGCTCCCAATTATAAAATTGGTCTCCTCAACCCTTTCTTTGGCTTGAATCCCTTTGATTGCAAATACAATCACTAGAGTTTAACTGAATCTTTTTAAATTTTATGAGACTCTACTGTAACATTAATCTACGTAGATTAACTGCAAATCCTTGAATGTGCACCCAAAAGTATACAACTAAAGCTTCTCATTAGAAAGCAAACATTAGGGAAAGCTAGGAACCACGTTTATGTCACATAAACACAGAATAGTGCTTGAAGGCAAAGGAATATGTAGCAGAAAAAGGAAAAGTTGGTGGAAAAAGCCAAACAATAAAATAGAGAAGTTCATTGGCTCAGCAAGAGATGGAGGATCGCACATGGAAAAGCATGCAACTTGTTGCCGGCAGGCTGCAGAATAGAATTTTGAATGCCTTTTCTTGTGAAAGGTACTAGGTTACGCGTCATTTGTTTAGGGAAGGGCCAAAAACATTCTGTGTAGCATTTAATTGGTGGAGTGGTGATTCTGTTTCTGTCTCTATTTTTTAGAAATGAGAACGTTCATATTTATTAGGAAAAGAAAATTCAAAATGATGGTTCTATCCCAGGCCTTGATTCTACACCCACAAGGAATCGTCCCCCTCAAGAGATGCATGAAAATAGTGATTCTTGGTTGCTAGGAATGGCTTAATGGTTGGTTTATTTTCTTATTTTACTAAGTTATAATTATGA
This sequence comes from Cercis canadensis, assembly GCA_003255065.1. NCBI lineage: Eukaryota > Viridiplantae > Streptophyta > Magnoliopsida > Fabales > Fabaceae > Cercis > Cercis canadensis. The sequence goes on along the minus strand of QAOA01007551.1, from coordinate 867,996 downwards.
TTTCATTCCATGTTAATTCTATGATAAAACAGCATAGCATTGCTTGCTCCAAGTAGCATAGCATCTATTACTTGGCTCGCTGCAAGTATGATAAAACAGTTTACTAATTGCTGCATAGCAATGTCCATGCCTACAAGGAATAAAGCCAATAAATTCTTATCTGGACTTAATCTACCTAGTTGTGTGGACTAAATGAATCACATTCTTGTCTAGGGATATGGGTTGCACTTAAATTCTTTCATAGAGGTACCTGTGTCAATGAACAAAGAATTTGATCCGCTCAACCTACACAAGTTTTATAAATTGAGCCTACCTAAGAATTTCTAGAATAAAAGCTAGGCTAAACACATTTTAGTAAGAATATTCTGTGATTGAAATGACCAATCGTCTTTAGTATCACATGCTTTGATGTGATTTACTCTCTAATTGTAATCCAAATAAATACAACGAAGTGGAGAAGGAGAGAGGGAGAGTGTGAGAGCTGATAAACATAACTAGGAGACTAAACAAAAGTTAGTGATGTATAAAGTAGCTGGTAACTTTTTTATCAATTAATTATTCTTAATTTTTTTTGTTGTTATTATTATTATTATTCTATGATTCCCTTCAACACATGGCAAAACCCTAATGGGTTTATTTCCACTCCCACAGATGAGAAACAACTGTCGGAGAAATTCTGATGTGGTTTACTCTCTAATTGTAACCCTAATAAATACAACGAAGTGGAGAGGGAGAGAGGAAGAGTGTGAGAGTTGATGAACATAATTAGAGACTAAACAAAAGTTAGTGCTGTGTGCAGCACTGGTAACTTTTTTTTCTATTAATTATTCTTAATTATTGTTATTATTATTATTCTACTATGATTCCCTTCAACACAAGGCAAATCCTAATGGGTATATAAGGCCTCATCTCCCAGAGATGAGAAACAATTGTCGGAGAAACTCTGCCATTGGATACTATACAGGCAGCAACCTCGAAGCTAGTTCAAACTAGTGGGAGGTTGTGTGCATAGAAGCGCACAGAAAGCACTCTTTCTTCATACTCATAACTCAAAGTTGAAAACTCGAATCTCATCGTTGAGTAATGGCTCGCGGAAAGGTTCAGTTGAAGCGAATCGAGAATCCGGTGCACAGACAAGTGACCTTCTGCAAGCGCCGAGCAGGGCTTCTTAAGAAGGCTAAGGAGCTGTCTGTGCTTTGCGATGCTGAAATTGGCGTTGTCATTTTCTCCGCTCATGGAAAGCTCCATGAACTAGCCACCAAAGGGTTTGTCTCTCTCTCTCTCTCTCTTCTATATATTTATATAGAATAAAACCCCATATTTTTTGTCTGGAAAAGTACGGTTAGTTTAGTCTTTGAAAGATTTTTTATGTCAATTCAGTCTTTGATATATAAGTTTGTCCATAAAATATTCCTATGCCAACTCCTACAATGCTTGTTACATTGGTATTTAATGTGCAACGTGAAAGGTTTTATAAACTCTCATTAAGGAAAATTAGATAGAAGAATATTTTGATAGATATAGTTATCTTTCAAAGACTAAAAAGATACTACCCAAAAAGGGTTTTACTCATTTATATAAAAGAAAATGATTTTTAATGAGAATTTGTTACCAGATTGATGTGATCCAACAATCACTTTTAAATTTTTTGTTTCAATTGTCTCTAATCTTTCTTTCTGTTTGGGTCATGTATATGAAAGAACCATGCAAGGGCTCATAGAGAGGTACATGAAGTGCACCCATGGGGCTCTGCCTGAAGCTGCCATTGAAGCACATCGGGCTCTGCCTGAAGCTGCTATTGAAGCACATCCTCTGGTATGCAACCTCGCTCTCTTTCTCTTTTTCTGTGCCTTAATTATGTAAAACTATGAGGACAAAAATATTAAGAAGGAAGAAAATGAACAAGAATATATGTCTAGTCATCACATGAGTAGTCGTTGACAGAATTTGTAAAAGATATTTTTCGTTATATATAGCGCAGAACTTATAATTAATAATATTGGTGAAAGAAAAATGGAATGATTATTGTTATTATAATATGTGAAAGAGTGAGCAGCAGCATCCGATGCTGCTTAATGCTATATCATCCTTGAATAAATAAAATAACAATATAGTGCTAATGATTATAAGTTGAAAGTATATATACCCAGTAAATTACAATCATCAAATGTTTTGCTGTCCAGATTTCATGATTACACATACAACTGGCCAGATTCTAGCTATAAAGATCAAGTTAGTTGTTTATTGTAGAAAAGGTAGCGAGCGTGACTTCTAGCTTAGAATTTAAGTTAATATGATTAGGGGGTTCACATCTTAATCTGCATCACTTCCACCACTATTTTAGATATAAATATTCGTTAAAGAAAAATAATTAATTACAGAAGAAAAAGTTGTTGGAATATTTGGACTAAGGGCTCACTATTAGAGAAACAAGATACTACGATATTTAAAAAAAATAAAAATTGTTCAGCAAACTTTACGATGCCACAAGTTGTAATCTTTGCAAAGAAAATATAGACAAACTCATCTTAAAAGAAAAGTAGGTTTCAATCCGTACTCAATTTGAAGCCTAAAATTGATGTGAGTACATAAAGGTCTGAAATAATAGTGTATCTTAGGTTTTTCAAAAAAAAAAAAAATACATGGAGAAGTCTTATTATAGAGTAAAATATATTTTCGTCATTAAATTATTTCTCAAATATTACTTTAATTCTTGATTTATTTTTTGTGTCATTTTAATCCTCAAATAATTACATTGGCCTCCCAAATCAGTCCTCAATAACATAAAAATAATCACTTAAATTACTGATTTAGTAAGCAGAGTAATTATTTGAAGACTAAAATAACACAAAAAATAAATCAAAAATTAAAGTGATATTTAACAAATAATTCATAGGCGAAAAATATATTTAACTCCTTATTATATATGAATTAAAGGATACCTACCTAAATTGTACTATACTTTGGCAAACTCTTTGGCTACTCGTGCTTGTTGTCTAACCTATCTCAACTAAGACACTACATCTGACCTTGTTTAAGTGGTACATGTACAACACTATTCTAGAATATTCTCACTCCTTCATAGCCTACCGCGTAGCCCTAAAGTGCAAGCCTAGCCCCATCGACCTTTGACTACTATAAATAACCTCCAATCCCTTGCATTTTTTATACAACTTTTTGACATGAGTACTATTACTCTACCAACATTCCTTCACACAGCAAATAGTCTGTCTCGCTGACATGCCAAGGAGATCTATTGCTCCCACTCCCTTAACCCTAAAGTTTAACCCTAAACTCTAATTCCTAAACCCTAAAATACATATTCTAAAGACACAAAAAGTAAAAATCCCACCTGTGAAACTCACGTAAGAAGTATGTATTCTGAGAATACATTAGAATCTCTCCTTCAACAAAGAGAGTAAGTCTTAGGTGCAGTGGACTCCATCATATAGTTTTGCTCTTCTGCAATTTTTAAAGATGGAGCCAATCTTCTATATGGGATTCTATTGCCTTCCATGTCAATTGTTGATATGGAAAAATCAATCACATGGCTCAATTTCAATGACAAACTCAATAGTATGCTAGTATTAGAATTTCGAAAAAGCCTTACAAAAAAGAAAGAAAAGAATTTGGAAAAGCTATTTCGCAAAAGGGATGCGATGTGGGCTTACACCAATTATTATTTGTGTCAGTGGTCCCTACCATTGTTAATAATCCAATGTATGGTATTCATTTTAGTGTGTTGTTCCATGGAGTAGCTCCACTCTGTATAGCACGAATCTTAGAATTTTTCCCTCATGCACAAGAATAAAGAGAGCAGAAAGGAAGACAGCTTCCGTTTCCTTTGCCTTTTTCCTTCCTCTTTTTGCTTTTGGGTATCTGACTAACCACTAACTAAGACTATGAACTCAATCCCTTGACTTAGTTACAGAGGAATGAGACTAATGTATTGGAACTGCTAAGCTATTGAGATTCCTATAACATCTTAATTAATGCATCTTTGTTGTAAACTTATGTCAGATAAGTTCTTTTACATTCCTAGCTTGAGATTTATGTGGCCACCACATGATGTTTGCCACTTTGGCCTCACAGTGTTTACAGTCTTCATTCACTAGTTTCTCTCTTGATGCCTCAAGACATTCAGCATAAACTCATCCCTACTCTTTACAAGGATTTAGTTATGTGATAATAATACAATAATGAACTTTCTACACTTAAAACAAGTTAAACTATATATCAAGGAAGAAAATAGTGGGCAATTGCATTTTCAGAAGTTAGGACACATATGCTCTTTAGCCTTCAAAATTGATGATAAACCCTTTTTAACAAATTATAAATAATGAAGCCTATAATTTTTAATTTCATATGCTCCTAGAGTTTATACCCTTAGATTGCAAAGGTGTACCACCTGAGTCCTTAAGATGTATGACCTGAGTCATTATAAGTCAATACAAAACCCTAAGTTGCCTAAAATGTTGCTCAAACATTTTTGGTTGACAGTGGAGTCCTCTGCTCTCCATATATGATTGATGTGTGTGATACTTTATTCCCTCTTCCCCCATTGCTTTATATAAAAGAAAAAATATTATAGAAAAATTTAAGTCAATCATTATTATGGAACCATTGCATGAAATCATATATATTATGTAGTAAGTGGTCATACCATGTTGATGCTTGAAAGTGATGCATAAGCATTCATTAAAGGATTTTTATCCCCTGTCCATTGTAGGTGGAGTTTGAAGTTTTTCACAAGTAGCTTAATTTACGTTTTTCAATCATCACTTCATAAAATATCTCAAGAATTATCTAGTTGATATTAATTAGCTTTCTCATGGTTGACTTTTGAATTAAAAATGATAAGAACCTAATCAATATAAAAATGTGTGTGCGCGTGTGTGCATGTGCGTGCTCTAACTGATAAGATTTTACATTAAATACATTTATTGTTCAGAATCACACCCCAATTAGTTTTGATAACCTATACTTGATTTATACTTTAAATTATCATTTTTTTTCCTTTTATCATATTGCAGAGTAAGTCTTTAATTTGTTGCAAGTAAACTAAATGAAAATTAAATCATATTTGTTTCTTGGATCATAGTTGACATTAGTGTTTCGTATTTGATGAAATATCTATATTGTAATGAATAACTATAGCCAAATGATTATAGAACTTAATTTCTACTAGATACTCCCCTCTATTATCAAAAGAGATTAAGTTAGTACTAGTAATTAGGATATATCAAAGTCCGAGCAGAAATTAATCTCACATTAAAGGTGTGGGGACCTTCTCGTGAGAAACCAAAAAAAAAAAAAAGAGATTAAGTTATGACCAAATACTTGATTTATACTTTGCCAGTGAAAGTGAATATTAGCATAATTTGTTCACAAGGTAGTATACTCCCGTTTCAGGATTCTGAAGAGGGGATTGATGTGCTTAAAAAGGAAATTGAGACATTGCAAAAGGGTCTCAGGTAATTAAGATTAAATTATTTTGTCATATATATATTTTTTATCATATTGCAGAGTAAGTGTTTAATTTGTTGCAAGTGAACTAAATCAAAATTAAATCATATTTGTTTCCTGGACCATAGTTAACATTCGTGTGTCTTATTTTATGAAATATCTATATTGTAATGAATAGCCAGATTATAATTTCTACTGGATACTCCCCTCTTTCATCAAAAGAGATTAAATTATCATCAAATAGAAAAAAGTTTTTTTGGTACTTTTGATTATGATTCCCGGTACTGCCAACTCTAAAGATAATCTCAGTATCACACGACCACAAACAATTTGATCAAATAAAAAATTAAGTAGAGAATATGTTTTCAAATGGTTCCACTTTCCACTAATTCATTCGGTGTCACCCTGATTTTTTTAGTAGGAATCCAAAAACATAGGGTTAATTTACTGTTGTTATAAAATGACATTAATGTATATATATATCTCATATATACATGACCATAATATGCATCTATTTGTTCAAAACAAGGAGTGATGTGTGTAGTTCTTATCTGATTAATTGCATACAAATCTATAAGGAATGAGGATCTTCGCAAAAATTGATTAAATCTTCTTTTAGCAATTTGTGACCTTTTTTACCTGTTCGTCTTCTCTGATCGTATTTAGTTTTTATTTATTTTGATATTATTTTGCTGTCACTTCTATTACATTGCCAACTACATAAACAAAGAAGGGAGTACTGTACAATGAATAATAATTAAAATTATTCCAATGGATAAGAGAAGAAAGTGCAATTCACCCTTTGCATAGAATATACATGCAATAAAATTTTTAGCAATAAGATAATTAATTGATATACTACTTTTAAATAGCAAATTGTTATTGTTTTTCATCTCTTTCTTATTTTAAGTTAAATACAAGTTAATATAGCTATCTTTTGTTTTTTTGTTTAACATCTTTTCTGATTTATCAATTTTAAATACAACGTATCACTATTAACTCAAATTTCAGAGTTGTTTCTCTAATTTTTTTTTTTTTAAATTGAAGTATTCTTCCATGATTTATTGTAATTTTCATATTTAAAATGTTTTATTCATGAATGTATATGCTTAATTTTAAAATATTAAGAAAATAAATTAAATTATCATCTCTTCCTTAGGTATTTATGTGGAGGGGCAAATGGGACGATGGCAATGAATGAATTACAAGTACTGGAGAAGAATCTTGAAATTTGGATTTATCATATTCGCTCAATGAAGGTATAGATAATAATCTCTCTCTCTCTCTCTCTCTCTATATATATATATATATGTGTGTGTGTGTGTGTGTGTGTGTGTTACCTTTTTATTTTAGATGTGAGATCACTGACTAGCAGTTTTATGAACTACAGATGAACAACATGTTACGAGAAATCCAAACATTGAAGGATAAGGTACATTTGGAATGTTTTACTTAATAAATTTCTTGATTTGGTAAATTAAATTCTTAAATTTGTTATCTTTATTAGTATAAGAACTTTTATGGTTTGTACAAAGACTAAAATTTGAAAAAGGAGCACATAACAATAAAATTTATAAGAATATTATTATACAATTTTAGAAAATAATTATCCCATGTGATCATATTCTTTTTGTTTGTAACAACAAATGCACAAATGGATAATAAAAATCTTGATATGTGTTGATTAAATTCTCTATTTTTTTGAACTTTTTACCTTGCTCTGAATAATTTTTTTTTTCTTTTCTACTTTATAGTAGTTTTTTAATCATTTCATGTAAAATGAATAATCTAATTATTACTTTTTGTTATTGAAGGAAGGAGTACTCACAGCTGCAAATGAATATCTCCAAGATAAGGTAATGAAAAATATATTCATTACATATACCTTCTCTATGAAACAAATTTTACTAACATGTTTTTTAAAATATTATCTAATTCATGCCATTAATTGTTGTAGATTTTGGAGAATACTGGAATGACCAACTTTGCACCAGTTGGTACTGCTACTTCATACCCACTAGTTATACCAGACGAAATATTTCAGCTCTAGTATTTGACTTTATTCTCTAATTAACATTATTATGATATTAATTGACTGATTGAGAAAAAATCTACAATGATGTGTTGTACAAGTAATAAACTTTGAGAACTCTTGTGTGAATAATGCCTTTAAGTTTCGAATAATGGTGAAACATTATTATATCATTCTTATTGTACTTTTTAATAATAGTATTTAAGGTGTGTTTTCTAGTAAATTTTCTGTGATTTTACATACAAGTATACAACAACAATTATACCAACATAAAAACACTATGATCATATGATTTATATTAAGCTTATTCTACCATACCAGGGAGGTATGTGATATCTCCCTTGACGTGGTAGCATAACAACCGTTGATGTGAAAAATAATTAATTTTGACCATTAAGATTAATTATTTTCACATCAACGGTCGTTATGCTGTCACGTTAGGGAGGTATCACATACTTTTTTGGTATGTGAAAAAAGTTCTTTACATTAACTGCTCATCTCCGCTTTGTATGGTGGATCTGTGTGAAAGTGAGAGAGAAACAAAGAGAAAGAGATTTGTGGTGGGATAGGGAGAGACCAAACATCTTCATTAGCTTGAAACTTTAAACTTTAAACACGGCATTTCGACAAAGTCCATACTAACATGATGAAATTTTTGAACACTATTCTCCTTTTCATTATAGTATAATTAGTAGTTTTTTTTTTTTTTTTGTCTATAAATAAAAAGTCATTGTAATTGCAATCGAGAAGATTCAAATCAGAGAATGGAATGAAAAGACTAGTCATATGACTAGGAGCACGCTTCACAGAGCTAGAGGTCTTCCTTAATATAATTAGTAGTTACTACTTACTAGAGATAAAATTGAAAAGTCTATTATGGTGGAAATAGGATGCCAAAGCGTTCGTTAATTAACTTTTGCAAGGAAAAAAACCCAGCCCAACAGACTAAATCAAAGTAAAAAAAAAAAAATCTTATTTTGCATTATTTATACATTAGGCAAAGATTACTGTGCATATCATGCAAGATGTGCATTGGTAATATTCTAAGAAACCTAAAAAATATAAACCGCACTGTTTATATTTTTGAACATGATAACTACATATAAGTGTTAGGAAAAGTCTATGAGAGCACTATGCAATTGTCAATGACCTATAGGAATTTGGGTTTGTAGGTTGTGAAATTGTTTGTTTTTTGGTACTTTATATGTATAGCAATATGGTTTACACTTTTGGAACAAGTTAATGTTTTGCTACATTGTCTGAGAAAAATGGTTTGATGTATCTATATATATGGTATAATGGTCTAATTAATGTATCTGGGTAACTTTTTGGCTGATATTAGTGACACTATTATTATGATTTAATGCTCAAAGTTTGTGTGTTGCCATGGATAAGCTATTTTTTTTCTAAAAATTATAGGTTGTTCATCATATATAGGCCATGTGAATAACCAAATAGAAATTACCTAGGTATCTGTTGTGCTATTCTACTTTTTTTTTATTAAATTCATTTAGGGGTATTTTTGAAAAAATTACTTACATTCATGAAAATATTTCACTTAAATCATACATATTATTAAAATTTTACTAGAGTGTAACAAATTATTCTTATGAAATTTGAGTCTTAAATAAAATATTTTACCAACTTTTTTAAGAGTCTCATTCTTAAGAATGTATTTTGAAATAAGAATGTTTAATTCTCTAAATCAAACACTACCTAAGGCCCTCTCAACTTCACACCTGGTTCTCCCTCTCCCTCTATTTCTCTCAATTTTACTAAAATGATGGCTTAAAAGCGGTCCAACAACCCAATGGGCTCTTAATAGTTATGGTGGTGACAATGGCTGTTCAAAATCCAAAATCAACCAGACCACACAGAGCAACCCAAACCAAATTAATAGATTAATTTGGTTTAAATTTTTATATGGGTTAGATTTAGAAGTGGGGAAATGGGTCATGCTCGATGAGCTGACTCGTTTTAGCCTGAAAAAATATAGGATTGGGTTCCCAATTTGCTGTCCCAAATAAAAATGGGCTAATTTGGCCTAGCCCATTTTGGCTAGTAGCTTATTCGTGTTCGGGCCAAGCCTTTTTTTTTTTTTTTTAAGGAAATACTACAAAATCATATTGTGTTTTTTAACTTTAAATTTTAAAGTATGTACTATTATAATTTTTTTAGTTATTTATACATTTTTATTTTAAATTTACATTTACATGCATTTTTTTGTACATCTTTGATTTTTTGTTTTAATTTTATTTATTACTTTATACATATTTTATTTTGTTTAATTAGATTCATTAATAATTTAACTAAAATCACAAAAGAAAAAAACTTAAACTTTTGTTAGATTTTAGCGTAATTACAAATAAAAATAATTTTAAAAAAGTGAGTTAGCCCATTTAGATCTGTTGCCCGTATAAAACAGAGCCAAGCTAACAATTTGCTGACCCAAATAAAAACGGGCCAAATTAGCCCATATCCGTTTTGGCCTGTGGCCCTATTGGGCCGGCCTTACCCATCTACTTATAGTTAGATTAAGTTGAAATTTTTTAATAAATATTAGGTTTGGGTTGTGGTTAGCAAAAATAATAAATTAATTTAAACCAACCAACCTAGTTATTTACTAAAAAATATTTTTAAATTAATAATAATATATAATATAAAAAATATATCACCATAAAATTAAAAAAAAACTATTCAAATACTCACCAATCCCTTTTAATTGTGATTTTTTAGTCTATCTTAATAAATTTCTCATGCAAAACTCTTAAATCTTCTCGAGCACAAATATCTCCTTCGCTTCTCTCCTATTTTGCCATTTCCCAGGCAAAATTCTTTGATTTTAGCCATGTAACATGGTTGGAACTTGGAACTTAAATGGAATTAGAATATGAAAGTAAAATAACGGGTGCCCGGTGCCCGGTGCCCGGTACCCGTTTAACAATAAATCCTCAAGTTTCCCCAACCCGAATGGATCCTTCCCTCGCATTTTCCGTTATTTGTTGAGCGTAAAACCCTACTCTCTATCTCTTTCTCTGTGACCGATACAAACCAGACAGCCATGTCCACTCTGGAAATCGAAGCTCGAGAGTAAGTTCCGCTTTCGAAATCCATTAATTTGCGATTCACTGTGTTTCATAGAAACTTTAATACTTTTATTCTCCGGCAAAGAAGAAGAGAAAATTTTGAATTACACAATTAATTCAATAATGTGCCTTTGATAAAAAAAGGAATTTGATTTCTCCGTTAAAAAAGAGTTCACGCCAGCTGAAGGTGCTACTTTTTGTTATTGGGAATCAGGGTTTTGTTTTGTTTTTGTTTTTGTTTTTTTTTTTTTTTAAATTAATAGAAATTCAGTGTTTATAAAATTTTATGTATTAGAGTGGCAGGCAACTTATTGTTATTTTGGGCCAGGGAGATAGTTCTTGAACCTATAATTATATTTTCTTTGACTGGAACATTAAATGTATTAGTGAATAGTTTGTTTTTGTTCCTAATTTATGTAGAACTTCAATATCAAAAAATAAATAAATTATAATCTATTTGTTATATAATATTGTGTGTATGTGTGCACGTGTGCGTATATCTGCTTGTGTTTGCTTTTGTGGTTGTAAGTCATTTTGTTCTTCTGTTACTAGAAGGTGCTTGTTCAGTATGTTTTACTGTTTTTCATTTTGTGATTGTTTGGATTTTTTTTTTTTTTTTGTTCATTTCAGTGTCATCAAAATTGTGCTTCAGTTTTGCAAAGAAAATTCCTTGCACCAGACATTTCAGACATTACAGAACGAGTGTCAGGTTTCGTTGAATACTGTGGACAGCATTGAGACATTTGTTGCAGACATTAATAGTGGAAGATGGGATGCAATATTGCCTCAAGTTGCACAACTTAAGCTTCCAAGGAATACATTGGAGGATTTGTATGAGCAGGTATTTTTGGTGTGAGTCAGCTTGATTTTGTATTAGTATCTATGCCTTCTATTACAGACCTTAATACTGGTTCTGGCTTTTGGTTATGTAGAAGTATTAATTGGGATAAAGCTTATTTTCATGATATGTGCTTCATGTGTTGTCATAGTTCTCAGACGCATAGTCATTTGTTTTTGTATTACCCTGTGGCTTGGAGTATGTTGAGCATGCTATTCAGTATTAGTGGGGATTGGTTATGTCCTGAAAACTTGAAAATCGTGTTATTTAGAAAGCTTTTGACTAAAGACACGAAGCAAAAACTTTTTTGGAGATATGTGATGTTTTTTGTATGTGGTGATTCTAAAAATAAAAAAATTTCTCCTCATTTACGTCATGATAGAGTAATTTATTTAGCCCCCTCTGGTGTTTTCCTTCAGTCTTTCAAGGGGTTATCTCATGCGAATTTACGAAGGTATTGGAGAGTCTTGTAGGTTTGATTTTGTTTCTCTTGATTTCTCTTTTCTCTCTCTATTTCAAACTTTGCCGGATCATTTTTTTTTCATGGAATCCACTGCTTTCTGCCTTACATTTCTGTCTCTTGTAATAGGGAAAATCTTATCCGCTTGTTGTACTTCTTTTTCCTTTAATAAGATCTGCCATTTTTATTTTTAAAAAAATATTCAGCAACTTAATATACTTCAACTCAATCTCTTCTTATGAAAAGAATGAATAGTTTTTTTTTTTTAATAGGCATTTTATTGTCAAAACAGTGAAATAAAGTGTAGCATTCACTTTTTGTTTGTTACAATAGAACTAAATAACCAAACATGGGTGTGAACGAAAAATAGAGTCACACAGAGCAAAATGTTAAAGAAATAGTACCTAGCTTTGGTCATTAACACTATTACAGAGAGGAGGGGTGGAGGGAGATAAGCAGAAAAGCTTATCCTTGGATATGGCAGAGGCTTTATGTCACCTAATGTATTGCAGCTCAGCAGCATCCATTCATAAACTCTTGCACTCTCTGTGTCACTTAAAAAATCTCCTTAACAGTCTAATATTATTCATTTCTGAAAAGTTCTGGATGCTTCAAGTATACCAATTTTTTGTTCATATGATTGCAGATTGTATTGGAAATGATTGAACTTCGAGAACTGGATACTGCACGTGCAATTTTAAGGCAAACACAAGTGATGGGTGTCATGAAACAAGAACAACCTGAAAGATATTTGCGGCTTGAACACCTTCTAGTTAGAACTTATTTTGATCCGAATGAGGTTTGAAGCTACTTCTCATGTAATTGTTTTATTTCTTCTTGTAATTTTATGTTGGTGAAATTGAGCAAATCTTTACTCATTTCTCCTTCTTCCTGTTTTGGTGTTGAACTCTACTATGTAAACTGTGTTAGCAGTCAGCAGTAATTCCTTATACTTCCTCATTCCTATATACTTTTGTGTGTTTGTCTGTAAGTGTACAGAGTTTTAATTTACTTCTCTTGACGAAAGAACATTTGTAATCTCATATGAGGAAACATGTGAGGTGCACAAGTTTTCACTGTAGGGTTAGAAAGGCCTGAAATGTATTTGACTCTTTGGTAAAATCTTTTGGAATTTGATTAGAACATGGTAGTTAATGCAATGAAAGTGAGACTTCTGGAGGAAGTTTCATTTTAGTGTAAGGTAGTTCACGATTGCAACACTATCTGTGCATCTTGGTTAGCGGAAAAGGCCAATACAGTGGTGAGTGTAAATGGATATGGAAATGGAATGCTGAGTCTCTAGCTGGAGAATTCATAGTGGTGGTTACAAACAGTTGGGCAGAATATATAGCTGATGCCAGATTTAGTAGCCTAGTTGGAAACTTTAGCCAAATAAACAAAGCCATGTGAAATATGCATGAAGTTAGATGTACTATAGTGTAGGCATTTTTTCACCAGTAGGCACAGTGAGCAAAAAATAAATATGAATTATTTACGATTACAGAGTTTTACTTTTAAATAATAATATTTTTTAATTATTTCTGATTTTTGATCTTAATTGTATTACAATATTAAGATTGAATCTGAGAAAATTATGTTAAATTGGAATATTTTCTATTCAATCCATACTTTTTATTAATTTTAATTAGTTCGTCCATTGTTTTTAATAATCCAGATTAATGTTTCATGTCTTTCTTTTTTTAATCTGAATTGTAAGTTTGAATCTAAGATAAATATGTTAAATTATAATATTACCTGTTAAGTCCCACTTTTTATTTATTTTGTATGCACAACACAAATGCTAATCTGCACATTTATATTATCTCCAAGCTGTATAAGTTATAATTTTTGTTTATCTTCCTTAAACCATTAAATAATTTGAATTATGTTTATTTTGCCTTAAAGGATGTTAAATGAGAAAGAATGCTAAATAATATTGAAGCATTTAGCTTGCTAAAACCTAAGAATTTGTTTTATTATTTGGTGTGTTATTTAAGAAGCATATAGTTCAAGCTCCTCATGGAGGCATAAATACTAAAGGAAGGGACTTCATCGACTTCTTTTTTAGCTGTGGATTAGGGAGTGTTATCATTTGATTCCATTTTATTTGTTGCTTTGTACAAAGTTTTATGAATTATGTGCTATATGGCAGGCTTATCAAGAATCAACAAAAGAGAAACGACGTGCACAAATTGCCCAAGGTTTTCTCCTTCAACATTCTCATCAATTATTATTTCTAATTGTCATGCCAGTTTTATCATCATGATGAAGTAAATATCTGTTTCTTCATTTTTGTAAGAGAAAATTATTGTTTGGTTCCTAAAGTTGGAAAAAAAGACCATTTGGTTCCAAAATGGAGGAATTCCAATTTGGTTCGTCCCTATCCCGTTTGAAATGCCCTTGGTGCTGTGTGGCTATTTTGTTCACATATGTTATTATCATGTTCAAAAATAAAAGGAATAACAACATAACACCAGGGGGTATTTTGGATATTTCATACGGTATGGGAGGAACCAAATTGGAATTCCTTCATGTTTGGAACCGGATAGTCTTTTTTGTCAACTTGAGGAACCAAACAATAATTTTCTCTTTTTATAATTAAAAAAATCTACAGTGAAGATGAAAATATTTTCCTTTGTTAATAATTCTTTTTGGGCTTTTATTTTATTATGTTGGGTAGAAAAGTTGGTCCTTTGATTGGTAGAGCCGTAGAGGTACAGTTTGTTGTTGATTTTTTTTTTTTCCCTTTATTTTAGTTAGGAAATCTAAGTTACTTCTTGATATAGAATTGAATCTGTTGACCTACCCTTGACATTGTTATATTAGGAGGAGATATATTTGGAGGAAAGATCATTTTGAGGAAAGATATATTTTCTAAATGTATGTTGCAAGACAAGAAGAGCTATGATACTAAATGATGATAAATCAATTAATTGATATAAATATAGTAATTTTCTAAATACTTTTTGTTTGATATTGAGCATTGACTAGAACTGATGCATGTATGAAACATTTTTGGGGGATTATGGCTATTCAATTATGCTAGCAGCTCTGAGAAAACATAATTATATGAGAATCAGTAGGTGTTTATTTCAATAGAAAGGGAAGAAGAATCAAATAAACTTCCTTGTAGTTTAGTCCATTATCACTCCCCTCTGGTTTGAAAAAGGTCACTACCACTCTGGTTAAATCCATATGAACTTGAAATTATATAATATTATACTTTTGCTATTTCTTGCCATTTGTTTAATTTGCATGGCTAAGGCCCCTATGTGAGAGACCCTAGTGAAACAGAAGACTGTCTCCCTCTTTTTTCTTTTGCCTTTGCATCAAATTCGTCAAAATCAAAGTTGGAACAACATTTTAAGAGGACTTTATGAGCAATCACCCAATCACTTTAGAGGCCTGGCACTTTGTGTGTCTCGTTCCTCAGCCTAGGTGCTCACCCAAACATCATGTACCTTTAGTGGAGACATTAAGGCTTTACCTTGCCTTGCCTAAAAGTGTTTCTTACTCCAAATTAAAGCCTCAGGGCTTGAGCAGTGCAGTGGGCCAGTTAATTTCATTGGAGTCTGCAAAGCATTAGAGGCACTGGCATAGGATCTGCTGTAAGACCTCTTCCTTTCTTTCGTATTATCATGTAGGTTTGAGAGCAAAGTCTCCTGTTTAGCGCTTGGGGCTTGTTAAGAACTGAATCAACCCAAAAGCTTAAGCTGTTAGGAGAAGGGATAATTTTATATCTAACATGCAAAAGCCAATTGTGCTGAAATTACATTTAATTATGGGAAATGGGAGTGGCAAGGATCAAACTCTTGATGACATGGTCAAATAGGCTCTTAATACCATGTTGAGGAGCCAGTCAACCCAAAAGCTTAAGATGTTTGGAGAAGGCCTAAGAATGGTTTTATATCTAACATGGCTTTTAGGTAAAGGCAATCATAATTCAATCTGAAAAAAGTTATATGAAGCTGCAGGATTAATTACAGCTTGTACATTTTTGTTCTGTTTCATTTTGTACAAGTACCTATTGCTGTGATTATGTGCTCTTCTTTTTGTTCGAGCAATTAAATTTCTTCCCCTTTGCATTTACAGCTCTTGCTGCAGAAGTTACTGTCGTGCCACCTTCCCGATTGATGGCTCTAATTGGTCAGGCTTTGAAGTGGCAGCAGCACCAAGGTGATCTTCTGCTTATAGATGAATGGCACATTAATATACCTTCAATGTGAACTTCTCTATGAATTAAGTAGGTGGTTACCACTGGCATGTTTAGATATGTTCTGTTTGTGTGTGTATGCAATCCACTATTTTTTTAGTAATATGTTGTTTCTTCTTTTGGCAATATGGGCAATTTTTCCATTTGTTGGTGATCTCTTCTCTTAATGCTTTAATCCATAAGAAGATGCCCTGCCTTAATGCTTTAATCCATCAGAAGACGCCCTGCCTGGGGAGAATAAATGCTTGGTTACTCATGTTGCTTAATTAGCTTACAGTAGAATACATATTTTAATTGAGCTATACTTTCTTTTGGGATCTTTCAGGGTTACTTCCTCCTGGTACGCAGTTTGACTTGTTTCGTGGGACAGCTGCTATGAAACAAGATGTGGATGACATGTATCCAACAACTCTTTCTCACACAATAAAAGTATGGTTTATATGTCCTTGAAGACATACTTCTGTGATTTTTTTTATAGTTCAAGAATAAATTATCTACTGTGTATTCATTGCTTTTGTTGTACTTTCTGTTTTTCCTACTAGTTTAGATTTTCTACTATTGTTGTTTACTTGCTTATATTTGACTGGAGCATGACCTAAAGCGAACTTATGTTTCTCTTTGAATGGTTGCCTCCCTCTCTAATTGATTCACTTTCTTTGCTTATGTTATTTTCATTTGTCATTTTTTTGACTTCGTGACGTGTTCCATATTCATTTATCTGTAGCAATAGGCAATCTATTGTCTCATTTGTTCTCACTCTAGTGGTTGATGTCTTTATTATTTGGCAAAGGGGAGTTTGGAGGGCTGTGATTTTAGGTTTGCCAGTGGGTTGTGCTGTTATTATAGTCTTTCAGTTGTAGTTTGCAAATGAATTCCCTGAGAAAAGGGAGTATGTTTTGAATCTTTGTTGCAAATCTTCAAGACATTTTGACAGTAAGTTGTCTAGCATTAGTGTGGACATTTAGGTTGTACTTGGTTAGTCTGACCGGTTGTGAAATTTTGTGATGGCCCTTGAGTTATTTTGGTGTTTCATTTGTTGGTAGTTATTGGTTGCTCTCTATATGAAATCCAGTGGTTTTGAATGTTTCTAGAATATTATATGGATGGAAGGGTGCTTTTTCTCTTTAGGTGGTTGTGCCTTTTTTCCTCCTTGCTTGTTTGCTTCCTATCTATCAGGGTTCTTGTCGGGGGGCCAAATACGAAGAGAATTGAGAAAATTATGAATTGCATTTGATCAGGTGATGGGCTGACAGGAGTGGTCATTTTGTCGACTGGGATGTTTGTTTTAGTCTTAAGAGGGACTAGGAACAGTTCTAGGCTTTTGGTCTTGTGGTATCTTAGGATATTGTGCTATGAGGCACATGGGTGTGACATTCTTTTCTGAATTTGGGTGCTTCATGGCATAAGATGATCAAGGGTAAGTGGTCTTTAGTAAAAAGGGTGGGATGTTATGTTTGCTGTCAATGCTGCTCATGTTATATCTTTTCTTTTTGTGTGTGTGTGTGTTTCTTTTCAGGAGGATATCTTATCCTCTTATTTTCTTGTATTCTTTCTTTCTTCTTTATCCAAAAAAGATGGTTGATTGTTAATAATCTTGTATTTTTCCTCTGGTGATTGGCTGATTGCCATGTTTGGTGAGCTTTGGGTTTGTCTGCCAGTTTTCAACAATTGTTGGTGCAGTATAAAGGGTTCGGAGAGGTTGGAGAGCCTTGTTACATTGATGCTTTACTCTCTTGTACTTTTGGTTCTGTGCTTTCTTTTATGATCTTGTAGAAGAATAAAAAAAATCTGTGCTCTAATATTCTTTCTCTTGTCTTTTTTTTTCATAAAACTTATATCAAATAAATAAGAGTTTCTTTTATCAATAGATAAAAAATTTCTCTTATCAAATAAATAAAAAGGAATGCTAGAATTTTATGAATAGGCTCCTGTATCATATTTATTTGGTTAAGATAGTTTTTTGGATTCTTTTTTATGTTTATCTTTTGGAGATTTTAGTTCTGTTTCTTTCATGATTACTCAACATGGCTGAGGATTTCTTTAGTCAGTCTACAGATTTTTTCTTCTTTCTTCATGTTGTAAATGGGTTAGGAAACACCCAAGTGGGTAGCCGATGCACAGAAAACTTACTGGGCACGGTTGTCTTCTTGACTTCTCTCTGGTCCTTGCGTAATGGTTTTTTGGGTGGTGTCTCTAAGTCTGACATGCAGCGTCATTGATGGGCTTTGCTTTCTTGTGTATTTATTTCTCTGTTCTTTTTATCTCTCTTCTTTCCTTCAAGAGGATGTTTTCTTCCCTGCTTTTGTATTTCTCTAATCTTCTATCATAATAAAAATTTCTTTCTTCTATAAAAAAAAATGTAGTATTTATCCATGAATTACTTCCCCATTGCTCAGTATTGTCATATTTTAATGCTTTATAATCTAACACATTTCAATTGTTTCTTGCCTGTCTTCTTGTTTAGTTTGGGACAAAAAGTCATGCAGAATATGCTCGCTTTTCACCAGATGGGCAGTTTCTTGTATCTTGCTCGGTTGATGGATTTATTGAGGTATACATGGTTATACACTTCTATTTTTCATTCAATAATTTCATTTATATTCACTTTCTTTCTGATTTTTGAAATCCTGATTATATCTAGGTCTGGGATTACATTAGTGGAAAGCTGAAGAAAGATCTCCAGTACCAGGCTGATGTGAGTTATTTTTCTAAACCTAATTATTGCTGTGTTAATGTTTTACCTTTCAACAGATTGGTGATCTTACTGTTACAATATTGCAAAATGGATGGCTACTTTCTGCTTGAATTTGGGCAAGCTAGCATATTTTCAGCAGTTGTTCTGTACTGAAATGATCCTTTATCTCATGAGATTTTGGCGTAATTGAATAGGAAATGTAATGGAGGTTTGTTCTTTTGCTTAGATATGAAAATCAGAACATTCCCTCTATAGAGGCCTTTCCTATCTTTTGTTTTTGCTTTTTGGGGGGTTTTCTTTTGTTGTGTTTTGGGGGGGGGGGGGGAAGATCTTTGGATGGGTGCATTCCCTTTATAGAGGCCTTCCTTGCCTTTGTCATCTGTCTTCTTTCCATAATTCCCCCATCCATTATATCTATATAGTGTTAGGATTCCAATTCTTGGAAATTTCATTTCTTTAGGAACTTTAATGATAGAGAAATTTCTCAATTCCAATCTCTTTTGCTCTTGCTTGATTCTTTAGTATGTATTCTCATTTGGTATATTAGGGTTTGTCTCTTGGTTCTATTGGTGTATATTCTTGTAAGTCTTATTTCCAGTTTCTTACCAATCTTTAAATAGTGCAATTCCTTCTTCATGAGCCCATTTGGGAAATCCGAAGCTCCTGGTCAAGGGTTTCATTTGGACAACAGTAGCAGAATTAACACTAATGATATGATGCAGGTTCATAGACCGCACAAGTCTCTTTTATGTGTGTTCTGTGTGGCTTTTACTCAGAAACAGCTGCCCATTTAATTTTACACTGTCTGGTGGTGTTTTCAATTCGTTATAAGTTGTTTGGAGTTTTTGGTGAATGTTGGGAGTGCCCTTTGAGTTTGGAGCATTTCTTAGTCATTAGTTTGAAGAGATTTTGGGAGGAGTAAGGAGGGTAAAACTTCATGGTGTTGTGCAGTTAGTAAATGTATTTGGTTGGAGTGCTATGCTCATATCTTTCAGGATGCTTGTCTTTAGAGCTCTTATGGGATGATATCTTTATGGTTTCTATTTCGTGCTCCTCTGTCCATGTTTTCTTTTAGGGAACCTCTGTCAGTATGCAAAGAGATTGAAGAGCTTTATTGCCTTATGAGCTTGTTTGTTTTTGTTGAAATCCTGAAAGTTATGGGATTGATAATCAAGGAGAATCAGGATTGACAATCAAGAAGAATTATTGACTTTCCGTATATAGCTCATTTAATAGGATAGCTGTAAATCCCTTATATTAAGCTGTATTTATTTGTAATTTCCTAGATTAGACTATTTCTGATTTTGAGGGATTGATTGGTTGTATCAAATCCCTATAAATTCACAGCTCCTTCACCATTTAGGTAAGGAAGCCAATACAGAATTTCTACAGTTTTTGCTGTTTTCTTTTTATTGTATTTGTTCAGAAGGATATTTTATCCTCCTATGCACTTGTATTCTTTTTTCCCCCTTTTTATTGTAATTCCTTCTTTTATACCAAAAAAAAAAAGTTGGCCAAACTTTCCTATTTTCCAAGTTAATTAGAGACAATATACTATTTTCCCATGAGTTCACGACTATTCTTTGTAAGCAATTTCAAACATCTGCTCTCTTTTTCTTCTTTGTGATATGCCCACAGAATTTTAGACCTTGCTGCTTCAGCTGCACAAGGCTTCAATGATTTATTTATTTTTGTGTGATGAGAAGTTATGTTTTGGTGCTTTTTCTCTCATTAATTATACAGGCATGTATTCTTTATGTATGTGGACTTAGTGCTTGAATACTATCAATAGTAATTTTGACCTTTGAGAGGAAGTTGGACATTAATATAATATTATTCCTTTATTTTTTATGAAATAAATTTTTGGTAGCGTGCTATAAGTCTATTTCTTTCCCTTGGGCATTTTCTGATATGCTATGGACTTGCAGGATATATTCATGATGCATGATGAACCAGTGCTTTGTGTTGATTTTAGCAGAGATTCAGAGATGCTTGCATCTGGGTCACAAGATGGAAAAATTAAAGTAAGAATTACTTTTTGTTGACTGCGCAGGAAATAATCTTTTTAAAAAAATCCTTCTATTTTTTATCTTTACCTTTATGATCTTAAGTTTGAAGTGTATGGTGGTTTGCACATATGCTGCACAATTCAACTCGTGGTGAATTCAAGATCCCACACTCAGTGATGGAGTTGAGTTAACATAGTGTCTATACATGGAGAAAGTAGAAGAGGAAAAGTTGATTTAATGTTGTGCATGAGAGAGAAAGTATCTGAAAAATTATCTGAGAGAGAAAGGTAGAGATCTTAGTGCCACTATGGCTGGGGTCAACAAGAAAATATTGGTTTGGTGGGTTGAGATAGAGTCACCTACACTTGCCAAAGGGTGTGCTCCCTTATAATGAATTTAAAGAGTGCCTAATACTCACTTCGGCTAAATGCACAGCTTCCTTTGGGTTCTTACTGCCCCCGTTTTTGGGCTTTATTAACCCAAACCTAGTCCATGTACTAATTGAAGACCTTTGGCCCTTTCTTCCTCTCCAATAATCTGCTTGTCCTTAATTTCTGCCTGTGCTGATGATTTTTCAATTTGTGTTTCTGTAATCTTATATCTATACATAGATATATTCTATTATTATTGTCTATCTTTTGTCTTTTGATTCAGTTATATTCAATCAGTCGAAAAATGTGTATAATGCTGGTTGGGGCACATACTCCTAGTTTATACTGATAATAGAAAAAGTATAGCAGATTGGTAATTTTACAATTTTGCTGAAATTACACTTAGACCCCTGTGAAATTTTTTGGTACATTTACACCCAATTGGGTTAACCATGTAGGAAACTGAGTAAAAAGTAACTGCATGAACAGAAAGCACTAGCAAGCCTTTGTTAATCAACGTTGTAAAGATTTATCAATAAATTATGAGCCCTCCTTAGAACTGCAGCATTCTTGACTATAGCATTTCTTGAAATCCTTTTGCATTTCCTGTTCTCGCTTGAACCTGTCTCCAATTATGTTGTGTGATTGAAAATAATCTCATAACTCAGGTTTGACGGCAAAAACCTATGACAGAGGCTGTCTTATGACAAACATGTGAATTTTGTTTTGATAGAGCTATGTTTTATCCAATTGCTGGAAGTGCAGGGCTTGTAAGTGTTCACAAAAAAAATTTTACATGGCCTTGAAGTTTATTTCTGCCTAAAATTTTCTATTGTTGGGTCTTGAAGTGTCATGTAAGTTTTCCGTTTTGTTTTTGTTTTTCTTTCAATTTTTTTCTAAAAGAAATTTGATGTGATGATATATAAGAAGCATGATTCTTGTGTTTAATGTGTTTCAAACATGAGGTTCTTAAGGTAATATTTCATTAAAAGTAAAGTGAAGTAGTCTTTCCACATATTGCGTGGTGTTAAGTGTCAAAGTTGAATTTAAATTAGATACTTAACTGAAACTCAACATCAGGCATAAATTTATGAAGTGTGATGGCAAAAAAGGTCTTACATATGCTTGTGTGTTTTATGAAATGTGAAATTTTTTCATGATTTCATTACCCAACTTTGCAGGTTTTCTATGAATCTCTGTAAATCCTAATTATCACAGCCTTGCTTATATGATTTAAAGAAGTGTTCCTAACAGGAACTGAGTTTTAAGAAGGATTGGGTTGTAAACAAATTAGTTTTTCCTATCCTCTCTTGACATTACCTGAAAATTGTGCATTACTCTTATGAAAAAAATTGAATAAGGTTTAACTGCTTTTGTACTGAGCTGTCCTCCGAGTCATCAATTTTATAAAGGTTTATTCGCCAATATTTTCTTTGGTATTGTGTAAAATTTGATATGGATCCAAAGTTTTTAATCTTGATTCTCGAGTGAAAATGATTTCTGCACAGCTGCTTCCAATTCACAATATTACTAATTTATGATGCTGCTTATTGGTAACATTTACTTTTCTCTGCCAATGATTTAATGGAAGATAGTCATGTTACTGTCATACCATACTTTGCAATAACATATTGTAATGCTGATAATTCTTTGATCTTAATGTACTAACAAGCATCATTTTCCCTATTGCATGAGTTGAGAACTTCTCCAAATAACAACAGCAACTACTTTACTACCACCAAAAAAAGAAATGCTTTTGTGGGCATAATTACAATAGCAACAATGGAAATTACAAAGAAAGCAGCATTAATACCAACTTTTTCTGGTTTTTCTTTTCTTTTTGGTCATTTTCACTTTATACCGCACCACATTTCTCAAGGAAAATTTGTATTTCTCATATGTTGGGTCCACTTTGTTACCTTGGATACTGTTGCATTTGCTTTTGTTCAGAGTTGTTAATATTGTTAAGGTTTTGATATTTAATATGTTGAAATTTTAAATCATAAACTTCAAGTTCCTTTCAGGTCTGGCGCATAAGGACAGGTCAATGCTTGCGTCGTCTTGAACGTGCACATTCTCAAGGTGTCACAAGTCTTGTCTTTTCTCGTGATGGAACCCAGTTATTAAGTACTTCCTTTGACAGCACAGCAAGGTTTTTTTTCAGTTAATTCTGCTTCTGGTCTCTGTTAGAGATAAAAACATTTCTGGTCCTTCACCTGACAACTTAAGCATTTAGGTTAAAAGATTTTTTAGCATTGTATAAGAGCATTCTACCAAGTGGTCAGAAGTTTGATCCATGCTGCTCCCATTTTCATAAGTTTCAGCATTTTGTAGTGGTGAGCTATGCTTTGTCCACTCTTGATTCTTGAAGCCCAAAGGATATTTGGATGGAATGCATTAGTGATAGAAACTGTTTCTTTGCCTCCACCCAATACCTTTAGCTTTTTGGTTGAATTCAGATCTGATGTAGGGCAGAACCCTGTAGCATGAAGATGTCTAACGAGGGCCTGATTATGATCTGATAAGGGTGACTGGCTATACAGCGTTTCAAACTTTAACAATTCATCACAAGAATAGTTTGACAAAGACTCGGATGAACTAAATACTTAAATGCTCCTATGTTGTTACCAACTGTAATCTAGTGTTTCTTCTGATGCTTAAAACTCATACGCTTCATTTTCTTTTCTTTTATTTTGTCCTGGATTTCTTGTATCATTATAATAGCTGATTTCTACTACTTGTTTCCAGCCTTTATGTTGCCGTCCTTTCTGTATATAGCTTGTATACATGCTGTCTTTTTGTCTTTTCTGATAAAAAAAAGGTTCTCATGAACTTGAAGGAACACACAGTAACATGCACTTACCAAAGTGTACTCATGTTTCCTTTATAAAGAGGAAAAAAAAAAAGGTGGAACTATAGTCAATTCTAATGTTACATTTAGATTTAAGACTTGACTTGGCCTGAGCTTAATAAGATTTAGAATTCTATACAATGTTGATATAAATTGGACAATTATAAATGTGGTCCATAACTTAAGCTGCCATGTCTCATTTAGTGAAATTTAACACACCTGTTCAAATATATGGGCAATGCTAGTGTAAAGAGGGGCACCAATAACTTAACAAAAGCTACCATAACATACATGTTCTATTAATTGTCTTTGATCTCAGAATAGAGAGCTCTGTGCATTGAGCTTTATGGGGACAGGTTGCTGACTTAGTTCTGATACCTTATCTCAATTTTCCTTCTCTTTCTAATTTCTTAACAGTTCAATATAACTTACTGTTTTCCTTTATGGAGTGCTTATAAAATATCAGCAGCTTGTGAGTGCAATCATTCTTTTTGATTTATTGTAGAATCCATGGCCTAAAATCTGGCAAGACGTTGAAAGAGTTTCGTGGCCATACATCCTATGTGAATAATGCAATTTTTACAAATGATGGGAGTCGTGTTATTACTGCATCCAGTGATTGTACGATCAAGGTTGGTTTCTCTCCAACTTACACGATGTAATTGCATTTTTTTTATCTTTTGAGTTCTTTAGGAATCAGTTTTCCTCCTTATTGCAGGTCTGGGATGTGAAGACCACAGATTGCCTACAAACCTTTAAGCCACCGCCACCTTTGAGGGTAAGTCTATAAATAAACACAGGATAATGGATTTTTGCTATTCAATTCTGTGGTTGTTTCATTCCATGCAAAATCAATTCTTTTACCTAATTTCTGTTTTCTTTTACTGTTAGGGAGGTGATGCATCTGTAAACTCTGTTCATATTTCCCCCAAGAATAGTGACCACATTGTTGTATGTAATAGAACATCTTCAGTATACATCATGACACTTCAAGGACAGGTATGCGTTAAAGAGTGAATGTGATTTTGCTTTTACTTGGTTCTTTTGTACTTGCCGTACTAGATATAGGCTGTTGACAATGTTTTCCTCTATGTTATGTTTTCTGAGTAGACTAAGTGCATATAATTCTGATCTGTATATTCATGTCAGTGGATATTTACCTGAACACACTCAAAATTGAAGGGCATTAAGCTATTCTGTTTCTTTCTCTTCATTTGTTTTGCATGTAAACTATGAACTGTTATTCACAGATTAATTTGTCATTCATCTTTTACCAGCTGTTACTTTCATCAAGAAAGTTTCCTTTTTCATCAAGAAGATATTAAAAAAA
The DNA here is from genome assembly GCA_003255065.1 of Cercis canadensis. Taxonomy (NCBI): domain Eukaryota; kingdom Viridiplantae; phylum Streptophyta; class Magnoliopsida; order Fabales; family Fabaceae; genus Cercis; species Cercis canadensis. Next base: position 842,645 of record QAOA01007551.1, on the reverse strand, counting down.
AAAAAAAGTTTTTTTTTTCTGCTTTTTTCAGAAGAATGAGTCATTGCACAACTTCTGTTTGCATTTAGCAGAGGCTTCTCTATTACTTCACCTTATAGAATTTTATCAACAAATATCTTATTCCTTTACTTTGGATTAGCTCTTTTAATTCAGTCAAAATCCTGAATCCCGATGCATCTGAACTTTCTAAATCAGGGGATGGCATTTGCTGCACTAAATAATCTGTTGCTGTGATACACCAATCTATTATGCGTAGAATTTTGCTTGGACCTATTTTGATATCCATGAAATGGCAGTCCTTAACTGGAACTGGGATGGTCTTTTTATGGAGCAACCATTATCCACCATCTCACTGATTATTTTTGATTTGGATAGCACAGCCATTTTTTGTCCTCTCAATCCCTTTCGTTTTCATACAAATTGAATTCATTTTTGTTTGAATTTGTCATGTAAATGCAAAAATTCAATAAGTACATATAAGTTTAAAATGAGCTCAGGCATGGGATTTTGGCTTGAAATTTCTTTTATTGACCATGTTGAAGAGTAGCAAATTATGGCATTATTCTCTCCAGCTATAAGGGGCTGAAAAGTTAATTTGAACAATCATAATTGTGGATCTAGATTTCAACTTTTATGTGAAAATAAAAATTTACATTGCACCAAAATAAATAAATTGGCTTATATTCTGTCCTGTGTGTCATAGCAGTATCTCACTAGCAGCTGAGCCCGTAAAATGTACTATCTAATATTTGGTGTAGGTTGTGAAGAGTTTCTCATCTGGTAAAAGAGAAGGTGGAGACTTTGTTGCAGCATGTGTTTCACCTAAAGGGGAATGGATTTACTGTGTTGGTGAAGACAGGTATTTTGATATAATATATAATGTAAATTTGATCCCTGCTCCTTTATCCATTTGATAGGCAAATATGTTATTAAATTTCCTATATCTTATAATGTACACTTCATGATTTTATAATTTAAGTATACTTTGAATGTGTTAGCATAGTCCATTCTTTTCTCAAGATGATGATTTCGTGTCTGTATATACGGTGTTAAGTTCCCTTTTGATCCAATGCTCTCCTGAGAAAGAGGAACCCCTCCCCTCTCTTTCCTGTGGGGCCTGGCCAGATACTTAAGAATGAATTCCATACTAGATTCTTCAAATCAGCTATCATACTCTTATTTTTCCTTTATTTTGTTTAACATTTTCATATTCTTACCTGAAATGTGACCTGGAAATTCAATACAGGAATATCTACTGCTTCAGCCATCAATCCGGCAAATTAGAGCATCTAATGAAGGTATGTTAATTGAGTTAACCTACAATTACATCTATAAATTGCTGTCAAATTGGTTGTTACTTTTATGAACATTTCAGTATTTTTTTTTTCTTTTTTAATATTTTGCATTATTTTATCCAAATCAGCATAGCATGTCTTTCTGAAGTATTGTATAATTGGACTAATGATCAGTCAAAGATCTCTAAACATGAAATAGGGAAAAATAGATAAATGTACCATTTTAAGTTTTGTGAGTTGAGTGCTAGTGAGAAAGTGGGGATTTCATGTAAATATGGAACTAAAACTGGAATCACCAAGCCTCTCATGGTGTTATTCGATACTTTGAAGCACAATTGGTGGTCCAGATGATTCGCAATGCATTCCGTATTTACTAACTCCAAATAGAGTGTAGTCACTTTGATGGTCATGCAATTTATATGCACGTCATTTATTTTCATTTACTTCCTCTGCTTACATGCATGCTCTACATTTGTACATTTCATAGGCATGCTTCCAAGTGGAAGGTGCCCTTGCTGCCAAGAAATTTTCTTTTTGGTCCGAGTTAGATGGCCATTTGGCCAAAGCTGTTAATTTGCAGCTGAGGAGGATCGAACCTGAGGAATGGGGGGTGAGGGACAGTTTTTAAGGCAGGAGGCAGCTCCATTGAGCCAAAGCCTCTCCTCTTGCTACCAAGAAATAGCAGTAGATGGCTATTTGGCCAAAGCTGCCAATTTGCAGCTGAGGAGGATTGAACCTAGGGAATGGGGGATGAGGGATAGCTTTTAAGGCAGAAGGCAGCTCCATTGAGCCAAGGCCTCTTCTCTTGCTGCTAAGAAATTTGCTGTCTTCATTATACATGCAATGTATATTAATATTGATATATTCCATTCCTTTGCGACCTATGGCAGGTCCATGAAAAAGAAGTTATAGGTGTCACTCATCATCCCCACAGGAATCTTGTGGCAACTTATAGTGAAGACCGCACAATGAAGTTGTGGAAGCCTTGAATGTCGCCTGCCTTAGTTAATTTATAGCCTTTAAAGGGGAAGATCAGCTTTGTATGATGTATATTTTATTTTTCAATTTCTTGCGCTGTTAAAAATGTAGACTAGCAGTGAAATTTTAGGTGAGAATTGACTAGAGAGGACTCTACTACATTTATAATATTCACTCTTGCACCCGTGCAGTACCTTTTCAATCCTTTTAATAATTAAAGGATGACGTTGTGTATTGGATCTGTGGTTGCCTATGCGTTCATGAATAGTGTGCAAGGAGCAAAGACAGATCATAAAGGTCTAATATTTATGTTCTATATAGGTGATTGGTAAGACATTATTCTTTTGGCATTTATTTGCGGAAAATTTCTCTCTCATATTCTCTAATCTCTAGATTCTCTACAGCAGAAATCAATAAAATAAATAAATTTCTGCTCACTCTGGAATTAGAAATTTTGAACAAGTGAAGGAAAAAAATGAAAAATAAATAAATTTCAGAAAATTATGTGTTTGTAGTTTTATAGACATATAAAAATTGGCGGCTTAATTCGGGACACTATTGAAAAATAGATTACATGCTTCTTGCATCTAAGCTAAGTTATCAACTCTTATGTGTATGACAAGTATTATATTCATAGACAAATAAAAAATGGAAGATGTTAGGCTACCCTTGAAATTTAGGATGGAGTGGCGAATTCTTGATTTCAGGATCATTGTGAATGTCTCAAAAATTTGAGTTATTTAGTATGTGTTATAATAATTAGTTTCTTATAAAATGTTTAAATAGAACAATATAGAAAATCTGTTAGAAAATAAAAAAAAATTATAATATTAGTAATTTTCTTTAACTTTCATTGTTATGTGATTATTTCATTTATATGTAAATATGATAATCACATAAAAAAACTAATAATTACATAGATTCAATAGGTATTTTGGTCATTTCTCATAATGTGGCAAGCATCTCTTTAAAATTTGAGTTTACTAATGTGGAAAGTTAAAACTTGGTATAAGATCAAATGATGCTAAAAGAAAGTGTCTTGCAAATAGGTATCTATCACAATATGTCTAATGACCAAAATACCCATGTTTTATATTGTTATTCCATTTATATTTGAATATGGTAACTACATATATTAATAAAATAACTATATAATACCAATGAGTATTTTGCTAATTTTTTAAAATGGGATAGACCCCTACTTAAAAAACACTCTTTTTGCATCATTGAGTCTTTTTATAAGTGAATGCTAAGTTACCACCCCTCTTTTTAGGGGTGGTAGTGCTACATCCCCTGGATTGGGTGAGTTTGGATAATACTCATCCAATGATTTTAGTGTCATTGTAAAGATCTCAAAAAATTGAGTCACCTAATATATACTAGTATACATAGTTCTTTATAAAATGTAAGAATTACACGATATAAAAAAATGTGTTAAGAAATTATTTTTTTAAGTTTACTTTTTAGCACGTTTTCTTATATCATGTCGTTCTTACATTTTATAAAGAACTATGTATTTTAACACATACTGGATAACTCAATTTTTTGAGATCTTCGCAATGACACAAATCAAACTATAAATCTCACACAAACCCACCAACTGAGGGGGGTGATAGCTTAGCTCTCACCCTTTTTATAATAAGTTCTAGTTCTCCATAATAATAAACTTAGTTTTATTCTTTTGGCACTTTATGATCTTTTTTTCTAAGCTTTAAAACCTTTGAACAATTCTCTCTCTTTATACCCTCTGAAAAAAACAAAGAAGAAACGAATGGTAGCACAGAATCACAGATAGCATAGGTATTTTATTCTTTTTATTTCGAAAGTCAAATGCACATGAATGCTATTGCTATTGTTAGCCATGGTCTCAACTGCCCACTACACATGCCATTCAACTTTCATCTATATCTGTTTGCTAACCCATAACCATAACTGGCTCTGCAGAAATACACCACAAGCCGCCTGAGTTTGCCTTGGGAATTACAATCATCGCAAAGAGAAGTTGAAGCGGATGAAACACATTTAATGTTTTACCAGATTAAGGATTTTTGTAGTTGTAGCCCCACAATGGACCAATCAGCTTTCTTTGATTTGATCCCATAATTATTTTTCTCTCAGCTTCCTTCTGTGCTTCAGCTAATATAACAATGTTATTTATTCTTTTTCTTCTTCTCTTTTTGAGGGAAATTGAAGTCCTAGCATTTTTTTAAGGCATGGGAATTTGTCGTTGTATATATGACTGCATTTTCTTACTCGTTTCTCTGCCCAACCATTCTACTACTTTATTACATTTTAACGTGTTGACTATCAATTTTGGTTTGTGGATAGGATAATAGGGGATTTAGATCCAGTCATGTCACTTGAGTCATGTTGCTCAGATCTGAGCTGTCCATTCCATTAAAGCTCATTTCAACCATTAAATATTAATATGTTTTAATGGTTAAAATGACCTTAAATGAAATAGACGGCTTAGATTTAAGCAACATGACTCAAGTTAACATGACTGGATCTCTTCCCGATAATAGGGGATGGCATAGAGATTTCTCCCCGATTAAGTTTCGGAGAGGGGATCACAATCTCCCTATTAGAATATTAAAATATATTTTTTCTGGCATTTATATATGATATAATATATAGGGTAGGTTAATAATTCATATATCTAACTGATAAAAAAAATTAAATAAAAGGTTAAAAATTATGGTTCTTTATGGATCTTCGTTTCTTACTGGGGATGAAGGACGGGAACGGAGAGAAAGTTCCCTGTCGAGATCAAGGAACAAAGGAGCACACACCAAAAAATAGTGGATGGATATCACTTATTCATTTTAATATATTCATTCTTTAAGCATACAAACAAAAAAATTAAAGTCTGTTACTATTATTGACTGACCTCAATAATTTTTTCATGGTAATTTTTATCTCCATCATCAATAAAAATCATAGCCTTCATTTCTGGTTCATCAAATGAGAGATTATCAACATTTTTTTATTTATAATCATCAAGTGAGAGGTTAGCCTCTTCATGATAACCAAAAAAGAAATGACAAGCTGTGTCCGAACTGTGTTAGCCGTGTGTCTAAGCCGAATTTTTTTTTTATTTGAACACATTCGTACACATGTCAAACATGTATCATGGTTGTGTCTGTGTGTTAGACACAGAGACATGACAGCAAACTACCATGTCCATGCTTCCTAGATTCTCACTCACATGCATGCACAAGCAAACACAAGTATACCAATTAACCAAGAAAACATAAACAATTTACCTTAGACTTTGAATTTTATATACAATAACTAAAGAGAGAAATGAAACATTATTAAAGGAATTAAGCTTTGTTTAACAATTATTTATGTATGGCAGCACGTGATTTATGATTACGTAAAACAGTTTTGCGCAATTAATGGATCAATATCAAATTTTTAACATTACTATAATTCTGATTATTACAGTATTTATATATATATATATATATTTTCTAATAAAATGTTACTCTATAAATATAAGTGACTCTTCTATAAATTTGAGACAAATGAGATGCCAATATCAAAAAATTAATAATATTAGATTCTCTTAAACTGATAAGACTATAGATTCCGTTAAACTTTAATTGAATTTATTTAAATTTGTGCATATAGCAAGATCTAAATTCAAAATTTTGGTGTTTTCTGCTTTCGTACCAAAAAAAAAAAAATCAACTAAATTATTTTAAACTTGTATAAAAGCGAGATTTGGATTTAATTATGTTCTCTTAAACTTTAATTGAATCTACTTAATTTTTTTTTTTTTTATATGGCTCAAATTTCTTGCATCTTTTTCTTTTGATAGAAAAAATTTCTTACATCTTCACACCAAGAAGTAAATATCATTTATCTAAGGATTGAGTATAATGCATTATAGAGACATGTCATCAAATGATGTCACGTGAAATATGGGATCTAAACAATAAAGTTTTATCTTACGAGAATTTAGGTCACTTGACCCTCCCTCTTCAAAGTTCAAGTTCTAACCCCAAGTACTCTATTGTCTATCCTTGACCCTTGTTCCCTACTAAGAGATAGAGAGAGAAGGTCAGAATGAAGGTGGCGGAGGAAGTAAATATTTGAAATGTGTAATTACTACAATGTAGAGAACAGATGAATGCATTCATTGCATTTCAACCACCGCCTTATACCACCACTTATTATTAAACCCTTCACCTTTCTCTTCTAAACCCTGTGTTCTGTATTTTTGCTCATATTATACACAACTAGAAAAAATAAGACAAACAAAACAACTCTCTCTATATATTTTCTTTTTCTTCCCTCTTTCATTCTCAGGCACTCAGGCAAATAGTATATTATTGATGGCTAAGTTAGGGTTACCTCCATTGACATTATTCTTTGTGGTGCTTTTCATGGTGGTGAGTGCAGTTACAGGCCAAAATGAGAACAGGAGGGAAATGGTGCCTGCCATGTTTATATTTGGTGACTCTCTCATTGACAATGGCAACAACAACAACCTCCCTTCCTTTGCAAAGGCCAATTATTTCCCATATGGCATAGACTTCAATGGAGGCCCTACTGGTCGTTTCTCAAATGGCTACACCATGGTTGATGAAATAGGTTACTCTTTCTCTCCCCTTCTCCTCCTTTTTCTTTGTGTTATTTTTTCCTCCCTCGTGGGAATCATATATATAATCTAAAGCTACAAATAGAATATGCATTTTGGTGTGTTAATAAAATGGCTAAATAGGGTGATATATAGCATCATTTTCTCCCCTAGTGTAAACCATGCTATTGAGAGGAGGGAGAATTGAAGTGCATACATTCTGCGTTTAAGAAGAAAATTTTGCAAGTAACATTCTACTTTTCTCTAGTATGCAATGTAGCTCTCCAGTAATAAAATTCTAGTTCTGCACTTAAGAACTGCTGTCTTTGATAAATTTCGAGTAAAAAGTGAAGAGTTTTATTCTTTAATTTTCATTTTCATTTTGTTCTTTTTCAAGAGTGTCTTTTTCAAGGGTATTTTCATTTTCCTGTACCCTGCTATACCTGACTTCCTAATTCTTTTACAGCAGCTTGTTATCTGAATTAATTGCTTACTGTGTTTCATATAGTTAAGGGGGTAGATCTGTAATTTCATTTTGGTGTAGTAAATGGTGCATTTAAAACTATTGGTCTTCCTGCATTTTAGCTAGACAAGCCTTACTAGCATAAACAGTGTCCAACTAGAAATTACCTATAAACAAATAGAAGCCAACAGGTCCTGTGAATGATTTTAGTACCAAGATTTTTGTGGACTGTCATGCACAATTTGAAACATTATAGGGCATATCACATGTATTTCCATTTTATTAGTTACTAAATTAGATGTGAAATATCAAGCACTTTCTCAAAATAACAGGATAAGGCTGTTCATTTCAAGCCCTAGCTTCAATTGAGGGTATGCTCTCTGTCAGAGCACCCTCACAAATTTACCATGATTATATATATTTTTTTATTTTTTAATATTTTCTCCTGTTCTCTTTTCCAATGTGGTGAAATGTTAAATTTAATTTGCATTACTTTGTGGAGGGACATAGTCTAATTCTAAAGTAAAGGTAACTGGTAAAAATCTATTATACTCATCTTATTGTATGTTAACATATGAAAATTTTGATCTCTAAACATGTCACTGATGTTCTACTTAGTAGTGTTAGAGTAACTTATTCTTACTACCATTTTTCTGACAACATAACATACGAAAATTGATGTGTTGATATTGAATTATTGATGCAGCTGAGCTGCTTGGACTTCCCTTAATTCCTGCATACTCTCAAGCCTCAGGAGATCAAGTTCTTCATGGAGTAAACTATGCTTCAGCAGCTGCTGGAATTCTTGCCATTACTGGCAGAAATTTTGTATGTGTAACATCCATTTATCTTTACAATTTCACTTCTAAATTAATAGGAGGGCAAGCAATTTCTGCCATGCATTCTAAATTGATCATATATAAATTAAGGTGGTTCCATCTTGATTGTTCTGAATAAACACAAACTATTAAAACTCCATTGCATGATGGAGTAGGCAACTGAATGATCCTTATGTGTTCTTAAGAAACAGAAACTATCAAAAATACTTGGCTTCTCAACCTAAATAATATTTTTCTTCTTTAGGTTATTATATGAAATAATTGATTTTGCACTAAATAAAGTTCATTTTTATGAAGGTTGGCCGCATACCATTTGATGAGCAAATAAGGAACTTTGAGAACACATTGAATCAAATTACTGATAATCTTGGAGCAGCAGATGTAGCCGCCGCGCTTGCACGATGTATATTCTTTGTTGGAATGGGAAGCAATGACTACTTAAACAACTACCTTATGCCTAATTACCCTACTCGTAACCAGTATAATGGACAACAGTATGCTGATCTCTTAACTCAAACATATTCTCAGCAGCTCACTGTAAGTTCTCCCAGTTACTTTACTACCTCACAAAATGTAACGAATCATATCATGATTGTTGTTAATGATCTTTCAGACTTTTACCATAATATGTATGTATGACATACTAATAGAAAGTCGTTGCTTTCGAAGACCTATAATTTTTTGTCCTCTTGGGGATGATTAGATATGAATGGTGTTTCTATTATAAACCACCTTGACAAGATATAATGTCACATTAAGTGGTTTTTTTACACAATTTTAGTTTAAATTGGATTATGCCAGCACAGTTAATATAATCATTTTAGTGAATTTACATCTAAGCTATATAGAAAAAAGTTTTAATCAATCTAGTAAAATTTATATTATGCCAACTATACTAGTTTCATGCAATACAACTCAAATTCAATATGTAAAACCCTTGAAATGTGACTTATGTCACATCCCATGTCGGTTGTAGGATAGAAACACCCCATATTTTATACAAGCAGTTTCAATTTATTTAATGAGAGGCACCTGTCCAAATTTTGTAATATACTCCAAGCTTGGTCAGCCTTAGAGGTGCTGGAACTTGATTAGGGGAATAACCTAACTTTGTCATTTTCTCTCTGAGGTTCATATTTGAGGTATTATGTGTCACAGAAGCTTTACAATCTCGGAGCACGGAAATTTGTGGTTGCTGGACTAGGGCAAATGGGATGTATCCCTAGCATCTTAGCTCAAAGCACGAGTGGAAGCTGCTCAGAAGAAGTGAACTTGCTGGTGCAACCTTTTAATGCAAATGTGAAGACCATGTTGAGCAATTTCAATGCTAATCTTCCTGGTGCCAGATGCATTTTCATTGACGTTGCTCGCATGTTCCAAGATATCCTTGTCAATTCAAGATCTTATGGTATGAAACGACCAATTATTTACGATTGCCTGTTGCAACTAACATAAACCAAACTAAACTTCTCATTGCTTTGCTCTTACTATACTTCAACTGTGTCATAAGTTTATGATTTGGTTCATCTTTGAATCTTATTGTGCTAGGGGTTGATAATTTTTTTTTCTTTTGTTTAGGGTTTAGTGTTGCGAATAGAGGGTGCTGTGGTATTGGAAGAAACAGAGGCCAAATTACATGCCTCCCATTCCAAACACCATGCCCAAATAGAGAACAGTATGTGTTCTGGGATGCTTTCCACCCAACAGAAGCAGTGAACATTCTGATGGGAAGGAAGGCTTTCAATGGAGATCTGAGTGTTGTTTATCCTATTAATATAAGGCAGCTTGCTGAACTATGAATCTTGCTGTGTCACTTTCTGCTTCAATGTTATGATGTAGTAGTAATTAATTGATGGCTTGTCGAGCAAGAAATTAAGAGTAGGAAACTACAACAAATCAGACTAACAGTTGTGGGTGTATGGCTACCTGCATTTATAAATAATATATGGTTTTGCTAGAGTCATTTTCTTATATCTTGCTCCTAATTGAATGAAACCCATATCTTCAAATCATATCAGTGTTGCCCCAGATGAAACAATGATTAATTTTGTTATTAGTTTATGTAACAAAAACTAAATCTAGAGAATGGAAAAGGGGAGAAAAGAAAAACAGAATTGAGGACTACCTGATTTTATTCACATATGCTAAAACTCAAGCATCTTTATTGCATTATTATTTTTAAATGATTGCATATGATAGAGATACATAGAAAATCATATCGTTTAAGCAACAAGACACATGCTTACAAACAAGCAAACAAGGTCACCTAGAATACTAGTTAGCAATGAGAAAATTGGACTGCATAAACTCCAGTTCTCTTACAGCATTGCCAATTGTTGTATGTTAATTGGATAAGTGTATGATTGTGAACCATATGATGCTTTAGCTAGTAAAATGTTGGCTGCCTCAGTGGGATGGAAAGCATCCCAGAACAAGTAATTCCCACGATTTTCACATGGTTGTTGAAGAGGAAGGCAAGTAATCTGCCCATTGTTCCTGCCCACCCCACAGCATCCTTTGTCTATTACATCAAATCCTGTATGCAAAGTTCAAAATCAGTTCAGCCATATTAACTTATGTGTGTGCTAAAATGCTACAAGATGTTTTGAGCATGTGTTTAGTTTGAGGGAAAAAGAAAAAGATAACGCTTTATGTCGGTGTAAGAATAGAGTACTAGTTACACAACCCTTAAATGCATGATCATTCACAAAGATGGCTCCATTTGAGCTTAGGTGACCCTATTGAAGTTTTTTTATAGTCACTTATTTATGCAGTTGTGTAAGTTTGTGCATCTAAGAATTCTACAATTAGCATTATTGAGTACTAAATGCCACACATGTGCAAAAAATAATTACCAAATGATGTTCCATTTAGAGATAGATCTTGACTGCTTTGATAAAAATCCAGAAATACAAACTTTGCTCCAGGAAGCTGCCCTCCATTGACGGTCTGAACCAATTTCTTGAGGCCTGTGTTGAAAAAAGTGATGACGTTGTTGATTTTTTCATTGCATCTGCTACTGTTACTTTGGAAACGAGCTAGCTGATATGGTATGCAGCCAATTTGGCCAACTGCTGTAACAATCACTTTACGTGCTCCTAGTGAATATAATTGCTGAAAGAGAAAAAATTAGTAATTCCCTCAATAGAAATAGTAAAACATTAGAATCTCTTAATAGGAACAAGAATAACAAAGCAAGTGCCAAAAGTCAATTAAAATGGAGGATGCCTACCTAGTAACTACATGGCGGAAGATGATGTCATAAGTTATTTTTCTGACTATCTAATGCATATATTATATATCTTACAATCTTATTTCATCGATGCGTTATTAGAGGTATCACAACGAATCATAACAATTTGATCTAAACTAAATCAACCTTAAATATACCCCAACCTCTTGTTCTGGTCACTCTTTATGCTAATAGCAAGGAGTGTGATAATCAAGTGACTAAGTATGAGTCTTCTGCATGGCCAAAAAAAAATATGAGTTTTGATGATACCCAATAAAACCACTACCCATATTATAGTAAAAGGACAACAATGCCTGAACTCACTTTTACTCATTTACTCTCTCAACATTCTCTCTCAGGTCCTCTCTCCCTCAATACCCAACCTGCTGTCTTTCTTCCTCAATACCAAGCAAACTTAAGGGTCAGAGGTAGCACAGGAGCTCCGGCTTTGACCTCCCCCTTACTGTGCTTTTCTCTCTACAGGTTGTCAATCTCACCTTAATTAAAGCAACAACAAGTTTGCTGAGTGTTCTTGTAGTAGTAAGGCTGCTATGCATGTCAAACGTACATTAAAATAGCATTAAATATTATTTCATTGCCACCATCCTTTGAGATGCCGAAATGTAGAATTGTTTAAAATTAGATGTCAATAACTTACACTAAGCTGGCGAGCATATTCTTGAAGAAGGACAGTGGCAAAAGCTTTAGCAGTATAATCTGAATTGGTTGTATAGAACTCTGGCATAAAGTAGTTGTTGAGGTAATCATTGCTTCCGATCCCAGAAAAGAAGATACATTTACTTAAGTAGCTATTAAGTGCATCATTGTCTCCTCTGAAGAACCTCCTAATTTGCTGCACCGTGTTTCCAAAGTTTGCTACTTGCTCATTCATAGATGTATGAGCCCCCTGCATAAAGCTACCATTAGAATATAGGAATATCAAAGCAGATCACATGCCAAGGTCATATTAAAACACAAGAATGTGAAGTACAAGGAATATAGGATTTTTCACATCCTTAGGCATGTCATTCATGTTTTGAAGGATTTTTCATTGTCTTATACACTAAAATGTGAAAATACACAGACTTCTCACATTTTCATGTTAAAATGCCTGCATACCAAACAACTCTTATACAGAAACGTATAAGGTCTAAATATAATTAATAAGCATACCAGGTTACTGCCTGTTTCATCTCGGATACCTGCTGCTCCTGATGCATAATTGGCACCTCTCAACAGTTGAGGACCCCGGACCCTTGAATAAGGTGGAATATAAGTTGGAAAACCCAGAAGCTGAGCTGCAATTATCCAAGGAAATAAACAAAAATGAGAGATAAAGGTTGTAGGTGTCAAATTATGAATAGTAAATTGGCATAATATTGTTAATTTTTTTTTTGGTGCTTTTTTAACTATAGATTACAGATTCAAACAACCGGTAACTAATTAATATAAACTATAATTAATACCAAATGACTTGTGGCGAAATGGTATTTAAGTCATCTTCAAAACTTATGAATTTTGTGTTTAAAATTAGAGTTGTAACCAAAGTAGCAAAAAAAAAATATATATATTAACTATAATTATTTGATAGTGACATTACATTCTTTATATTTTCTCTGGGACTTCAGTCCTCTGATTTGATGGTTAGTACTCTGTTTCACAAGGTGTGAGCATCCCTTCCCTCTCTCATGGTTTCAAATTTTGAATGCGGCAAGAGTGTAATGCTAACTATTTATATAGTATTTAGGTTCACACCAACTCACATTGGTGCTCGTCATAATCTAAATTCAACAAAACTCACTTAAACTTTTTCTATGCAACTCTGATTTGACACCTTAACTAGTGAGAGCCATTGTGCACAAACATTTCTATTGGCAAAATATATATTCCAAATTCATATATAATGTAGTTCATACCACAAGAATATAAAGAATTGGTTTACCTAATGCATCAACATAAGTTCGACCATTAGTGAAGCGACCACTGGGACCCTGTGGGAAGTCAATGCCATAAGGCCTATAGTTTGCCCTAGCAAGAGTGACAATCCCATTGTTGTTTCCATTATCTACCAACGAGTCACCAAAGATGAAGAAACATGGCACCTGTGGCCCCTGCTGTGGCTGTGGCTGTAGCTGTGAGAATCCTCTGGGACTTAGCCATAGCCAAATCCATGTGAATAGCAAAGCTACTTCTCTAAAATGCCTCATCATAATTGACAAATTGAGTGCTATGACTGGTGCTAAATGAATTCTGCATGTGTTCTTATATGATCGAGTTTTGTGACAGTTGTGTTGCACCATATTTATGGTTTTCATGTGTGATGCAAATAGAAAGCTAGCTTCTTTTGGAAAAAAAATGTGATAAGGGAAAAAAAAAGCTTGTGGTTGTATGTTCATGGATTGCTCATTGTCATTGTTATAGTTGAGAGTCACTTTAATGGCTTGCAAGCGGTGATTGGAGGCTCAATCTCGTGACATGTTATGCTGTAAAATACTTAAAATTGGAACATGCTAGAAATTTTCAACTAGGATTGGTGAAGCCTTTCTAATTGGCTTAATGCTTTGCAGCTCCTTTTTTTTTTTTTTTTCTTGTCCACCGGAGGCTATACAACAAGGTAGCCTATCTCCTCCCACAATTTCATCTCACCTGTACACAGTGAAAATTAAACCCGGTACCTCTTCCATGAAATACCAAGAGCTTAACAATTGGGTGTCCCCCTTGGAGATGCTTAACAGCTTTAGTCATATGTTTATAAAATATTTGTCTTATCAAAATTAAACCACGTCCCGTGCTCATTTTTATCCTTATTATTATTAGATACTCAAACCCTACTTTTTTTTTTTTTGGTTTATCTTTAAATGGGAACCCAAAGATTAAAAGCTCAATTCAATACTTCTTTTTTTCTTTTGTCATTAGTTAAATGGGGCTACATTAATTAGTTAGGGATATGAGGATGGAGATTCCAAGTCCAACTAAGGACCCAAGCTTCTTAGGAAATTCAGACAAGTTTTGCTATCTGTGCTTGTGTACTCAATCCAATACTTCTCTTCCTTCACACATTACTTGAAGAATTCACTCTGCAAATCAAAGAGGTGCCCCATATCTGTCTAGTTTTTAATTCACTAAGCTCCTTTTTAACCTCCTTTATTGTGCTACCTAAATTGCCACTAAAAGTACGACATCATCCTACTAATTTGTGTCTATGTAACTTCCATTTTTTTTTTGGTATTTTTTGCCACAACGTTGAATTCAAAAACAAAACCCAAAATCCTAAGAACGATCTCAATAACATTTAGTCACATATTGTTTAATTTCTACATAACTTTGGTCTGGTAAAAGCCCTAAATTGAGTTGAACAATGAACATCTAAACCACATACATCATTCTCAATATTTAGCACATCTAGGCTGGCCACCCATTCATCAAAAACAAATTGTCACTTACTTCTATTCAAACTGGGCTCAAAATTTGATCCCCTAATTGTTGCTACCTCAAACCATAATCGCCAATCAAAGGACATAGAATCTATTAATCCAAATAAAATTATTTTTTCACTTTTTGTGAGAAAATTTCTAACGGAATTTCTAAAGTAATTTCTCACGAATTAAGTTTTGGCTTGAGAAATATTGGAAAAAAATTTCTTTTGAAATTTCTCACGAATTTTTTTTTTCTATGAGAAATTCCTCAAGTTCTTTTCTTGGCTCAAAAATGATTGATTTTTTTTGTTATAAACAATTAATTATTAATTTTAATGAAATGCATGATATATAAAAATAAAAAAATGACATAAATCAAATAGAAATAGAATAAAAAGTTATTAATCAAATATAATAACAATAAAAAATATTATACAATGAAAAAAAATTACAATACAAATCCCTAAGCCTTAATATTTGTTGTCGTCACCTCTCAAGTCCTCGACTATGTCATCATCATCGTCGTCAACCGGGGACTGTGGGGCCGTAGCGGATGGTGCACCATGACCTTGCTGCAGTAGATGAGCCAACATTGCAGCAAGCTACTTTGTGGACATGTCGGAGGCCTCAAGAATTTGGACCACTATGTTGAGGCAGTTCAACTCCTGGACTTGTTGTGTCATGGAGGCCACCTGCATCATCATCTCCGATAGGCGAGGATTATGCTGCTTAGAAGGCTGGGTACCCTATGGTTGGGCTGAGTCCAACACACCAGCCTCATAGCCCATGCCATAAACCCAACCCTTCTTGTTCCTACTGCTGACAACATCGAGCTACATCTTGGTGTCGTTGATAGAAGACGAAAATGTTTGGGCTAACTCTCAGACCGGTGTCTCTTAAACTCAGTCTGTATAGATAAAATAATAAAGTTAGTATGAAATACATACATATAATTAATTGACATAAAGACTAAAGAACTTCAAAAATACTTACATAAGTAGGTTGAGCTCGTGGATTGACCCAGCCCTTGCTGGCATTGTGCTGGAGATGATGAAAGAACTATGGTGTGTTGATCTTTCTCCCCAACTCCTTCGTCTACAAAAAATTCAACTGTTAGTGAATATAAAGTAACATAATTTTTCAACATATCTAAAATTAAACTACGCTATTAAATCAAAAACTTACCCACCTCCATTTGTGTTTGGAGACGGTTATTGAACCGCCCCTGTGATAGGCTTGGCCCTGATCCAAGGACTGGTTCTTCTTGTACTGGTTTGAGACCGCCTTGTACTGTTTGGAGGCCCATTTAGCTCTCAGCGCCTCCAGTATGTTAGGCAACAACCATTCGTCCTTCGTCTTTCGCATCTTGATATCTCAGAAGGAGGCACAAATGTTGTCATTGCATTTTGATTGCCAGATCTTATGAATTTGGCTTTCAAACTGCAGGTCCCCGACACATTTCCTCTACATTACAAAACAAAAGATCAAGATTAGTAAACATTAAAATGAAGTTAATTTTGAATAAAGTAAAATTCCTAAAGCTAAAATATTTTCGTTGACCTCTGTCCACCAAAGTTTCTTCACCTCATTAGGAGTAGAGGTGAAGTCCAACCATGCATCATCATATTTCGACTTATAGATAGTCGAAAGGTAGTGGAGGGCTCCTTCGAAGCAATAAAGTTGCATAAAAAGAATTAATTATTATCAGTATGAAATAATAAACTATAAACCCTACAAAATTTCATCATAGCTAGGTATTAGAATTAACTTACTCCTTCTTCCCTTGTAGCTAGATCTACATCCGACCATTAGCCGCTCAGGAGCTGAGCAATGGTGAGTCCAAAATCGCCGGACTGGCATGCAACGAGCCTCTAGCAGCCGACGATGCGAATCCTACGGTGGCGGCTCCTGAGTACCCCTCATACATCGCAGTGGACGACAGTGTGTGCGCTAACCCTGAAGTCGGCATAAACAAAAGCACGACTAGCTCTATATGAGAAGGTAGAGCAAAATCATTGCCTTTGTTCTTGCTGGAGGGCCCAGATGCTGGAGATGAATGCCTATGATCGTCTGACATCTGTCATACAATTTAAATATTAATAAGAAAATAATTAATACAATAAAATCACTAACCCCTAAAGCACGAACCTCTAACACCTAAATCACTAAACCCAAAACCCCAAATCCCTAAACTCCTAAAACCTAAACCAAAGTGTTAAATTCCTAAACCCCTATCCCTAACCCTTAAACCTTAAACCAAAATTTTGACAAAGTCTCCCTTAAAACTTGAACAATCTAAGAATTAAAAATTCCACACAATTATACAAGAAATCAATCACAAATAAAATCATTCATTCTATAACTTAAAATTAGCTAGCTGTACAAGTAAAAAGTTACAAAACAATAGGAAAAATTACAAAACTAATTCTACCAATAACCCCAACCCCTAAACCCTAAATCTCAAACCTTAAACCTATAAACCCCTAAACCCTAAACTCTAAAACCTTATAAGCCCTAAACCCTAAACCCCAAAATCTATAACCTTAAACCTAAACCCTAAAATTTCATAAACCTAAACCTCAAACCTAAAACACCAAATCATAAACCCTAAACCATAACCCTAAATTCCTATACTCCTACCAAAAATTTGGGAAAGTCTCCCCTAAAACTAGAACAATCCAAGAATTTAAAATTCCGTACAATTACATAATAACCCAAACAAATTAGCAATTTATTCCAAAACCAACCCAAACACAATTGTGTAGGTATGAAATGGTCCTAACAACCTTAAATGGTTTCACAACAATACCTAAAGCTGCCCTCAAACAAGTATCAAAATAACATGAAAAATACATACAGCCAGCTCAAAATATACCATAAACAACCTCTCATTGGTCATTAAAACAACGAATCAAAAGAAATGAAACAAGCCACCATTTAGATCATATGAAAATAAATTAGCAATTTAGAAAAAGCCAATATAACAAGATCATATGAAATTAAATCAGCAATTCACCTAAACCCAATAGAACACAAAAGCCATAACAAACAATGAAGCTCAAAGAATCTAAGAGTGACAAAAAAATAGAGAATCCAAATTACAATGCATATCTCCATAGAACCAGTCAAATTTCATTAATTAAATCAACAATTCAGAAAAACCCAATAGAACATAAAAGCCATAAGAAACAATAAAGTTCAAGAGGGAATACGAGAGTGACAAAGAAGAGAGAATCCATTCCACGTGAGAGATAGAGAGAATCTGAGAGTGAAAGAGAGTGAGGGAGGACTAGCTAGAGAGACTGAAGAGAGAATCACCATCGTCCATTGAGAAAGAAACACCATCAGAGCTGAGCTGGAAGTTTTAGAAGTGGGGGATTTCTGATTTGGGGCTTAGGGTTGAACGAGAGAGAGAGAAGATAGACTGAATTGCAAAGGCAGAGGGAGAGAATAAAACCCAAATTTCTCACGAACATTTTGTCTGTAAGAAACATATTTTCAAAATCCAGCTTAATTGAAATGGTGCATTTTGTTTCTTGCCGAAAAAGATGGTTTCTCATAAAAAAATTTCTGTGAGAAAAGATGACGATGAATCTAATATGCATTTTCTCATGGATATGTGTTCGTGAGAAACATTTCTAGTCCGATTCTCTCAGTTTTTCTCACAGACTTCTCGCAGATGTTTCTCTCGGGTTTATATTCCGTGAGAAACGTTCGTGAGAAATTGTCTCCACACACCATTTCTTATGAATTTTCTCACGGATATTTCTCACAGTCTAACCTGGTTGTGAGAAAGTCCGTGAGAGAATTTTAACAATCACTTGCTGTAAGAAAATTCGTGAAAAATTGAGTGATTTTCTCACTGAATTTACTTTTGCAAGAAAAGTCTATGAGAAAAATCGATTCTTCATGTAGTGATTGTATTGCATTACATGAATTATTCATAAATTTTACCATAATTAAATTATATATATTTAGATATTAATTATCATAAAGAAAACTTATTACAAAAAATGGTCAAACACTAATTTTATTAGTTATTAGTCTCTCTCTCTCCTCCTCTCTACACTGTTCTTTTAATACAAATTTTTATATTTTGGAATTAATCCATTAATTACATGTTTCATTTTTTTTTTTTGTGTTAAGTTTATGCAAACAAACTAGACTTTAATATTTATTTATTCTCTTTCAGATATTTATAATATTTTTCCTCACTCTTTTTTTTTCTTTTTGTATGATATTTTATTCTTTCGGCTCAATGATATTAAATGGAGATTGGGAATCTAATGTTTTGGCTTTGAAAATGTGTTTGGTTGGGTTTAATGAAAATATTTTGTTGAAAATATTTCTTAAATTGAGCCCAAATTTAAATAGTCAAAAAGACATTTTTAGTGTTTCCTTCTCAAATCTTTAAAAACAAGAAATGAAAAATGAAAACACTATAATAATTTTGAAATTATAATGATGATTATTTTTTTTGTAAGCCATCTTACCTTCGAGACCATTTACGAGCACAATAGGTACGCCTTTACTACTAAAGAAAACACGTCAAGGAAGAATGACATAAAAAAGACAAGGACATAACAGCTGCCACCACTGCTGCGAAAGTGGCTGTTGCTGCTGCTCAGCTGTCGTCATACTTACAAGCAAGAAGCAGCGGCTGGTGCACCGGTATCACGGCGGCATAGATGACTGTACATGTCTCTATGGGCACTGGGATTCGTTAAGAATGGGCAGCCATTAAAATTCAAGCCGCTTTTCAAGGCAGCTTGGTTTGTATTCATTCTCATTCGGTTTCCGAATTTTGCAAGCCACGTTTATTACAGTGCCCAAA
Organism: Cercis canadensis; assembly: GCA_003255065.1. Classification (NCBI taxonomy): domain Eukaryota; kingdom Viridiplantae; phylum Streptophyta; class Magnoliopsida; order Fabales; family Fabaceae; genus Cercis; species Cercis canadensis. The sequence goes on along the minus strand of QAOA01007551.1, from coordinate 823,000 downwards.
TTTTACAGAGAGCTAAGAGTGGTAGTCTATCTCTGATTCTATTTCTTTCTAACTAGGATCAAGCAATTATGGAAGATTATTGAAGGATGTCTTGCAGTTTTGTTGTTTACTTCTTTGAAACTGATAGGACTACCTAGCAGAGTTGGCCCACTTGTGAGACTTGGTGTCTTATTTGCTTGGTTGTTGCCAACCTGATTCCTTCTTTTCGTCATTTTTTAGTGAGCTGATCTCTCATGTCGTTTTGCTCAAATTCGTTACCTGACAAGGACTTTCAAAGCAACAAAGACCAGATTTATTGCACTAGTGGTGAGGCTATTGGACGAAAGAGAACCAGAGGTTATCAATTGCACTTAACAAGTTTGCTTGTGTAGATAACTATCAGTCTATCTCCATGAGAATCACTTCACTAAACAAGTTTTTATACCATACATGTTTTTATTGTTTTTTATTTTTTGAAAAGAGTTTTCATATTTTTTAAAATATTAAAAACTGAAAATAAAAATTACTTTCAAAAAATGAAAATTAAAAATAAATAAAAATATTTTCGAAAACAATAAAAATAAAATAAAATAAAATATGAAACATCTAATGCGTTATGGGCTTTTGGCCTCGTTCATGTTCTAAGAAAAAATCATCTAATTAATGGGCTATCTTAAAATATAAAAAATTGTCATTAGTATATATATATATAATTGTAACAGAAAGAATAGTGAAAGAGAGAGAGAGAAAGTAAATGTTTTGAATAGCATTAATTAATAGGGGTAATCAATTTGGGTAATTTAATTTTTTTACTTGAGTGATTAAGGCTATTTTTGTCACTATAATTTTTTGCATTAATTAGGTTTGCTCCTTCATGGAAGGTTGAGCTTTCAATTAAGTCTTTCTTAACAATTCAAGGATCTTGTCTCTGTTAATTAGTCAAATCCATATCAACTCCAGCAAATGGAAGAAAAGCTTGTAACATATTGTGGGAAGGATGGGAGAAGTCTATTATACCAAAGAAGAAGAAAAAGAAAAAGAAGAGGAAAAAAAAAATAGAACCCAATTGCTTACGTGAACAAATACCCTTAGATATTTTTGTAAGGTGCGGTTACTACCACTTTGTACACATCCGTTTGAGGATGGTGAGTTGTACTCACACGTAGCATTGTGCCACTTAGCTTGAAAAGTTCATTCCAAAACCGGCTTCAAAAGATTGGACACAATCCAAGATGAGGCTCTTTGGGAAACCATGCCATTTCCATATCATGGTTGAGGCTGTATGCAATCACTGCAAAAAAGGCATGGAACATTCTAGAATGCCCTTAAAGAGGCGCTGAAAAGGTGAAATGGGTAGGACTTTAAATTTTATATTGTCAATTTGAATTCTTACAAATGGAGAATAATGAAGTAGTTGATGAGTTGCTAGGCTCTCTTGAAGCCGTGAATAAATGAAGAATGAGAAGCGAATGAGAAAACTTCTTAAGAATGAGAAGAAAATGAGAAAATGATAGAAAGCAATTCAGCAAAGAGGGTATTAAAGTCATAGCAAGGGAAACAAGGGGTAACAGAATCACCAAACGTCCGCAGGGATGGGAGGAGTATATTCACTGAATTGTTAGTGATAACAGAATTGGTTATAGTTTGTTAGAATTGCCGATATTTTAGGATCCCTTGTATCTATGAATCTCTGTATATAAGGAGGATGATGAGTAAATAAAAAGGGAGAAGAATTCATTTCTATGAGTTTATTTTCTTTGGAGGTCTTCCCTGCCTCGAACCAGGGAGTGTTATCTCTTTTCATATCATTGGTGCTTTCATTGTCCTTCCGCCATGGCTGACCTGTCTAAACAGAAAAACCACCACCCCTACCCCAGATCGGTTGGAAGACACCATTACCAAATTGGCTCTTTCCTAGGCTTCTATCCATAAACGACTTGATGATGTTTTTTCTCGCCTGGGTTCTATTGAATCTCGACCATTTGTTCCACCTAATTCCTCCAATCCTCCTTCGGAGTCCTCCGCCCACACATCTCCCACCCAACCCACCTCTTTTCCCCGTACTTCCTTCAAACTAGATGTCCCTCGTTTTGACGGCACCGACCCCTTAGGATGGATCTTTAAGATTACACAATTTTTCACTTACCATCAAACCCCCTGATGATCAACGCCTGACAATTTTCTCCTTTTACATGGCCGAACCAGCTCTTAGCTGGTACCAATGGATGCATGCCAATGGCCAGATTCAATCATGGCCGAGTTTCATCCACGCACTGGAGGTCCGATTTGCGTCGTCTCTGTATGAAGATCCCCAAGGGGCTCTTTTCAAACTCACTCAGACCAGATTCGTGCGAGATTATCAAACTGAATTTGAGACCATCGTAAACCGGATTGTGGGTCTCCCTTCCAACGCCCTTCTTAGTTGTTTCATTTCAGGCTTGTCTCCAGAGATCCGACGGGAAGTCCAAGCACATCAACCCATTACCCTTGCCCAAGCTATTGCCCTAGCCAAATTGCAGGATGATCATTTTGGAGTAGCACCACTCCCATACCAAAGCCCGAAGCATCCGTTTGTACCATAAAGGGCAAGTCAAAATTCAGAATAGCCAACACAAGAGCTTGCAACATGGCTTGCTTCAAATTATCAATTGATAACTGAGCCTCAGGACCCCAGGCAAACACATCTTTGCGTAGCAAGTCAGTCAAAGCAGACACTCGTGAGGTATAATTATGGATGAATTTCCTATAAAATCCAGTTAAGCCCAAGAATCCCCGCAATTGTTTTACTGTTTTTGGTGTAGGCCACTTGAGCATAGCCTCAATCTTGGACTGATCAGGTGTCACTCGATTACAAGAAATGATATGCCCCGAATATTCCATTGATTTTTGGCAAAAAAAACATTTACACTGTTTTAAGAAAAAATTTCCAGCCAACAAAATATCAAACACTTGTTTCAAATGGTCAAAATGAACATTCACTGAAGGGCTATATACTAAGATATCATCAAAAAACACAATTACTGACTTACGTAGCAATGGCCGAAAAAGGTTATTCATAGTGGCCTGAAATGTGGAGGGGGCGTTGGACAAGCCAAAAGGCATTACCAGAAACTCATAATGACCCTCGTGAGTCCGAAACACTGTTTTATGAACATCCTCTGCTACCATACGAAGTTGATGATACCCTGCGCACAAATCCAATTTGGAAAAATATTGACCGTTCTCTAATTCATCCAATAATTCATCTATGGTCGGTATAGGAAAATGATCCTTAATCGTAAGAGCATTCAACGCACGATAATCTAAGCAGAAACGCCAGGACCCATCTTTCTTCTTGAGGAGTAATACCGGGGAAGAGAAAGCACTGGTGCTTGGACGGATAACCCCTGTGCGAAGCATCTCCGAGACCTGGGATTCAATTTCTTGTTTCTGAAAATGTGGGTAACGATATGGATGGACATTGACAGGCTTACTACCCGGAAGTATATGAATATAGTGGTTAATGTTTCGTTCAGGTGGTAAGGTAGTGTTTGGTTCAAACAACGGGTGGTATTGTGATAGCAAAGAAGGCAGTGAGGAAGAAAGGTCCAAGGATGATTCAGGTTCCGATGTTTGGGTGTAGCTTGGATTACTAGGTTGATGGGTGATAATTTGAAGGTGAAAGCATTCAGCAAGACTTGTAGTGGCTTGTAATCGCATGAGTTGATGAAAAGAAATTGGGTCTAGGGGTGATTTGGATTGACCTTTTAATTGGACCCATTGACCTTGCCATAGAAACTTCATAACCAGATTGCTATAATCAGTAACCACAGGACCCAGTTGTTTGAGCCATTGCACACCCAATACCACATCAGCCCCACTAATCGGTAGGATAAACAAGTCCACTATGAAGACTTGTTGCTGAAGGCTTAAGGGAACTTGTTTACATACTGAAGAACAAATGAGTTGTTCACCATTACCAATCAGGACACGAAATGAAGGTGTGGGACTGGCACGCAAGCCCACATATTTTGCAATTTTGTCTTGGATGAAATTGTGAGTACTGCCTCCATCAATGAGCACCTACAACTCCTTGGATTCAATATGGCCCACAAGTCGCAAAGTTTCAGGAGCAGAGTAATTCAACAATGCGTGAAAACTGATTTGGGCCTGTGGATCCGGGTCCATGCTAGCATCGGTTATAGGATCCGGTTCCGGTTGCTCATCAACCTCAGTAGCTGAGAAAGCAGAGTCAGTATTGTCAACCAACATCAAGAAGAAACGAGCCTTACAGCGATGTCCCAGCTTGAACTTCTCGTCGCAATTATAGCACAGTCCCCGGTCCCGGCGAGTTTGCATTTCAGCGGCTGTCAGTTTCTTAACCAGTATAGATGGTGGTTTCTAGGTAGCGGAAATAGGGGGTGTGAACGGGAAATGGGGTCGTGCGGGAGAGGTTATGGTGGCAAATTGTTTAGCACGAGCCAAATGTTGGGAATCCAAAAGTTTTTCTTCCTGCAATTTGGCTAGGGCAATAGCTTGGGCAAGGGTAATGGGTTGATGTGCTTGGACTTCCCGTTGGATCTCTGGAGACAAGACCGAAATGAAACAACTAAGAAGGGCATTGGAAGGGAGACCCACATTCCGATTTGCAATGGTCTCAAAGTCAGTTTGATAATCTCGCACAAATCCAGTCTGAGTGAGTTTGAAAAGAGCCCCTTGGGGATCTTCATACAGAGACGGCACAAATCGGACCTCCAGTGCGTGGATGAAACTCGGCCATGATCGAATCTGGCCATTGGCATTAGGGGTGTAAGCCAAACCGCCTAAACCGGCCAAACCGACCGAATCAAACCGAACCGGAGATAAACCGAGTCAAACCGATAGAGACGGTCCGGTTCACGGTTTGGTTTTCTGAAAAACCGATGGGGTCGGTTCGGTTTTCGGTTTTAGTGAAGAAAAACCGGTAATAAACCGAACCGAACCGAATATAGTGATACTACGTCGTTTTGATAAATGCCCCAAGTCTCCTTTGACTCCTCCTCCCCTCACTTCAGAATCCCTAACTCTCCTTAATCCCTATTTTCACCCTTCTCTCTCTTCCCCCCTCCCCCCGCCGCCCACACCCACCGCCCCTCTTCTTCCCCAATTTCTCTTCCTTCGCAGTACCTTCTTCTCCTTTTTCTCTCTACAGAACTAGAGCTACGGCACCCACACTCTTTTGCCATTTGCTCTGTCAAATATAGTCTTCACATTAGATTGAATTTGGGGAAGTGGGTTAGCTTAACGTGCGCACTACAGGCATAGGAAATGGAGGCACCCTCCTTTGTTTCCAAAGCGAGGACTGCTGTCGAGTGCCTTCCATTCTGCTGCTGGGAAAGCAGATCGTGTTATCTCAAGACTTCAAATCGGATCGAGGTGCTTTTCTGATACATACCCTTTTTTCATTTCAATCATTTCCATTCGAATTTTTCTTTACCCATTTGCTATATTTGTTGCCAAACCTCATATCAGATATCTCCATTTTTTTTTGGGTTTTATTGATATTTGTGAATGAATTGGTAGACTCTTTTTCTGAGATTTTGACTATTTTTGAATGAGCGTTAACCCAATTGTTAATCGGTGAAGATCCTGAGAAACAATCGCCCACCAATTTGACAAAGCAGGGAGAAGATGAATCTGCTCGGAACGAGGGAGAATCGAAGGTAATGGTGATGAGAAGAGTTATTGTTGTTCTTGTAATTGTTTTGAATTTGAACTTATAGTAGCGATTTTGCTATTATCTATTGAATTTGGGTACTAATTGATGAAGAAGTTTTCGAATTTGAGATGGCTTCTTCAGTTTTTTTTTTTTTTCTTCTCCATTTGTTGCTTGAGAATGTGTCATCATATCAACTTCTGGAGTTCTGGGTGTTATATTTTGGTTAACAATTAAAAGTTTTTGTTTTTTGGTTTATTGTTAGGAAATAGATTTGATGATCATCTATTCAGCAAACGAGCATGGAAGCACATGTCCTCGTTATTCAATGCAAAGTTCAAATTCTAGTATGAAAAAGATGTTCTTAAAAATCGCCACAAAACACTAAGAAATTTGTACAGGGCTGTTAAAAACCTTCTTGCCCAGACAGGGTTAAACTGGGATGAAAAACGAAAAATGGTGACTGCTGATAATGATGTTTGGGATGAATATATCAAGGTATGGAAAAATATTCTAAGTAACTTCAACCTTAGAAATTGTTTTTGATAAATTTTCTTTTGCATTATATTCACAGGTAAATCCGAGTGCACGATCATACAGAATAAAAAGCATTCCCTATTTTAGTGATTTGTGTAAAATTTATGGACATGCGGTGACTGAAGAAAAAGGTAGCCTTTTTTGTACTTTGTGACTGTTTGTAAAGATTTAGCTATGCCATGCTTGATGCTTAGAAGGTCTAAATTTATGTTTCAATATCTGTTGATTCTGAAAATTCAGGTGACACGAATATGGCGCCAAAAGGATCATCTGATTCAGATGAAAATGGAACAATCACAGCTACACAAACTAAGGATGTCAGTGAAGGTGTTGATGATATGAAGGTTGATGAAGACTGTGCACTCTCTACATCAGATTAGGATTGTCAAGGTTTATTATTTTGTGAATCTAATAGGCTCTGTCGTGTATTTTAATCCTTCCCTCAGCAGGCAAACCGGGAAAACCGACCGAACCGAACCAATTCGGTTTGACTCGGTTTCATTCAAAAAATTCTAAAAAACCGAACCGAATTTTTCCGGTCCGATTTTGGTCGGTTTGGGGTGTAAACCGGACCGAACCGAACCGATTACACCCCTAATTGGCATGCATCCATTGGTACCAGCTAAGAGCTAGTCCGACCATGTAAAAAGAGACAATTGTCAGGCGTTGATCATCAGGGCTTTGATGGTAAGTGAAAAATTGTGTAATCTTAAAGATCCATCCTAAGGGGTCGGTGCCGTCAAAACGAGGGACATCCAGTTTGAAGGAAGTATGGGGAAAGGAGGTGGGTTGGGTGGGAGATGTGTGGGTGAAGGACTCCAAAGGAGGATTGGAGGAATTAGGTGGAACAAATGGTCGAGATTCGATAGAACCTAGGCGAGAAAAAACATCATCAAGTCGTTTATGGATAGAAGCCTGGGAAAGAGCCAATTTGGTAATAGTGTCTTCCAACCGATCTGGGGCAGGGGTGGCGGTTTTTCTTTTTAGACGAGTCAGCCATGGCTGAAGGACAATGAAAGCACCAATGATATGAAAAGAGATAACACTCCATGGTTCGAGGCAGGGAAGACCTCCAAAGAAAATAAACTGATAGAAATGAATTCTTCTCCCTTTTTATTTACTCATCATCCTCCTTATATACAGAGGTTCATAGATACAAGGGACCTAAAATATCGGCAATTCTAACAAACTATAACCAATTCTGTTATCACTAACAATTCAGTGAATATACTCCTCCCATCCTTGCGGACGTTTGGTAATTCTATTACCCCTTGGTTCCCTTGCTATGACTTTAATACCCTATTTGTTGAATTGCTTTCTATCAGAAAACTTATGAGAAGGCAGTAGAGAAGGCTTTCCAAAGTCAAATATTCACCAAAGATGACAAAAATGTTAAAAAAACTAGCAGAGGTCGTGGTAGAGGCACTAATAAGCATGAAGAATAAGCTCGATTTGCCAAAGAAGATGATGATGGAGATAATACTGTTGATGGTTGTTTCAAATTTAAATTCAGACGAGTTTGATGGCAACATTCTTCTTTGGAAAAATCAAGCATCTTCTTCATGCTTATTAGTTTTCTTTGATATGCAATAATGATCATATTTATGGCATTCATAACATTGTATATTAGATTTATCATGCATTTCTCATCTTCCTCTACCTCAACCACGCCCTCGTTATGATGCCCTCCAATTCCAGGGCATTCCAGTTGTGACAATGAAAAATAACGTCTTTTGATCCTCATCTTCCTCCACCTTAACCACGTCCTCTCTACGATGCAATTCTAGTGCATTCCAGCTATGACAATGAAAAATAACACCTTTCGATCCTTCTTCTGATTCTCATGATGAGTTTGGTGTTGGGCATTGGTTGAATTGGCTAACACCACCTTCATCTAAATACTCCAAAGTGTTGCTTTAGAGCAAAACTACTATAATACTAGAGAAATAATAAAAGTAGAAAATGGAGGAATAAATAAAACTTTACTAAATGAATTTCTGAATGGATTTTTGGTACTCCACTAGCACTTATTTATAGTGCTAGGATTATACCAATGATAAGGATAAAACTTCTAATGATAAAGATAAAACTTGACTACTTATAAGATAAACTAAAAAATATCAACTCAATCTTAATCATAAGCTACTCCTAATAATAATCAACTATTTATCTAGATAAAACTAGATAAAATATAACAAAGATAGAAATTCAATCTCTTATCTAGATACTAATTTAGATTAACATCAACAATAAAAAGATCAGCAACCTAATTAGCAGTGTGAACGTGGATAACATCCCAAAATGGGCAGGTTTAGATCCAAAGAGAAGCCAGATAGACTCCAAGAGAATGACTAGCTCTACTCATTTCCTCCAAAATTTCTATCATCTTTGAAAATGAATTTGACCTAGTCAACAAGCATATCAAGGCAATATATGCAGTTCTCTCGATAGTTATGCCAATTTTCACACTATACTCAAAAGCCAGCAAAGCACTTTTAGTTTAGGTCTGCAACAAAGCCAATGAACTGAATGAAGGATTGTTTCAAGGGTGGAATAGCTCATAGGAGTTACGCCTTCTGCAGAGCCTAACGTCAGACCTCATAAGACAAATGTTAACTGGTTTTTATATATTTTTTTAAAAGAAGCTGTTGAAAGGGCAAAACCCTTGAATGTAGCCTTGAAAAAAAATGTTTTACAATGTTCAATATCTATGCAAATTGTTTTAAAACCTTCTATTTGCACTAGAGCCTTGGTATCTTTCATCTTCCAACGATTGAGTCAATTATGCTCTTTCTATTCCTGCATCCAAATGGCGTTCTCTTTCTACCTTCAGCCAAACGATGTTTAACAACACCTTCGAAGCAAAAAATAAATCTTAGATATCACCAATTCCTTGATCACGAGTCAGGAATTTTGTCATCACCAAGCACCAAACACAGTAGCTGGTGTTCTTTCAGTCATCCATAGCTAAGTGTCACAGGCTGACAGGTTCACCCTTGTCAATTTGCGCAGCACTTGCATAACTCCTCTAAGAAAACAAATCAACCTATCCCATTCGATTAAATCCACACATGTCAAGTGAAGCAATCAATAATATACTCAAGGCTTAACAATAGTGTCTCCCACAAAGCATGCCAACAATAACATGCACATTATAACATCTCATGTATTTCACATTGCAAGCAAGCCATCACACAAAGCACGTGCACATCAAAATAAGTGTCACACACTAGTGAGCAAAACATAAGACGATAAATGTATAAGAAGGACTACTTTTATTGATAGATATGAGTGAAATATAATACATTGACAATGTGTAAGGGAAGTAAACAGCAACACAAAATCCACCCATATGCTAGCACCAAGTCCCATCTCGACTCAACTAACACCCTCCCCCTAAAGAGACTAATATACAGATTCTCTCCCTGCAGAACCTAATATCATTTTTTCCACCTAACATAAGACCTCTTTTTAGAGTTTTAGGTATCAAAATGCCTATTAAGATATATGTAAATTTATCTAAAATCACAAGCTACACAGCCATGTGCCGAAAACTTGCACTGGACAAGTGTAGTAAGGTGAAAAGATGAAAATATCCCAAACTTTACAAAAATGACAAAAATTATACAATGTTTTGTTTGTGCTCAAATTTGGTGTAGGGCTTCTCTATACTCCTCTTTACCTCTCTACAAAGTTTCAAATCAATTGGAGTTATCTAGGTGCCAAAAATCTACTTGTCACATTTGCAGACTGTGACACTAAGCAATGCTGCAAATTCGACAATGGGGTTTTTCATGGGCTTACTCTAGGTGGCTTCCCATTTGAACTAAGTTCGGCTAATTAAGAGAGATAACGAGAACAAAAATTTTCTTTTTACTGATTAAATACTGTGATTCAAAATGTTTTTGCCAACATATAGCCATTCTTTTAGAACATTGAAAATGAGCTAGAAGTCTTGAAGATGGGAAATGGATAGAGAGACGGTTTACATTAGTGAAATGGTGAGCATCAGTTATGGTTATGTGGCAACATCAACACCATGAATGTGCCTTTTATAAAAATAAAAGGTCTGAGATTTAACAAAAATATCAATGTTATGTTACTCTCCTTAAATGAGAGGATCTTGATCCTTTAAAATGTTACTATATAATCGCCAAGTATATATTTACATAAGCATACACAATAAAACTAGTTTAGATATTTTTTAATAATGTTTGAGGTCTTCAGTTTTTTTGTACTTTTGGCTACGACTTTAGGTTTAAACACGAAATCCATAAATCCTGAAGAATACCTTAGTACCCCTCCTCCATCGACTATTTAGTTTTGAGTTCCTAAATTCAAATATTCATTCCTCATATCTCTAATTAGAAATCTAGTTATATATATCTATATAATAGTAAAAAAAAAAAANAAAAAAAAAAAAAAAAAAAAGGTTAAGCATACATTTCTTTCATGAAAATGAAAACATTAATGCTTAAGTGTATATATTTGCTATAAATTTTAATTAAATTTGAAGAGTTTAGAGTTATATGATTATGCCTAATTTTACTATTTATTAGTTTTTTATTAAAAAAATTAGGGTCAGACTAAGCCAACTTTTTACTAACTTATATCAATTTGAGCTGACCCAACCCAGTATGCTAAGATTTTGGGCCCTGTTCGGGTCAACGTATTTGATAGCTCTCATTGTGAGACACAAAACGAACTGTTTTACGCTGTTAACAAATTTCTAAAGTCAAAATATCCTAAGATGGTGTTTGGTACTAGGTATATTTTAAGATTTTTGAGAAAATGATGTGAGAATACAAGTTTCTCATATTTGATAGAAGAGTTAAAAAATTATTCTCAAGAATAAAAGATACCCATGAATGAAAATTTGTATACAAAACTTGAAAATTTCATTCCCACCTGTGAGGGGTGGGAAAGTAAGGGTCTGTTTGCTTTAGTTATTTTCTATTTTCATTTCTAGTGAAAACAAAAATCTGCTCCGAAAACGTGTTTGGTTCAATAAATAAAAAATGTTTTCATTGAAAACAATTGAAAACATTTCCAAAAATACAATGTAAACTTAAAACATCAAAAAGAAGTTTTTAGTGTTTTCACTTATGATCAGTGGCAATTTTTCAATTCTACTAACTTCTATGTTTTTTTTTTTTTTTCAGCAAAGACCCACCCTCTCTCTTTCTCATTCTCTCTGGTTCTCTTCCTCTGACACCGTTGCAACTAAAATGAGAGGGATTCCAGCACATGGGATTTATGCAAGAAGACATTAATATGATTTATTTCACCAACCACAGTAGTAAAATTGAAATAGAGTGGTGGGTCTTTGTGTACCTTTGTTTGGACTCAGAAGGAGCAAGAACTCCTCCAATATGAATACAGCTTCAGCTTATTATCAGCAACCCCTTCACCATTTCCAATAGCCTAATCAAACAATGAAAAGGATTATCCCTTAACACCCATAACATAGCAGAATAAATCCTCCCCCTCTCCCCCCAACAAAAACTTCACCTCCCAAGGAATGGGAGATTTATAAAATCCTAAATTAAAAAGAGTTACTGTTCAACTACCATCGTTGCCCTTTTCTTCATTTTTCCAATAACTTTAATGCAACTTCAGTTGTAATTTCAATATTTGTCTCTATGTTAATTCTTTTGTCTATTTCCAGTTTTCAATCTTTCTCTCATAAGTCTTCATCTTCCTTTTTTTGCTCCCCTCTCCTTCAACGAGCTTAGAAGTGATGAGAAGAATCCAACCCACTTGAATTTAGTACCCATAAAGTTTATTTCTCTAAAGAAAGAAGAGAAAGTAGAGCTATAATATTCAAGAATTAGAAGAGGAAGAAATAAGAATGAAAGGTAGAGGAAGGAGTAAGAGAGAAAAGGAAGTAGGTGACGTATTAGTCAATGTCTATAGAAAATAGAAATAGAAAACAACTTTCAATTTTAACAACCCAACATATTTCTCAAAAATGAAAAACAAGGAAACATAAATGTATTTCAAGAAATAAAAATTGAAAATGAAGATAAGAAAATATTTTCTAATGGTGGAAAAATTTTGGCTTGTAAAATTACTCAATTACCCCCATTATCGACTTGTAAAACACAGTCGTATGAAGCGTTCTTCATTCACGCTTGAAACCCTTTCGTTGTGTTCTCCCTCTGTAGCTGCATCTTCTCCCCAGCGATCTACGTCTCCCGTCTCTGTACTTTCTAGCTGGTAAGAATCTTCTTCTTCTTCTTTGGTTCTCCTTCACTTTGTGTGCTTTCTAGCTGGTAAGAATCTACATTTTTGGATGTTTCTTCTCCTGATCTGTGGGTCGTTGTGGTGAGATCCCTAGTACCCACCTGAAATTAAGATCCTTGGTCGAAAATCAAGAGAACCAATAGAGGAATTTTGAGAAGATGCAGATAGATGCTGGAACCTTCTTTGAAAGTTTGAAACTTCCAGCATCTATCAGCTTTTTGGGGTTCTTGGAATCTGTTTGTGTTGCTTCTGTTTATGGTTGGATCCAAGATCCTCTTGGTCCTGTGTTTTTAGTCTCTGAAAAGCGAGAGAAGAAAATGAAAAAGCAAGAGTGTGTGTTGTGTTTGTGTGTGGGTGTGTGTGTGTGTGTGAGTGTCGGTAGGGGATGAGAAAGGCCCAGTTTTTATAAGCAAAATGAGTCAAATAACACTACCAAAAGTAGACGTTTAAAGGAGAAAAAGACGATTCGGATGGAATATTAGGTTCCACTAATTTTTTGATTGGTGGGAATATGTGTGGAAATACTTGTACTGAAAACGAAACTCCATACCTGAAACTCTGAATTTCAGTTGCGGGAATCAAAGGCTGTTCAAAATTGCACAGATTTAGGCCTTCAATCCCTTGGCTGGTCACCCTTTCTGCAATCAAGGAATTAAGACCATATACATATACATATATATATATATATATATATATATACCTAATCTTCCTTGTCAATCCCTTGGCTTTTGCATGCACTATTGTCTATATGTCATATCTGGGTTGAGTGCATCTCTTGGGTCTTGGCCTTTTGTTGAAGCTGGTTATGAATATTTTCCTTTTGTTCCGTTTTCTTTCAGGGTTAATTTATGAAAATTCATTAGTGTAGGTGCATCTCTAAAGTGTCTATATATATATTATAGCTTGTTCCCTGGTTATATTAGCTCTTTAAGTTTTATGGTTTGTCGTCTTATATCATCTATCTTTCTACGTTTTGTTATTCAAATGCCCAAAGTTGTTCTTGATGAACGTAGCATCCTGAATCTTGATGGGCTTTCCTTTGAAAGAATCTGCCTCTATCTAAAGTGATAATGTTGCAGAAGTAGTTTGTAGTTGATCACTCTGAAACTTTGATAGGAAAGGTGAACTTTATGGTAGTTTTGGCACTGTCCCTCTTTGTTGTCCACTAAATTGCTATTATTTCCCAGTGTATTATAAGTGATTAATAAACTCCACTTAACATAAGTCAATTGACCTCTTAAACTTTTTTCTCATTTAGGACTTGGGAAGATAATAAGAAAAACAACTCTTCTATTTTTCTTCTCTAAATTCCTCTATAGGTAACTTATTTAGCTTCACCAAACAAAGAAGGTTCCATAAATGATAGCTGATAGATGCTGGAACCTTCTCTAAATTCCTCTCTGATTTTCAAATCAAAATAGCTGATAGATGCTGGAAGTTTGAAACTCATCATCTATGACACATGCTGCCTCATATGCTATATTAAGCATCTTTTGTCAATCTAGTTTAGTTTTGAATCATCAGCTTTCAGCTTGTCCTAGATAAAAAATCTGACTCGATCTTGCTGTTTCTAATTCTCACTCTCTTGACTCCCACTGTCTTCCTAGCAAACAAGAAATAAAAAAAAATCTCTCAGTGTCTCCGTTACTCTCTCGCAACTCGCTGGCCTCCGATTTGCCAAAACAACGCTGAATTTGGTTTGGCTTGTGATTTCTCAGTTCCTCAAAGTCACGGTTTTGCATTCTCTTGCTTCTAACATTTGTGAGGTCTGCTAGATCGAATCTATTTCTATTGTTTTTAGTGTTCTTTCTGATCTGCACATGCGCTGGAATAATGCCCAATTGCCCATATTCTAAAGCTTCAGTTCTTAATTTTATTCTTGAGGACTCTTTTAGTCTTGATATGCAGTTGTAGTGCTTCTGTTGTGTAAGATTCAAATTTGGGTTCTGTGGGCATTTAAATCCTGATATTTGATGGATAATTAGGCGTTTCCTTTTCTTTTTAATAAAATTAAGCTTTTTTTTTATCTAGGACAAGCTGAAAGCTGATGATTCAAAACTAAACTAGATTGACTTCGAAAGGGGCTAGTTTGGTATTGCTGTATTTTTAGGTTTGATTGAATTATATTTTAGGGGAACCAATTTCATTGTTTTGTTGGGTTTCAGTCAGAAAACCTACCAGCTTCCTGATGTACCCAATAAAGAAAAAGATTGATGTATATTTTAGATGGCATGGTGTGCATTTCAACTATGGGTAAGTCAAATTGATAAATGAGGGGAATATTGCAATAAGACTCACAAAACAGCACAAATTGGCAATTTTCTCTTATATATTTCTACATTATATGAAAAGAAAAATCATAGTCTTAAAACTATTTCTTTTTGAAAATCAAATTTAGGCATTTCGCACCAAGTTGTTTAGTAGAGACAGCAAGGGGGTTAGAGTGCCATGATTTCCATTTGAAATATGACTGGAATGTGAGTCCAAAAGCTTGTGCATGTGTCTTGAGTGAAAGAAGCAGATAAGTCTTAAAAGATGCTTATTCTAGTGTTTAAATGACTCCATTGGTAATAGTTTTCACTAAAATTTTGCTCGATTTATAGGAAGTTAGGATCTCAATGGCTTCATAGGGAGGTTACTATGGGGATCTTATCCCTTCATCTTTCAGGTCACATTGTTTGTTCTTTTTCACTAGGCTTTGGAATTTTAGATAGAACTTTCGAGTTATTATGTAAGGGAAAGGAATGAAAAACTTCTAGGATTAGGAAATGCAATCTCTAAGCCATTAGGTGTGGTCCAGTGGAGAGGGGTTTGGGTTGTTTGCAAGAGGTCAAGGTTCAAACTTCCATGCTGTCATGCAAAAGAAAANAAAAAAAAAAAAAAAAAAAAAAAAGAGGAAATGCAATCTCTTTACCTTGACAACAAGGTTTGCAATTGAAACCTATAGGGTTCTATCTTTATTTTGTTGTTGTTTTTTTTTTCCTTCTGTATTTTGGTGACAACTGGCAACTTTTGAGTCTGAGTTGTCTATAGATGAATGGATATGTTTTCATCATTTCTTTTTAATCTTAATGTGAATAAATCATTAGTGTCTAAAAGCATTATATGAGAGAACTTACATGGACCATGGGAAATTTCTGAAATTTAGGATTTGAGATCACAGGGACTTAGTGTGTAAGTGTTGTCAAAACAAAATAACCTATAATGCTTCAGGGTCTCTTTAATGCATATAAACAAAACTCACTAGAATAGTTGTATGTATAGTATAAACAATGAGAAAATCTAACTAAAACTTTATATCAACCAAACATAACAAAATGTTGAACAGCAAAATAAATTGCTGGCATAGCAGCATGGATACTTTAAATTATCTGAGTATGGACTTCAACACTAGGTTCTTGCTGGAATTAATTTGTGTCTGTGCTTGTGCAAGCATGTCTTTATAAACTAACTGTAACTGATACAATTTTTGGCAGGTGCTCCTGTGAAGAGATTGTTGTTTGTTGTAAAAACTAGTGGATCTTTAAAAAAATCCTAATTGCTTTAGGAGATAATGCAGAATAAAGAAGCGCCCCTGGAAGATGGGGAAATAAAATCGGTGACTGTTTCAATGCCCGAGTTTGATGAGTGGGCCAATTTTGGGGACGATGACATAATGCAACAGCAATCTGCAATTCAGGCTGAGGAAGCCAAGAGAGTTCCTTTCGTTGGTGACAAGGCAAAGCCAACTACATAACTCAAAATTCTTTCTTTTGTCATATAGTGTATTTTCCTTTCTCCCACCTTTTTATCATTGTTTTAGGTTTAATAGGTTTATATTGTGTCTTTGGTATTTATAATTGTTATAGTTGCCTTTCTCATTAAACTGAATTTGACTTATTTGAGGCAAATTATATAAGTTCTTTTGCTGTAATTGCATTAGTTTCATCCGTATCATTTTTCTTCATTGTGTGCTGCTTCTTCTTTTCTGGATGGGAAGGGATGAAATTGATTTCTTAATGATGAGTAAAACAAAAAGATTCACTGTGACAAAATGACAGGAACCACTCAATAGCTTAGCAGCTGAATATCAGTCAGGCAGTCCTATCTTGCTGGAAAAAATAAAGGTTGGGCTTCCCTTTTTTTTGGATTGAATATTTTCTATGCTTTGAATTATTCTTGCTTCTTTTCATGTTTGTTGGATGTTTCTCTTCACAGGTTCTTGGTGAACAATACTCTGCCATTCGACGCACTCGTGGAGATGGAAACTGCTTCTTTCGAAGCTTTATGCTTTCATACCTGGTATGTTTTAATATATATATATATATATATATAAAACATGGATGTGGCAAAATCATTTGGATTGCCAAAAATACCCTTTTCTCTTTTTAAAATAAAATACCCTTGTTAATTACGATAAAATTACAAAATTTTCTTCTTTTTTTTTTGGGATAAATACAAAAGTATATTTTCTTTCTGAAACTTTACCCCAAACAAAATCCTTCTGTATTTGAGAAACAGTTTGTTACAATCTCTATCATCCCCAATTTCCTTCTCTTTCAAACCATCACTCTCTTAATTTGAATCTCTTTCTCTTCTCTTATCTATTTTTTGACTCTTTCCTGAAATTGTTTGTTTTATGTATATATATGAAAGAGATTAAACATGAATAATGCATAAAACAAATATTTTCAAGAAAGAGTACATAAAAATAAAAGAATAGAAAGAGGTTATATATATATATATATATATATATATATATATGAGTGGGGATCCACTTACACCCTTCAAAAATTTCCTGTAGAAGGTGAATTTCATAGATTCAACTATTGAATTAAAAGTTCTCGCGATGTAGATCTTGCTCATAAAATTTGAGAATTGATTGGTAATTCCTTGGATTATCTTATTTTAACGGATAACAAGATTTTAAAATATAAGTAAATGTCATCAATTAGATTAGGTAGTTAGGAATTTTTTATACATGTAAAATTTGACATGTGTGATCAACACCACATCGCATGATTCAACAATTGGATCAATAAGGATCATCTTCTAGAAGAACTTATTGAAGGGTGTAACTGTTCAAGTCTTACACTTGGTATATGTAAATCCCCACTATATATATATATATATATAGTTCCCCTGTGAGTTTTGTTAATGGATAATTTGTCGATAACCTTTTACAGGAGCATATTTTGGAATGTCAAGACAAAGCAGAAGTTGATCGCATCAAAGCCAATGTTGAAAAATGTAGAAAAACACTTCAGACATTGGGTTATCTGGATTTAACTTTTGAAGATTTTTTTGCGGTAACTTATCAGCTGTATTTTTCATTCCTTTCCTAGGCATATTTATTTGTTTTTTTAGTTTTATCTATCTCTTCAGAATTTTCTAGGTCATTGTTTGCAAGACATGTTTCTTTATTTTTTGGGGGGTTGGGGAAGGAATCATTAGACCAGTGATTGAATCATGGGATATTATTGTGTTGATATCATGTGGACCAAATTTTATATAAATCAGATATTGATAAGTACCTAATTAGATATTCATTGTTCTTGGGTAGGATGATCTTGTTCTGATGTAACAGAATCCTAATGAAGCACAAAGTAGCATTCTAGGGTTCTCTAGTTTCTTGGGTAAGTTGCTGATGATAGACGTTTTTATCATTCAGATACAGTTTCAAAGTGTTTCATTTAGGCAGTAGTTGACTTGGCTCGAAGTACATCAGCTTGCAAGTTTTTTCAGATGCAAGAACCTAACCCCCAAAAAAGGGGAGGTTGGGGTTTAGTGAAGTCCTTGATTGCAATCAACAACCAAGATATTTCTAGTTTAGGTCCACTGTTATGAGCCAATAGCTATGACTGATGAGGATGGGTAAGAACTTAGAATTAAAGAGGAAACCACTAGGTAAATGCCATCATTTTGTACCCACAAAAAAAAAAAAAAAAAAAAAATTGGTAACCTTTTTTCCCTGATTCCACCGGATACTATGTGGGAAACTTGCAATTTTTTTTTTTTTTAAAAAAAAAAACCATTAATTGAGGATTTCATATTAAATCATAATTATAGTTCATTATAATGACTGTCCTTGAACTTTTGAGATGAGATCGGAGTGACTGTTCAGGATGTCTGTTAGATAAATGGATCAAGATGAAAGTTGTTGAAAATGCATGATGCTAATAAACCATGTAATATAGACTGTAAACACTAGGCCTGAATAAATTCTTACTCCATAACTTGATGAATAAATGGGTTGTGTTTGATGATGACCCAATTAAGAAATGTTTAAGAGGGTCAACCCATGGTTACCCTTTTACCCACTTAACTCTAAACTTCGGACCAGTATTAACATGCCTTGTGTTAGTATCCACACTTCACAACACACTTGAGGGCAGTACTGTAAATACATCATTTTTGCCTGAGTATCCCACCCCCTTGCAACATGCTCTTTTTGTAAAGAAAAGGAGGGATTTTAAGGATTATTTGAGTAAATGGATAAGGGGTTAAGAAATTACTCAACCCAAATCATCCATTAGCTTTCCATTTGCATCCTCTAGTACAGACAAACATATTGTTTTCCTCATTTTAGGATATGAACTTACTTTTGATTGACACGATTCTTTTTTTCTTAATTTCTGTCCAATTTTCAGTTATTCCTTGAGCAGCTGGAATGTGTTATTCAAGGAAACGAGACTTCCATAAGGTGTTGATAACTTTTTCATTCACCATGAATTGGCATTATGAGTTGGAAGCATAATATGATGTGTAGAATTTTTATCTATTCACATTTGTAATCTATCTAGCTGTTATTTTTTTTCTCTTTTTCTTTTTACGCTGGACTTTATTTAAATAAATTTTATGTGACAGCCACGATGAGCTTGTTCTTAGAAGCCGAGATCAGTCAGTATCTGATTATGGTGAGTGATATAAAACTCACCCCAAATGCCTTGATGTATCTCATTTCTTCCTTATGTATTGACAAATTTGTTTGGTCAGTTGTTATGTTCTTCAGATTTGTTACCTCCGGTGAAATACAAAAGCGCTCAGAATTTTTTGAACCTTTTATAATGGGTTTAACCAATACAACCGTGGAGCAGGTTGGTTTCATGTTAAACTTTATTTCACCCCCTCTTCCTGTACTTGCAAGTATATTTCCATAAGTTGCTTGTAAAATTTGTGTGACAAACTGAACTAGTGTTATTGGTTTCCATTTTGTGAACAAACTGTCTGGTATTACTCTGCTGATCTCAATATTTAAAAGTCAAAACTCTAGGGTCTCTCTCATACTGTTATTTATGTTGGCCTAGTTTTGCAAATCATCTGTTGAACCAATGGGTGAAGAAAGCGACCATGTTCACATTACCGCCCTTTCAGATGCGTTGGGCGTTCCAATCCGCGTTTTGTACCTTGACCGCAGCTCATGTGATACTGGTGGTGTCAGTGTAAATCATCATGATTTCATACCTGTTGCTGGTGATCTCCCAATTGCTAGCGGTTGCCCTGAAACCAACACTCCTTTTATCAGATTGCTATATCGGCCCGGTCACTATGATATCCTCTACCCAAAGTGATGCCATAACCTTCACGGTAAGCTTTGTTTTTGTTGATCCATGGCAGCTGTGCAGTGTAGCTACCCTGCTAAGGTTATTGTGGTTTATACACCTCGTTAATTTTGTTGGATGACCAATTGTCTTAAAAGTTTAAACTGGTTATAACAGATCCATCAACAAGTATGTCAAGCTAAATTTGCCATTCAGTTTATTTTAGCCCTGCCGTACATTTTAGCAACTAATGTTAGGTTCTTTAAAGTTTGAATACCAGTAAGTTTTTTTGATAATCTGCCAGTTATCTGAAAATTCATCGTTTGCAATTTTCCAGTACCAATCAGTTTTTGGAAAAGCAGAAGAATGAATGTAAAATGCATAATTTTTTTTTTTCTACGTGTACAATTTCACAATTGAATTTTATGCTAGGAATGGATGATTCTGCATAATTTTTTTTCTTACTATGACTAAAAAATGTTCAAAATATAATGTTGGATCTTGACTGAGTAATATGTGCCATAAATTGGTTTTTAGAAAACTTAACCCACATACATGACTTTTTTTTTTAGTAAGCCAACGAGTGTGCCAAAAGAACCATTAGCCAGAAAGGAAATTTTAAGACAATCGCAAGTGGATTCTTAAGAACCTTGGCCATGAAGGTGCAAAGGTTCTACAATTAAGCTAATTGTACTACTCAGATAGAATGCAAGGAAATATTGGGGTTTATTAATTGAAAGCAACTGCAGAAATCAACCTTGCGCTAAGCAATTAAACTTGAACAAAGCTTCACAAGCAGCGGTAAACTGAATGCAATAAAATCTACTGAAATTAAGTGCAAGTTGTTCTGTGAGAATTGCGATGTAACAAGATTTAGCATAAAGGGTGGTGGTCTTCAGTTCAAGTAGCATAAGACCGCATTTTAAGAACTCAAACTCAGCAAATGACTGAAGCTAAAGAGTACTAGTCTTCAGTTCTCAAATATTATCTACTCCTAACACAAGCACACCTAATACAATTTAGAGAATGCGGAAGAACCCAAATTAACTCAACAATACATTATAAACATTAAAGTTGTGATTAGCTGATATTTGATAGAAACTTTTGTGGAAATTAAACCGGGTGAAGGCACTTGCCACTAGTTGGGGAGAATTTGTCGTGTATATAGCATACTTGAATTAGCACAAACTTGACCCAAAAGCTTAAGTTTGTGAGTCTTAGGCCAATTTGAATATTATATATCACACACCACGTTGCTTTATTTTTACTACCCAATGTAGGACTTTTTTACTTCACATTATTTAATACCCACACCACTAACACGTGTATTCCTAAAATCAGTCATAACAGGAGGTTAAGTATATCAAAGAGTAGGATAGCATATCTTGGATGATGAAGATCATGATCTTCAAGTTCAACATTGAGCGCTTCAATACAAATGCAATTCTTCTTGCATCCACCCATCAGTGTTGAGCAACAGTTTTAACAATACAAGTTAGCAATTCCGTTTGAACGAAAGTTGGACGGAAGGAGTTGATTGAAGCGAAGCTACAAAGTGAATAATTAAATTGATAAGTGTAGATACACAATCTTTTGGATTACATTCAGGCCCATTTCACCAAAAGCCCATATCACCAAATCTCTATCTTGGATATTTTTATTATATCCTTTAACCCTCCTCTATAAATAGTTCTCAGTGACAGGTATATGAATTTTTGTTTCTCTTAACATTTATTACACTATTTAGTTCGAACTGTGCTAACTTAAGCTTCGAAGCTCAGGTATCACCACTGGACTCTTAGTTCACTTGTTACTGTGCAGTTAATACACTTTAGGTTTGACCTCGTCCATCTGTCTGACCTTCAGCTCAGATCAGGCATCGTCAATAACTCATTATATGTAGGGATGAAATCAATAACACTTTACTCGCTATTCATTACTTACGTCTTCTTTGTGTATATAAAAATACTACTATGAGTATATTTAAGTATTTCTCTTAAAAGTGCACCTGAAACTTTTTGTCCACTAATATAGTATCCACACGCAGTAGTTAGTGCTTCCCCAAAACTTAGTTGAATTAGGACTGTCTGATAAATTGGAAGCTTCCAAATTCATGCAGCTATGTATCTTTTTAGACATTATATTATTAATGCGCTACTCTTCCACCAAAAGCAGTGTTCATCTCCCTATCTTGACGCTATTTGGTAAGAAAACCTATTCTCTTTTCTCTTTCACAACCCAAAATGTTATTTGCTAATGCCTTTTAAAGCATACAATCGTGGCATTTCAAAATTCATTTCATAGTTCTATATAGCATATTCTATTCACACACATATTGATATGTGAAACACACTATTTTATATTGAAGAGACTTTGGGATAATACAAACAGCAGAAATCACCAACAGACAACAGTTTGTCTTTAAATTACTCGAACTTATTTGATCATTAACCTAATTGTCAACCAAGGATTATATATAATGTTGTTGCTCATTATATTGTTCCTCGTCACTGCCAACACTGCCTTGTCCCAAAGGGTCGACAGCCTGCCTGGTTTTCCTGGCAAGTTACCTTTAAAACTTGAAACTGGGTTAGTGCTTCTTCCTTATGATTTTAACACTTCAAAATTCATTGTCTTGCTGCTAACAGTTATGTTAATTTTCTTTACCAAGATATGTTGTTGTGGGTCACTTGGACACAGTGCAGCTATTCTACTACTTTTTTGAATCTGAGACGAACCCAGAGGACGATCCTCTGCTGCTTTGGCTCACTGGTGGTCCTGGTTGTTCTGGTTTCTCTGGACTCGTCTATGAAGTAGGTTTGTACTTTCTATTATCCCCGTTGCTTAACATGTTTCCTTGAGGATCACAATTTGCCATGGCAGTAAAATTATACTTCGTAAGAAGAATAGGGACAATGGGCATGATACAAGAATTTAATCATCACCCTTACTGATGAACTTTATGTTCCAGTAAGTATTAAGCATTCCAATTTCATAGTATGATTTGCATATCTTAATATCTAAAACCCAGTTCCAATTATAAATACGAGTACTCAATATGAAGTGGTGCTATCTAGTCACGCTTGGATTATTTTGTCAAGAAACAATTTAATTAATTTAAATGCCCTTAGATAACTCCTTGGATAGAATTTTAAAAAAAATGAGCGAGAGTGCGAGCATTGAGTGCGAGACTGAGAGGGAGGTGCCTTCGCCGGTGAAGGAGGACCTTCTTCGCCGGAGCTCCAAAAAAATGAAGAGCAAGTGTTCTGAGTTTAGTGGGGAGTCTTCTCCAGTGAACTATTTGGATGTGCAGATGCAGGAAGAAGAAGCAGGGAAGAAGGAAGTGGGGCAAGGACTTGAAGGGGAACAAAGACGGTCCTACTTGGCGTCATTACTGGGATTCCCTAGCAGGCAGGAGTTGTAGTTTCTTTAGATGAAGAAGCAGACCCACTGGAAGAATATGGCTCTGCAATCAAGCTAATAGGCGATCCGGAGGAAGGTGATTTTAGTTGCCCAGAGCTGGTAATCTCTAAAGGAGAGCAGAAGAGGATTTTCAAGCCTTGGAAACAATCTCTGATTGTGAAGGCGCTGGGTAGGAGAATTGGATTTCGGATTTTGGACAAAAAGCTGAAGCAAATGTGGGCTAAATGTGGGGTTCTCTCTGTTATTGACTTGACCAATGACTTCTTTCTAATTCGGTTTTCTAGTGAGGAAGATTACAGCTATGCGTTGGAGGGAGGTCCCTGGTTAATCTTTGACCATTACCTCACCATTCGGGAATGGAAGCCGAATTTTGACCCATCCTTAGCAGATATTGAATTAGTGGCAGTGTGGGTGAGGTTCCCTGGATTGCCCATGGAGCTATATGATAATAGAGTCTTGGAGGCTTTGGGTAATAGATTGGGGCATACTTTGAGAGTGGATGATACCACTTTGGAGCTTAGCAGAGGGAAATTTGCTTGAATTTATGTGGAGCTAGATCTTTCTCATCCTCTCCTAGCACATTTCAGGTACCAAGGCAAAACCTTCAATATTGAATATGAGGGATTGCACTTTATTTGTTTTGAATGTGGGAGATATGGTCATTATTCTGAGGGATGCCTTGAGGAAAAAAAAAAAGAAGCTCCGAGGAAGCTTCAATGGCAGAAGCTCCGAATGGAGAAGATGATGGGGTCCACGGTTCAGCTGATTTGCAAAGGCAAGAGGGGAAGTTTGGCGCCTGGATGCTAGTGCAGAGACCCAAGAGGCCGACGCGTGGCAAAGAAGAAAGGGGACCACCAGAGGAGACTCACATGGCTAAGCAATCATTGAAGCCAGAAGCTGCTGATTTCAAGGATAATTCGTTGAGTAAGATAGTGGGTGGTTCGAGATTTGAAGTGCTGAATGAAGTAACTAATTTGCCCATCCAAGTGCCTCCCGCAGAGGAGAATCTTGTTGGGAAAAACGTGTACCCTACAGTGGAGAAAAAAGGCTTTTTGACACAAATATTACCTTGTGTAAAAATATTTATCTAAATATTACAGGTTTCAAACTATTTACACAAATATTATACTTTTTAAAAATTTAAAAATTAAAAAAAAAAAAAATTTTGAACACGTGGGACCCACCGGACACGCCGTGAGGCCAACGGTGTGTCCCAATAAGCCAAAATTCGTCACGGGGCCCACAACTCTGGAACAATGAATGAATTTTGACCTATTAGGACACGCTGTGAGCCTACGTGGACACTCCGTGAGGCCCACGGCGTGTCTGGTAGGACCCACGTGTCTGAAAATCTTTTTTTTTTTATTTTTGAATTTTTAAAAAGTGTAATATTTGTGTAAATAGTTTGAAAGTTGTAATATTTAAGTAAATACTTTTACAAAATGTAATATTTGTGTCAAAAGGCCAAAAATCTAGTTCTCCAAAAAAAAAGGTCAGATTAAGGAAACGGTTATTAGGGAGAATGAAAGAAAAGGGAACGTTATTGAGAAAAATCAGATATCTGTTAAAAGCTTCAGGAAAATGCCACATCATCATAATTACTTTTCTACTTTGGATAAAGTCCAGAACCCTTTATTTGAATCTTCTTCTGTTGGGCCTATTATCAACTCGTCTTCTGAGGAACCCATCTTGGATGGATCTAAAGTTTTAAATCCCTACATGGGAGAAGAAGAGCCCATTCTATTTCAGCCTCCTGAACCTCCAGATGACCGATTATCAGAGGCTTGGGATATCTTACAATCAGGGGTTGAGGAAACCCAGTTTGAGAACCAAAAGAGTGAAAATGTTATGCAGTTGTGCTCGGCCCATGAAGGGCTCATGCAGTTTTAATGCAGAACGTAAGCTTCTGGCTGAGGGTTCGTTTTCTCATTTTTAACTTTACATTCTTTCCAAACATTATGGTATGGAATTGTAGAGGTGCGGGAGGTAAATTGTTTGTCGGTACTGTTAACCAGTTGCTTGTTGGGTTAAGAGTAGACATAATTGTTCTTCTAGAGACTAGGACTAATTCTAGCAAAGCTAAGGGGATGTTTGCTAGTCTGGGTTTTCCCAACGTTGAGTTCAGCGTAGGCCATAGGTTTTCGGGGGGCATTTGGATGGCCTGGAGGAACTCTGTGAATATTCAAGTAATCCAAAAGGAGTTTCAGTTTTTACATGTTAAGATTAGCACTGGCTTGAATGCTAGCTGGTTGTTCACGGCGGTGTATATTAACCCGGACTCTTCGCTTAAGAAGCTATGTTGGGAGCAGTTATGTATTATAGCTAATCAGACTCAGGATCCTTGGCTTATGGCTGGGGACATGAATGATATTTTAGATGAGTCTGAGCGTAAGGGTGGAGTTCATCTAGTTAGAAACAGGTGCCTGGATTTTTCGAACAACATTGATAAATGTAAGCTTATGGATATGAATGCTCAAGGGACTAAGTTTACTTGGATTGGAGCAGATAGGAATGGAAATGGGAGGCTTTTCCAAAGGCTTGACAGAGCTCTCTGTAATAGTAGTTGGAGAACCTTGTTTGAGGAAGCTTGGGTCAAAGTGCTGCCTCGTTTAAAATCTGACCATCATCATCTCTTTATCTCCTCAATGTCTTCTGATGATGTTTTGCGCATGAGACCTTTTAGATTTCAAGCAGCGTGGTTAAGTCACGTTGATTATCCTTTCTTCATGAAAAATCACTGGAACATTAAAAATGATTGTGGGGAAGAGTTGAAATCGTTGACCCCGCAGCTTAGATCTTGGAACAAGCATATTTTTGGTAATATTCTTAAGAAAAAAAGGCGTATCATGGCTCGGTTGGCTGGAGTTCAAAGAGCTAGAGAGAAGAAAACCAACCCTTTTCTGGAAAGACTTGATAGAAAGCTTCAAGATGATATGGCCACCATTCTGTCTCAAGAGGAGCTTCTTTGGTTTCAGAAGTCTAGGGCTCAGTGGATGGCTTGTGGTGATCGGAACACCAAGTGTTACCATACTAAGACTATTGCTAGAAGGAGGAGGAATAAAATTCTAATGCTCAGAGGTTCCAACGGCAATTGGATAGAAGACTCAGATCTTCTTATTAAAATGGCTATGGATTTTTTTAAGAATTTATTCTTTGAAGATTTGCCTAGCAGAGAGTATGTGGCGACTAAGCATCAATTCCCTAGTGTGAGAAGCCATGCTGGTTCCTTGGATAAGCAAGTCTCGGGAGAAGAAGTTAGAAAGGTTGTCTTCTCGATGGGTGGTTCTAAGGCCCCTGGGGAGGACCGGTTCCCGGCTCTCTTCTATCATGCTAACTGGAGTTCAGTAGGGATTAATTTAGTTAACATGGTTCAGAAGATTTGGGTTGGGGAGAGATCTGTTGAGGATTTAAACCGTGTCTTACTGGTTCTTATTCCCAAAACTGAAAAACCTGAATTTGTCTCAATTTAGACCCATTTCTCTCTGTAATGTGTCGTTGAAGATCATTTCTAAAGTCATTGTTAATAGACTTAAGCCCCTGCTGCCTCAGATTATCTCTCCTTTTCAAGCTAGTTTTGTTCCGAGGAGAGGCATTCAAGATAACGTTATCATTGCTCAAGAAATAATGCATTGTATGGGAAGAATGAGAAGTAAGAAGTGTTTCATGACCATTAAAGTTGACTTGGAGAAAGCCTACGATAGGCTAAACTGGAAGTTTGTGGATAAAATCCTCCAGGAGGTTGATATCCCTGTAGGTATGAGAAGAGTTATTCTCAGCTGTATCCAAGAAACTTCGTTGAGCATTTTGTGGAATGGTAGTCAAACTGAGTTTTTCTCCCCTTCGAGGGGAATAAGGCAAGGAGTTCCCTTCTCTCCCTACATTTTTGTCTTATGTATGGATAAGCTTTCTCATATTATTTTGGAAGCTGTGGAATAGGGAAATTGGAAACCTTTTTTTGCAGGTAAGCTGGGCCCAGCTATCTCTCATTTGATGTTTGCAGATGATCTTCTACTGTTTGGGGAAGCCTCTATAGCCCAGGTTAATTGCATGAAGAAATGCTTAGACCTTTTTTGCCATATGTCTGGCCAGAAAGTTAATAGCCAAAAGACCCACATCTTTTTTTCCAAGAATACTCCAAGTGAGTTAGCAGAGATGATCTCTAATAGATGTGGCTTTAATCGGACCCATAGCCTAGGCAAATACCTGGGTTACAACCTGACTAAAGGGAGAAGTAGTAAAGCAAATTTCCATCATATTGTTGAGAAGGTGAAAAATAAGCTGGCTGGGTGGAAAACTTCGTGTCTCTCCATGGCTGGGCGCTTAACTCTTTCCTCTTCAGTCATTGCTGTTATTCCAGTGTACTTCATGATGGCTTCTAAGCTTCCTAAGTCGACTTGCATGGAGGTGGAAAAAATGCAAAGATGCTTCCTGTGGGGGCATGATAGTAATACCAGGAAGTTGCATTCTGTGGCTTGGGCTAATATTTGTAAGCCGAAAGATCGTGGAGGACTGGGTCTAAAATCTTTACATCAAATGAATGATGCTTGCCTTTTGAAATTATGCTGGAGACTCAGGAAAGAGCTAAGTCACTTGTGGTCCTCGGTCTTAGCGAATAAGTATAAGAGGGGGAGTGATTGGAGTATCTCGGCAAAGTCAAGCTCTACTGATTCCCCTTTATGGAAAAATTTGGTAGCTTTGTGGCCTTCAATGGTGGAGAAACAGAGATGGGTTGTGGGGGATGGAAATCGAGTGAGATTTTGGGAGGATAGCTGGCTCCCTGGAGTTAAAAGAATTGGTGATTATACTTTTACTCCTTTAAGTGAGATTCATCTTTCTTTAAAAGTTAGTGGTGCTGCTTCTTCTCCCCTTGATTGGAATTGGGCTTCCCTTAGGAATGAGCTGCCTGAGTTTATTGTTGATCAGTTGAGAGCGTCGCTGCCGCCTAATCCCGCTAATGGGGAAGACAAGTTGTGCTGGGGTCTTTCCACCAGTGGTGCTTTTACGATCAAGAGTGCTTACCATGCATTAATGGAGCACAATTGGGGTCCTAAGTCTAAACTTTGGGTGCAAGTTTGGAGGATTCCGTGTATTGAAAGAGTTAAACTCTTTGTTTGGCAAAGTTGTCATAACAAGTTGTCAACCAACTCAGCTATAAGTAAATGGTCTGATTGCTCGTCCTTCTGCGTTTGGTGTGATAAGCAGGTGGAAGATACTCTTCACGTGCTCAGGGATTGTCATAATGCTAATCTCATTTGGAACCAGCTGGTGCAACCTTCCAAGCTTACCTCCTTTTTCACCTGCAATTTAGTGGAGTGGGTGCATATGAATCTTAATAGCCTTATTGGGAATTCTGAGTGGAGTAAGCTGTGGGCTACGACGGCGTGGTTTATTTGGAAGTGGAGGAATGCAACCATTTTTGAAGAAGAATTTGTCAAGCCAAGAAATCCTATCGAAGTTATTTTTGGTTTCCTGAATAGCAACCTCATTGAGACGAGCATTTCTTCCAAAGTCTCTTCTCCCCCAAAGTGTGGAAGGATATCAAGTGGATTCCTCCCCCTCTAGGTTGGGTGAAGATCAACTCGGATGGAGCCTCCAAAGGAAATCCTGGCTTAGCTGGGAGTGGAGCCTTGTTGCGTAACCATGATGGGAGGTGGCTTAATGGTAGCATCCGGAATTCTGGCTGCACTAATGCCTTTGTTGCCGAAGCCATGGGGGCTTATGATGGCCTCTGCATGGCTTGGGACGCAGGGTTCCGCAAAGTTATTCTAGAGTGTGACTCTAATTCCCTTATCCAAGCTATTGCTAATGGAAAGCAGAATCGTAATTCTTCTTGCCAAGTTATCTCAGCCATAGTGCATCTGGTGACTCAGGAGTGGGACGTTCTTCTGGTGTCTTCTTTCAGAGAGTCTAATAAATGCACAGATTTTCTCGCTAACGTCGGGTATAATAGCGACCCAGGATGGCACCTTCTTCTCTCTCCCCCCAAGGAGCTGCAATTCCTTTTAATGGGTGATGCTACTGGGGTCTCTGTACCCCGTTTGGTTTGCTTGTAGTTTCCTTCTTGTTTGGGCTTTGCCCCGTTGTTTTACCAAAAAAAAATTAAATGCCCTTACTGAACACTCACCAATGGTTTTGATTTGTATCTCTAACATGATATATATCTATATATATATATATATACTTGTGATTGATTGATATACTCTACAGTTTTCTTTAATCAAAACCTTCTACTTCTATGTGACTTTCAATTTGATTTATTATGTGCACTTTCTACTTCTAGATAATATCTTTACAACTCTAGCACCGAAACAGCAACTTTGGACATGTACCCGTTTTGGAGACGTCTCCAAAACGTAAAACGCATGCCTATGCCGGAAACACATCTCTTTAAAAACAAAAAACAAAAAAAAATCGAAAGCGTTTTGAAACACGCTGTTTTGAGCCAGAAACACGTTTCTCTGGCTCCAAAATGCGCTTAGGCCAGCGTTTAGTGAAACAACGCAGTTTCAAATCTTCTGGAAATGTCAGCCTTACGTGGAAAGACGTCGTTTAGCTAAGTGGGAATACTGCCGCCCAGAAACGACGCCGTTTCTGCCTCTCTGAATGCCTTCTTCACCAGCTGCCCGAATTGAAGACAAAGCATTTGAAAAAATCTCTAGAAACAGAGGGCAGAGACCACTTAGATTTGTGAGTGTTAGGATTTGAATTTTGATTGATGGTTTGTATTTTGAGTTAATACTTACTAGTTGTTACTTAATGGTTGATATTTTTAATGCTTGAAAATTTTTAAGATTTTTCATTATATATATACCGTACCCATTGCCGTGCTACTTAGTAAAGTCAAAGGTAGAGGGTGGTTTCTACAAATATTCGAGCACTAGATATGGTACAATTATTTAACATACTATGTGTGGCTAGTTAAGTAGCATTCTCTAAGAGTCAATAGTGTCTTAGAGGTAATCTTTTAGGTGAGTCTCTTTCTGCCTCTTCGTAGATATCAAACACGCTACTGATGTCCTGCTCAATAGTATTAGAGTAACTTATCCTTACTACTATTTTACTGTCAAAACGAAAGTTCAATTATTTAACAGAGACTATGTTCGTGGTTATGTACCACAGGTCCTTTGTCATTTGACTATGCAAAAACAAGCCCTGGTACCAGATTGCCAATATTGAAGTTGAATCCATACTCATGGACAAAGGTGTGTATGAGACTTCAATGATGTTCTTTCAAAACTAAAGATCATTAACAATCCATACTCATGGAATTTCTCATGGTTATCTTGACAATTAATGTATGATATAATCGGTTAGTTGTATTCTTTTTTCTTTTTTTAATAAAAAAATAGTAGTAAAGATAGATTATTCTAATAGTACTCGCACCAGTTTTTGTTAGTTGTATTTTGATCGGTGGCTGTTTGTGAATGATATCTTCAAGTGGCTAACATGATATTTATAGATGCACCTGTTGGTACTGGGTTCTCATATGCAACACAATAACAAGAACATGTAGTAAGTGATACAAAATCAGCAGCATAAACCTATGAATTTCCACAGAAGGTAATGAGTTGAACTCATACACAAAGGACTTAACCTAATTTGGTTTCAAATAGAGACATGAAATGATACCAAAGACATAGGAAACAAAAATGTTTAAATAATAATATTTACTCCTTATTTAGAAATTTAGGCTTTAAGAATAGCATATAATCTTTTATATACCGATCATGAATATTTTAGGGTAAGATGTTCAAAGATTAAAAAGTTGCAATTTTATATGCTGTTGTTCTTCCTTTTTTGGTTTTATTTTTCTTTGTTGTAGGAAATGAGGCAGGAAATGAGCCACAGATGGATCTTCAAGTGCATGTTCTCTTTCTGACATACTCAACAAATCTGTTCTATTCTTCTTCTATTACTGTTGCAGAAGACAAATTGTACTGCTACTGCTACAACTACAGCTACAACTACATACTACACAAGGAAAAGAATTAACGTTGTCCTTCAAATGAACACAGGGATATGTACTTGGAAACCCTATCACACAGGTATCTGTTGACAGCAATTGGCAAATTCTAGACGCACACAGAACCGGGCTTATATCAGATAAACTCTGAGGTGCCTTAACACTTCTAAGTAAATATAATTATATCCATCATTAAATTCTGCCATTCTGAACATTCTTTTATGCTCTTCAAGTCAACCAAAGAGAACTGCAAAGTTGATTATATAAATGTAGATCCAGGCAACGCTACATTTTTAAGTGATCTTCAAACTGTGAATGAGGTAATCCGTTGGTTTTATGTGTGTAACAAGTTTATTATTGCCATGAAGTTTAATTTTCACTTCAAATTCAAATCTTGCAGTGCATTAAGATGATTTATATGGATCAAATATTACAACCTGATTGTACTACTGTTGCCCCAAAACCAAAAGGCTGGCTCAAACAATGGGATCCTAGTATTCTGACAGAAGATTACTTGGATCTCCTTCAGCAACACCCAAGGCTATGGTGCAGGGTAAAACTCTCACATTTCTGCTATTAATAGAACATTTTTCTTTCTTTGACATGCACTCAAATATTTGATTATAGTTAATAAATTCTCTTAGTATAAATAATCCATATATATCCATGTCAAGATATTGACACATATTTGATTAATGTACTTGTTATTCTATGTTTGTAGAATTATAACTATTTGTCCTCTTACATCTGGGCTAACGATGAAGAAGTCCAAATGGCTCTTCATGTTCGAAAGGTATTGTGAGTTTTATTGTGATTACCATTAATTAGCACAATTTTACGATGTTTTACCAACTAATGTATGAACTCTTTTCAAAAATTGACAATTAGGGAACGGTCAAGGAATTGTTCAGATGCAGTGAGGTCTTGTTTGACACTTACACAAACGATGTCACTTGTACTGTACCATATCACCAGAACCTCATCAAGAAAGGCTACGTAGCTCTGATATACAGGCTACCACTAATACACATAGCATTAGCATCGCACTCATGTTGATATTGGTGTTCCCTTTTGCCATTCCTTTTCTGTTTCTGTGTATTTGGCTGTTATTAATTTGGTTTGCTATTAACGTTGTTGAAGTAATTAGCCTATGAACTTAGTTACTCTTTTTTTAAGTAGTAATAATAGGTGTAAACATTACTCTTTAATTATGTTTCATATGCTTAGTATTTTGAGGAGATAAAGAGAGGAAGAAGGGAGGAGAGTTTGAGGAGATGGGGATAGGTGAAAGGAGTCTAAAATACTTTCTCCTCAATTACTCTTCTAAATAGTTTCCCTCAATTTATTTTTACCACAAACATATTTAAAACAAGTAAATTTTAGTCATTTTACCCTCCCTACCAAACATACCCTTAGCTAGTGTTTGCTTCAAGTTTTGAATTTTTATTTTTGGGAGTGCAACATTCCTTAGGAATCCACATTCTCGAGAATGTTGCATTCCCGTGTTTAGTACGCACTTAATGTTCATGGGAATGTGGCACCACCTTCTGCTGCTGATCACCAGCTGGGCAGCGGCGGCAGTGACAGGAGTAGTTGGCAGCTGTGGGTGGTGGTCGGAGCTGACTAGCGATCGCCACCCATGGTGGCCCAAGATTCCACAGTCATGGGAATTCTCTAGGTGGAAATATTTTGATGGGATTTGAGATCAAAATCTATTCTTGGAAATGTCTCATTCCCAAGCATAGGTTTTCAACTCTTCTGTATACCAAATATGAGAAAGAAATATTTCAGACCTTACTTTCTAAGTTATGTCAATATTCCCGGTATCAAACACTACCTTTAAGCATATTTTGAATAGTAAATCTTGAATCAGTGGTATCTATGGAGTTTGGTTTACAACTGTTATTGACCCTTTTTGTTTTCTTTGTTTCACTTTGTTGGGGTGCAGTGGTGATCATGACATGGTTATTCCATATCTTGGTACGCTTCATTGGATAAAATCATTGAATTTGACTCTCTATCGCAATTGGCAACCGTGGTATGTAAGTGGACAAGTTGCAGGGTAATTTAATTTATTATTAGCACTTAAATTTCAAAGCCTGATTTTCATTTACAGAATTAAATCCAATGCTTGGTTTTAAATTTTTTTCCCTTTTGATTTTCATTCAAATTCTTGAATGAAAAATAATATGGATCTCACTCTCACAAGTCACATTTTGACTTAAGTTTGTGTCTTGTAGATATACATTGGGGTTGGGCTATGCCCATAACAAGTACAACTTCATAGGCAACTGTGAAGGCAAGAAAGAATCCCACCATTATTTCTTCCTAACAATTAGTGTTGGGGTTTGCTAAGCTACACTCTCTCTAAGAGGGGCTGTAGCTTTACCTCTCACCCAATTGGATGAGTTCTGGTGAAACTCATCGAGTGATTTTAGTGTCGATACGAAAATCTCGAAAAAAAATGAGTCATTAGTATGTAATAGAACATAGTTCCTTATAAAATGAATAAATTGCACCATATAGGAAAACATGTCAAGTTTTATGTTTTGGCATATTTTCCTATATCGTGCAATTTATGTATTTTATAAAGAATTAATTGTTTTGTCACGTATTAAGTAACTTTACTTTTCGAGATCTTGCAATGACACCAAAGTTTTTTAAGATATTTGCAATTACACCAAATTCAGCCTCTAGTCCCACCAAAAACCCTCTAATTAGAAGGTGGGTAGCACTACACACAGGAGATGTAGCTTAGCAAAGCCCAACAGTTATATTGTAGCAACAATGATTCAGAAAGATTAATAATTAGTTAACAATTTTTTGCGCATATTCTGTAGGGAGGAGGTCATACAGCACCTGAGTACAAGCCTAAGGAATGTCTAGCTATGATTTCAAGGTGGATTGCTCATTCCCCTCTCTAATTCTCCATTACTCTCTTAATGTAATAAGATAGGGTAAAGATTACCATGTGCATTAATGATGTGCACAAGCCTAAGAAATGTTTAGCTATGATTACGAGTTGGCTTTCTCGTGCCCCTCTGTAATTCTCCATTGCTTTCTTGATGTAATAAGATAGAACGAAAGCTACCATTTACATTATAATTTCAGTTTAATTAGATGAAGTATTTTGAGTGAAGTGTCATCTGCTTGGTGTATATGCAAGCAACAGTCTGAGATGTGCTTGTCTTGTATAATTGTAAACAAATTAATTAAATGCCTCATAGATGTTATTTATAAATTTGGTAAAACTAAATCCCTCTCTCACGCTCCAGATCCAATAAAGAACCATTACAAATTATTTGTCAGTGAATAAATAATAATTTAAATAATTAGTCAATTAGTTTATAAACTTAATACTTAGGTTTAGGTACCAATTAACTATCCCTATGCTTAATATTTTACATGCAAATTAGCTCGTGCTGCAACCCATTCTACGTACAATTTGAGTTCTTCCAACCTAAATTGCTAGCCAATAACTAAAGTTCTTAATTCAAGCTTTGATTTGTCTGATGTAAGAGAAAGCACCCAAAGCGTCATCCAGGATCAGATTGCAGTATTGCACTACTGTTCCAAAGATATCAAGCCAATTCCAATTCTAGTTCTTATCAGCTAGCATAGAAGCCAGCAAAACAAGTTCTTAACTC
The DNA here is from genome assembly GCA_003255065.1 of Cercis canadensis. Taxonomy (NCBI): domain Eukaryota; kingdom Viridiplantae; phylum Streptophyta; class Magnoliopsida; order Fabales; family Fabaceae; genus Cercis; species Cercis canadensis. The sequence goes on along the minus strand of QAOA01007551.1, from coordinate 788,011 downwards.
AGGTTTTGATTTGATTAATGTGCAACAAATTCACACCAAATCTCCCTCAAGTTAGACACAAGTAGCTCAAGAGACTAGATATCAATCTATCAACCAATTTTCTCCATGACTTTGCTGCTAGTTCAGTCAACAATAACAGAACAGAATCTCTATTAGTATTCTACAAAACATTATAGCTTACAAATAAGGGAATTATACAGTAGAAAATTCTTGCTAAGGAATCTTCATGAAACATCAAACGTAAACCTAAGAACCAATACAAGTGACATTATAAGAGACAACTAGCCATCATACTCTCCCTGAGCAAATTTGTTCTCAGGATAAAAGACAGCTACGACTTGATTCCCGCCAAATTTTCGTCCATTCAATCCAGCACGAGCCTTTGTAGAACCATCAACATCAACATACTCCAAAAACACCTGAAAGCACAGAAAAGTTAATTTGCAACAGTTGCTATAAACAACCATAGAAAGAACTCCCAGAAAAACAGCCACAGTTTGATAAGCATATATATTGTTACTGCTCAAAAGCAAAGCACATTTACAAGCTACTTGCACATAACTTGGCATTCCCAAAACTTTTGAATAATCAGAGTAATTTCCAACTGATCCTAAACATATTCCTCTTTCAACTTTAGAAAACTACTATCATTTCCAACAAAAACACTTTTTTGGCAGTCTACATGGGCAAATTAAACTCCATTCACCTGCCTTTCGTACTAGGCAGAAAATAACAAACAAAACAAGAATTATATGCACAGAAAGGGAAGGAGCAAGAAGAAATTGAAACAGAAAATATCAGACCTTTCCCACTCCAGGCGATGGTTCCCCATTTGGATTTGGGCGAGGGATCACAACATTCACCAAATTACCTGCAGATCATGCAAAAGAAAAAAAAAATTACCATTGAAATATGCACAAAGTTTTCAAAATATGCAATGAAATAACTCCACGTGAACAAAGATGGAAGGTTATGGAAGCTTCAGTCTGTTAGGCCTGATTCTTTATAGCAGAATGTGGGACTACAAATGGCTGTAAAACAAATAAATAACACAAAGAAAATTAATATAAATGCATAAAAAGTCCCAGTAAATGACAGAAAGTTAAATCGGTAAATACCAAATTTTGAGCACTCCTGTCTCATATCATCGACAATCTCTTCATAGTCCTCATCTTCTTTGAGTTCATCGGCAGATACTGCTTGAGTTAAACATACCACCTTTGTAGCCACTAATGCTGGTTGAAGCATGAGTTTCTACACAATAAAGTACACAGCAATTAGAATTTTAACAGCACATACAAGACAAATGTAGGTAACAAATATATCGAAGAGATAATACCTGCAGAGCGATCTGCTGCTGTGCATGCATTAATATGCTCTCTTGCTCAGGTTTAGGCTGGTTAGCACCTTGATTAGCTCGTCTAACAGTGAGAGTCTTATCTCCCATTTTTATTCCATTCAAAGCTGCACAAGCAATGTCTGTAACGGCAAGGTCTTGGTAAACACAGAATGCATAGCCTTTTGAGTTTCCTGTTTCTCTATCTTTCACCAAATCAAAACCCCGAAGGGGACCAAATGTCTCCAATAGCTCCCTAATCTGTGTTTCTGTAAAGTAATAAGGAAGCCCCCCCACAAAAATGCGATCAGGACCATCAAGTCCACCAGCTGAGCCAGGAGTTAAGCCAACAGCAGCCAGGTTCAGGTTTGGGTTAGGTTGGCTTGGGCCTAGAGTTGCAGCTAAAGAAGGATTATAATCAGTAGGTCTCCTCACTTTAACAGGCGCCCCCTGGAGTAAAAGAATTCAAATGGAATAGAAGTTAATAACAATAGCACACAAAAGAAATGATCCCACAGTTTGGATGATATAATTATAAAACAGAACTTAAGATACCTCAAAAATAATCCCATCTAGAGCCATTGCATTGCTAGCTTCCTCAACAGACCTCATCTCCACAAAGGCAAACTTCTTGTCATGGTTGATATAAACATTAACAACTGCATCACCTGCACAAAAGAGAATGAAAATTAAATCAATCCCAGAATTGGATAATAAGCTTATCATCATAAGATGACAGACATAGAGCATATAGATTTTATGTACCTGGACCAGCAGTGTTTCCTCCAATCTTAGCCATAACCTGACTGAAGAAAGTTGCAACTGACTGCACCATAACAATCAAGACCATCATAAGCATAGATTGAAGCCAAAATATTACAAAACACAAAGTTCAGACAAATTTGTCAGACTTGTACACCACTTGACAATATGTCAATAACATCTAGACTCAGTTTTGAGGGGTGTAACTCAGTTTGGGGTGAAATCCAAAATTTAGTTGATAACCAAAATCACATGGATAGTCTCACTCGTTCAACCATTAGAAGGGACAATAATTCCAACAATTGCTAGAGATATATAAAATATCAAGGGAGAACAGAGGCAAATAACAACAAGAATGTTCAAAAGCCATGGAAAAGATACCTAGAGACATAACAAATAAATGAAAATAATATACCAGCTTATCAAGGAAAATTCAACAAATGCTTATTCCATACAACAGTTACAAATATCAAAAGATAGCTGGAAAAGAATAGATCAGATTTCAGACCAGCAATATTTGTATTACATTTACAATGAAGATCTCAACAAGATATAGTGCAAAACCTGTTCATTTGCAGTAGGAGGGAGTCCTCCAACATAAACTCGCCTAGCATGTCTGGTAGCCTGCATATTCAGTATATTAATAAGGGCCAAAAGTAGGGAAAGTAATGATAAAGGCAAGAAAGAGACCCTTACATTACTGAAAACCATGTTTACCTGCTGTGTCATAGCCTGAACCGGCATGACAGGAAGAGCACTAAATGGTTGCACCTTGAATAGGACAAAAACAAGAAGACAATGAAAATCAGAAAACCTTATATGCCGCATAACTAGAGGTGGAAAGTAAGATAGAAAGATACCTGACTGGCAGCCAATGGAAACATGTTTTGAAACATGCTCGGAATTGCAGGACTTGCCCCAGGGATCTGACCTGCAAATAGACACAAACTACATCTCAGAACAAATTCATTATTCAACCTTTTGCATACCTCTTACAGAAGTATCAAATGACTCCTAGTGCTTCAATTTCCAAGAGAGCTTGAGCATATTTTAATTTAACCTCATTCCATATATTATATCAAAGGAGAAGAATAGAACATTGTATACAAGCTGTGGAGATAATATTACAAGACTACCAAAGTAGGCAACAGTTTCCAGTTGAAGACGAACAAGACCCACCAAAAACCGGTGCATTGATTCCTCCGTGGCCCATTGTCAGCACAGTGGGGCAAGTAGCCCAACATTGCCTTCTTAGAACATAAGACAAGACATAGAAACAAAACAAACAAACAAACAAACACAAGACAAAAAACCAAAGCGCCTTTTAGTTCCAGAGTTATATCACCAAGTAAGAAAAAAAAACAGAAAAGACAAAATTACAGACCATTGTAGACTGGAGTCTTGGAAGAGTTATACACTCAGATAAAACTAAATAAGCTTACCAAGATAACACCATGCAATTTGATATGAACTTTCCACACCAGGACTAACAAAGAAAGAAAGCAGTCAAGATCAAAGAAGTTCTAAAATATACAAGAACAAATGTACCTGCAGCAGCAGCAACAGCAGCATTTGCTAACATTGCAGAAGGAGGGGGAGCCATATCAAAACCACTAATCCTTTTGCTGTAAGTAAAGATAGTTAGTATCTCAATGATAAATGCTACCTCTCAGACCAAGATATTAACCTCTTTCTTTAATTAAATAGCATGTAGTCAGAATCTTGGACCTTATGAACTTCAGATTTCAACCTTACATCCTATTGATGCTTTCCATTCCAAATTCATTTCCAAGCACCCAATATAAACTAGCTTACTAGGCTACTTTTTCACCTTTCTGTGGAAGTTTCAATTGCCAAAAACATGAAAAGGCCAAAAAAAATTTAAAAATATATAAATGCTGCAGAAAACACTAAAAAAAATGGGGAAAGATATATTGTGAATCAATTTGTTACTTTAAAAGTACAGCAATGCGGGAAAACTAACAGCTTAATAATATACTTTTGGATCTGCTACTAGTAAAGGAAATGGTTAGACATGTTTTAATGCGTCAAATAGTTCCTAAAACACCCCAAGCTATGTCAAACCAATTAACTAAATTTACAAGGGTAAAAGTATTTTGATAATAAAAATTAAGTCTTTTGGATTAACTATGTTCTCTTATTCTTCTCTCTTCCACCATGCCTTCAAAAAATTACCCAGTACACTGGTTCCACTTCCACACTCAGTAACTATAATTTAAAAGATCAAAACTAAGAATTTGCTGAATGGCTAGCACATATTTTCATCTTTCCATTTGGGAATGCATGTCTACATAGCGAATTTTAAGGTTCTATCCATGACTCACCTCTTTGAGCGTGAACGAGAACGTGACCTTGATCTATGCTCAGATCTACCCCTTGAACGTGAATGAGACCTGTGTGTGTGCCCATCCTCTCTATCTCTATCATAATCCCTTCGTCTGTATCATCAGACAATTTCAGAAAGAAAAATGGGAATGACCAGGAAACAGTTAATTGGGAAGAAGGGAGTTAACTCAAGTTTCAAATATGTGAACAAGACTATGTGTATTAAGAATACCCACCAAGCCACTGATGCCAATGAAAATCCTCAGGCTATCAATCAGATATAACTTATAAGGCATTAATATAGCAAATAAACGTTTACCTGTCAAAGTCCTGGCCTCTGTAACAATCATCATCATCTCTATCCCTGCCCCTTTCCCTCCTTTCACTTCGGTCCCTGTGTCGATCTCTGTGGTGATCCCGGTCCCGGTCCCGGTCCCTTTCCTTCTCCCCATCCCGATCTCTTTCCCTGTCTTTGCTTTTTCCCCTATCTCTGTCCCTATCTCTACTTCTCTCTCCATCTCTGTCCCTTTCCTTGCTTCTCTCCCTATCTCTCTCCCTGTCCCTGCTTCTCTCCCTATCCCTGTCTTTCTCCTTTTCTCGCTTCCTCTCCTTATCTCTCCCTTTCTCTCGTTCCTTTTCCCTGCTTCTTGAAGATTCTCTGTCATAATCACGAGATCCATGCTGCCATAAGACATACATATTAGCAAATTTATAGAAAGAACAAGTAGTGATACATATGAAAACGGGGTTAAAAATGAACATAGAAATACTTATATGAAGAGAGACCAACACAGTGATACAGATGCCCCACTTTCAGCATCATATTGAACACCAAACAACCAACCACTACCATGCTCTATAGATAGTAAATCTGTGAAGAGTACTTTGCGTACTGTCTCCTTCACAAAACCAGCATCTACCCATGCCAACAGAGGATCCTCATCCATCCAATTGGTTTTATTCTCTTATGTTACCCATGTTAATAAAATTGTATTTAAAAACAACAAGGGCATGTATATAAAATAAAGATTGCACAGTTGATGTCCAATACAACTCTCAAACAGACCATCATACCATGTGGAAACTTCAAAGGAACGTACATAAAAATTTGACTTTTGTGCTCATACTAGATACTCACTTCTCTTTCTCTGTTTGTTAATACAAGACTACAGAGACTGTCTTAAAATAGGTAAAGATCATGTGTGAGCATTGAATAAAAATTAATACATAGTATACATACAGATTATTACTAAAATACAGTATAACAGGTACACCATATACCTCATAATGGTCTTATATTTATGAAGTTTGATACTGGTAGACAACTCCAATTGATACAAAGAAGAACAAAATACAATACCAGCACACCAAGAACAAACGTAAGTCGCAAACTCACTGGTAAAGCCATTATCATCATACAGAGTACAAAGAAGTACAATTTGCAACTACTTCATTTTGCACCAGCGGGGGATGTTAAAAACCAAATACATACAATGAGAAAGAAAATCCCTCAAAAGCACAAACTAGTAAGAATTAGTCCCTCATTTTAATAGCACCTTAGTAAGGAAAGGCCCATTATACCAAATTAATTTATACTGCATACCAAAAATAAATAATCAACTATAACGCCCCCAACTGGAAAGACAATTAACTATGACCTCTACATTGATTTCTAAGATCATTAAAAACCTGGCACAGAATATATATAAAGAAGACATCACAGATATATAGACATGCACAGAAACAAAACCCAATACCAAACCTTACAACAAGCTACACAGCAATAATTTTTCAAAGAAAAATTATTGAATTTTCGCAAGACCATGTGTTTGCTATTAATTTAAAAAAAAAAAAAAAAAAAATCCATAATCTTCATTTGCCCAGCTAACATCCAAAAAACGGAAACGGAAAACAAACAAATCCTCAATTAAATCACATAAGAAAGAAAATCAAGGTAAGGTCCACCAAAATCCCAATTAGCGTCTAAGAGAGCTCCTAATCAAAAACCCTAATACCAACTTGGTAGGGAAAAAAAAAAAAGAAAACAGATTCAACCAGATCACGAAATTCACAGCCAAAACATGGTGAAATAACGCAAAGAGCTAAGATGAAGACATAAGCGGGGAAAAAGAAGCATACGTGAGATTTGGAGTCGCTGTGATCGTCAGGTCCGCCATGGCTACTTTCTCGAGGTTGAGGAGAGGAACCACCATCATAGGTTTCAATGTCCTCTCCATTACCTTCGTATCTCTCTTCGTAGTCTCGCATCTCTGCTTTTCTGTTGCTCACTTCGAACTTCGAAGGTTCTCAAGTTTCGTTCAGCCTCTCCTGCTTCACGATATCTATACACCACAAACTGGAGCTAGATACCCAAACTACCCTCCTGCTCTCACGTGCTCGGTGCTCTACACGTGAAGGGTACTTTTTTTTTTTTNGAAGGGTATTTTTTTTTTTTTTTTTTGGGTTACTGGGTTTTTTCATTGTCAATTTTTCATACGTTTGTTTATAACCTATTTACCATGCAAGGATAAGGTCAAATTTGGGCCTAAATGGATTTTATGGGTGACAAAACAAAGCTCAAAAACTAATATCGTAGTATAAAAGAAGCTAGTAGTTATTTTTATATTTTATTTTGTTGATGTTATATTTTAAGAGATTTTTGAGATATTTTTAGTATTTATATAGTATGTCATACCACATGAGAATAGTCAATATGTGAATAACATATGTTCAAATCAATTATTTTTAAATTTATTTTAAAAAATAAGATAAATTAAATTTATATTTAATAAAATATTAAAATTACATATATTTGCCGCATTAATGTAATATGGCATACTCACGTAATATTATAGAATTTTCATATATTTTATTTAATATATAAATATAATATAAACTGAATTACTTTCATTAGAAAGGTTTACATATTAAATCAGGCATAAGATAAAATTATGCCAATAAATAATATCACTATTTATTATATTTAAATCTTGCCTTATTAGATAAAAAATAATTTTATCTATATAATAATTTTTTAATAAATAGGATGTGGTATTATAAAAAAAAAAAATACTAATTAATTATAAGTGTCAATAGGAGAAAAATCTCAAAATGCAGTGAATTGTGATTTTTAATTTTTAATTATGACTGACAAGGAACACTATTAATAAGTTATTTTTCTATATCAGACTTCTATTAGTGGTGCCCCATTCTGAGATTTCATGAGTCTTAGTAGCATTACATTATTAACACTTGTCCTAACTCATTGGTTTGATTTAATTTAAAAATTGTTCTGACAATTACTCTCAAGTTTCTAATACTTGAGAAAAAAGATCAAGTTCTAAAAGCATGTGTTTTCCAAGGAAGCACCTATTATACAAGTGAAATTATCAAAATATCTCTTGGCGGTGTAGTTGTTATATTTATACATGTAGTTATTATTCACACAAACAAATTCCAGATAGAGGAGATTGGGGACAACTGATCTGACCACGTCATTGCAAAGAAAATGAAGAAAACTAACTAATCAAATTGTATTGCCACCCAAGTTGTAGTATTACATAACCAACTTCCACAACAAGAATGCTAAACAATTCTTCAAGAAATCATGCAATAGGTGAAAATTAGTCATAAGTGCTGGTTCTATTTGCCTTTCCTTCTTTTCATTTTGGTCTTCCCCATTTTCCTTTCTTTATCGAACACGTCGAGCTCTTTCTTCCTGTCCTATGCCCAAGGATTTCTGGGCATTTGCAATACCTTCAGGATCTGCAGTACAGCAATGACGTAACCCATATTAATGAAAACAGCGCAACAACTGCAGTCTCAAGTTTGATGAATGTTCACAGAAATAAAAGCAGGAAAACATCAGAGAACTAAGAAATACTCTTGCCAAATGGACCATACTAACTACATTAAAAACAAATCAAAAACTGAGATTTATCTCCTGTGTTTTTTATTAACAATTGCATTCATTAATGTCCTCAATCCCCCTAATATGATGTTGAGAAACTCAGTCAGTTTGGAAGATATTGATAAGAGCCACAGCCAACGTATAAGAAGGCCAAATCCTAAGTATTTGGATTGATCCAGTTATCTTTGAAGACGTCAATTCTGTTAGCCTTGTCTGAATTAATTAGTTGTAATTTGTTTGGTCATTGTTATCTTCAGGTCTGTTAGGCTGTAGATAGAGGAAGGAAACATTTGAATTATGTGAGTAATCTGGTTGTTAGGGCTTGGCTATAAAGCCTTCGGCGTTGGTAGTCAGAGGTAAGGAGTGAAATTATGCTGTAATTCTTTTGAGGTAAATAAAATCCTTCCTTTGGTTCAATCAGATATACAATGGAAGATAAAGGACAACATGGCCGAGAGACTTTACACCGCTCTGCATATGTAAAGTACATATTTGGTCGCACAAAAGAACGGATGGCTCAAGGGTTCATCATCAACACACATAAAATCATTTTAGAAGCACAAAAATCTCACTGCTCAACTAACTAGAGGGTTCAGGGGATTGATTCAGGACCTTTCTATTCTCTCTCTCTCTCTCTCTCTCTCTCTCTCTCTGTGTATATATATATATATATATATATATATATATTCCATTCACTCTTCAGTTTCCGAACAAGGTGCAAGAAATCCAACTTACCAAAGAATTGTGTGAAAATGCGGGTGAAGAAGCTCAAGTTGCGAGAAACATTGTACTGCATGACAGGAGGAAGGGGTTTCACAAGAGTATCGATGCTAAACACCTGTTGAAGAAACTGCAAGAGCAAAAAGTCATTACATATAACACTTGGAAAAGAACAGGTAGATGCAACATTGTTGCACAAGCAAGAAGAAAAGGGCATGCAGTCATCTGAGTGAATTTGATCAAGAATATTATTAGTATAGCAGTGAATGTGACATGTGGTTCAGTGAGCAATGTAAATCTGTGAAAATAGACAAGAAACTAAAATAGGAGCCTTTTTGTGGTATACATATATCAGGTATTCATACATAAACTAATAACAAAAGCACACAAATTTTAAATAACGTTCTCATTGAAAAGGAAGCCAACTTTAGATATGTTCCAATTCAAGATGACCAGTTGAAGTCATTGGTTAATCTTGTAACATTGTTGGTGTATCATACAAACTGGTAAATGCTAAGGACAAAATGGAGAACTAAAATTACCCAATAGGAACCACATTGTGCATTTATTTATTTAAGCTTTTAGTCACAATATCAAAAAACTTTTCTTGCCATAGATTTGCGGCTCTTTGACAATCCTAACATCTAAAGGAAAAACAACAGTGGGAAGATAGAAGACCAGATCATTTGACAGAATACAAGAAGCACAATTTTAAAGGGAACACAACCTTTTATGGTCTAAGACACAGCACTTACCTTTCTTCATCTATCATATCTGCATGGAAGTAAGTTACAGAATATCTAAAGGACAACCAACATTAACCAAGTGAGGCTGCATCAAGTATCACAGACTTCATTCACCAAGGTAGAGTTATTGGCACCAAAAACTAGAAACTTTTTACTAGGTTGGTAGAAATTTGGAGGAAGAAAGTGAAGGAAGAGTTGATTTGACAGCAGCTAGCTAACATGTTTTTTTACCTTGACAGCGAATGGATCATGTCAGAGGTGGTTGGAGCAAATTAGAGTGCAAGAATTTGTGCAAGCCTCCTGCACACTAGCAAATTAAGGGTGGTGGAAAGACAATCTTATTTTGCATAAGCCGGCTGTTGGTGGTGACTGTTAAGAATGTATGAATAACAGAAAATATAGTCAACTAATAGATCTTAAAAGAAGTGCCATAAGGTACAAGTGTTCGAGGTCAAGTCATCTGAGCATAAGTGAGCTACTTATTCTCCACTTCTCCCTTTGTTTCCTCAGTCAAATTTCTTCACTTTTAACATTTGAGTCATTGACATAGGAAAATTAAACCATGTAAAATTTTTTGTGTCCTTTAATTTTACCATTATCTTTCTAGTTTTCACTCTACATGCAACAGCAGCATCATAGTGTAATATTATGCATAAATAGTCAAAATTAAACTCCTGAAACAGAGTGCAACAGATTCTATAAAATTGAGCGTGAGACAAGAGTAAACTATTGATGCTAACCAGTTAAAGGGGGAAAGGGGTTACAAGAAACAGATTATGTTATGCAATATAACTACCAAGAAGTTAATAAATAGATAACTTCTGATTCTCTATTTAAATTATGAAAAAGATTTGTTGTTGTTAGAGATTGCAACAGACGAAGAACTGAAAGCTTAAGGGGTTACAAGAAACAGATTATGTTATGCAATATAACTACCAAGAAGTTAATAAATAGATAACTTCTGATTCTCTATTTAAATTATGAAAAAGATTTGTTGTTGTTAGAGATTGCAACAGACGAAGAACTGAAAGCTTAAGGGGGCAGGTACCTTAATGAGAATTACCAATTAATTGGAATATTTTTTGGTAGAAACTTAGATATGCTAAAAATTGCGCAGTAGAGCCAGCAAAATGGTAAGGGTGATAAAAGCTTTGTTCAAAAGAGGATATATTTTTCTTCTCAACCTCAGTGAGGCCAGGGTCTCTCATGTTACCGCTCAGATCATTCCTTTATTACAGGCCAAACATCAAAAGTTAGCCCTTGGCAACAATACAAAAGCATCAGTCTCCATCAAGAAATAGGAATTTGTTTACACATTATCAGTGTCAGCAATATCTTTAACGTTGAAGATCTAACAATCTATTCAACACACTTCATAGCCACTTCCCAAAATTTCATGGCTTCCAATTTTAAGATGAGACTGTGAAAAATATTTTTCAGTGCCATGATAGCATATCAGCTTTTAGAAGTGGATCTTTTATGCCATGTAGTTACTATGAACAGCTGGAACTACAAGTTGTTTTCTAGTTTAACATTGCACATAACTTCTGACTCATTAAAAGAATATATGAATAAGAGTTTCAAAGGGTTTTTAAGGACAGGATGGTAGTGTTTGATAAGGGTAGTAAAAAATAAAGCTCCCTTTAGAGGCTTGCAAATACTTGGCTTTTTCTTTGACCAGTTAAAGTAACATCCTTTAGAGCACACAAAGCTCAAAATAAAGAAATTTGACCAAGTGGTTTTCCTTCAATTTATCATTGTTTATGGCTACCTTATTTAAATATTCTTGAAATCAAGACCCAGCCAATAACGACCAAGTCCCGCAACCTACCCTTCATTAATTGAGAAGGCAGTTAACAGGTTTTGACAACTAAGCAAAAAGAGGAAGCAAACAAGAAAAGGGCTCAAAAAAAAAAAAGCATCCATAAAGATTGCCACTGGATTTCAATGTAAGGTTTGACATATGAAGCAATCACATTATGAAAGAACAAGCCTAAAGATCAAATAGTCTTATGTTTTTGTTTGATTTTGATTTTGAACCTGATTCTAATATTCCAGAATCCCCGCTAAATCTTTTTTTCAATAAAAATTAGAAGATTTTATTAGAAAGAGAAGAAGTACAAAGTTGGAGGATTAGGTATCCTCCTACAACAACAAGACATAGAAAATAGAAGAAAACTGGGGGGAAAATCAGCTAAAAAGATATTCCCCATAGGTTTAGTAACAAAAATTAACTTCATACTAGCAGTCCTAGAGGTATTTTAGTAATTTATGCAATATTTTATAAATTTTTGAAGTCCCTGGTCATGGGCTGTAGTTGGGCTTGCATTTTATGTTATTTAGTTGTTACTAGGTCATATTGTAATGTTTAAGTATATTCCTTAATACGTTAGTATTAGTAGGATCCTCAAATCCTTAAAGCGTTACAACTTTATACTAAATCCTTAGGTAATAAGTTATAAGAAGCCTATATAAACAAATGTAGTACTTTCCTTCAAGTCAACGATCAGTTTTATGACTTTTATTCTTTATATTGTTTTCTTATTGGTTGTGTAGTGCAATCAACCTAGATCTTATTCATAAGGAATCCCAGGTCACTTTTATTTCCACTCAACAACTTCTAATTTTTTTCCTGCTTTCTTCGTAAGACATATTTTAAACTATATCTTTCAGAAGCCTATTGCTTCAATTTTTACTAGAACACATAAAATAAAACCATAATATCCATAATTTCAGATACTGTTCACAGCGCCCAACCAGCTTACTATTGAACCCTTAAAATCCACAGTATTGCAAACCACTTTTGCCTTTACCCACCTATGATAAACCTCAATCCTACAACATTCTACCCTTAATCTGTCCAAGAACTCCAAACCTTATCCAATATCACGGCTTCACTATCACTAGTGAGCAAAGAGAAATAAACTTCCTAACAAAGATTGCAATGAAGAAGTTAAGTTACTGAAACTGACCTAAGATGATGGAAGAAAGATAACATTGATAAAGATCATAATTGCTCAAGGAAAGGGAGTTTGAATTAATCACAACCAAGTGTATCAGTTCTGAATCCACGCATGATTTTTGTATTGCATAAATTAGGGAGACAGTCACAACTTCCAATCACAAGGATGAGCTGCATTAATACTTGGGAACTCAACTTCTAAAACTCAAGCATTATGTTTCTTCTAGATAACATTGAATAGACAAACAATCTATACATACTAGAATGAACCAAAACAAAAAATTAAAAAAAAAAAAAAAAAAAAAATCAGCTAATTGAAAATTGAATAAGCAGCTCCATGAACATCTAAAAACAAAACATTGAATACATAAATCAGAATATCGACAAAGCATGCATTTTGCTATCACTGAAGCATCAATTTGAGAGAGAAAGAAAATGGGCAATCGAAAATTTGGGTTTTCATTTGGCCCCAAAAAGAGAAATGGCAAAAACGAAAAGGAAAATTGCTATGGTGAAACCTTATAATTGCGCTGGAAGCTGTAGCGAAGCTCAGGGTCAATCTCAAGGGCATCATCATCATCGTCGTCCTTGGACTGCTTGGACTTCTTCTTGCCAGGGACATGCATGGTTGGAGTGGTGCCGGGCTGGCTCGTCACTTTGAGCTTTGCGTCTGGGAACTCCTCCGCATCTTGGTCGCCCCTCCATGGTGCTGAAGACAGCAACTGCTTTTTGTTCTTCGACATTTGGTTGGAATTGTGAGCACCCCAAAAGAGTCTCAGCTATAGAGACGAAAATAGCAAGATAAGGTTTCCTTGCGAGTGTTGGAGATTATGGACTCCTTCCGAGGACGAGTGTTTCCTTGAACCAGCTTAGGAGCGTTTACCTCATTGGCTGAGTTATTGATTTTCTTAGGTTTAATTGTAGTTTTGATGGTATATTTCGATGATATAAATATTTTGACCCCCATTTTAAAAATGAATATTAAATTAATTTATAATTAAGTGATATTTAAATTATTTTTAAAACTTATAAATTTTGCCTTTGACTTTTAAAAATATTAAAAAAATATTTTAAAATGAATTTTTTAATCACTCTACCTATCCAAATACTAAAATTATCTTTGCATATAACTTTGCTATTCAAAACGCCAATGTTTGATTGGGTTTCTCGTACTTGTTTGCCAATATACACATTTCAAAGGTTTATCCTACAACTATTGTCTAATCTAGCTTGACAGTATCAGTTGCAAGGCCTTTACACCACCCAATCACAACTTGACAGCTAATACCCAATTAAGAGGTAGATTCAAGTTCAACACACTTATGGCACAAGTTTCCAACTTCATACCACTGAGACTACAGCTCAGTTTGAGAGTTTGAAATGAGGAGTAAAAAAAGGAAAAGAAAGAAAAGAGAAGGAAAAGAGGGAGAGTTTTTTTCTCCTTTATTTGAATAATTAAAATGTATAAAAAGAGAGAAAATGAAAAGAAAAAAAAATTATAATTTTATAAATTTATTATTTATTTATAAAATAAATATATTTAATATAAATTTAACAATATTATCTAAAAAATATTTTAAAAAAATTAAATAAATAAATATAATAATAATTTATTCTTTTTTTTCCTCTAAACTTTCGAAAAACATAAAAATAAAGACAAAACAAAAATAAAAAAGTTTAAAATTATCCATTGATTTTCTTTTTTTTTTTAATCTTAAATTTTTTTTCTCCAATTTTAACTCTCAAACAAATCTTAAGAGTATAAAAAGAAACCCGGAGCTCCCAAAGAAAAAAAAAAAAAAAAAAGAAAAACGTCTCAAAACGGTAGCTGTTCGATTTTGTTAAGTTTCTTGCAGGAGAGTGGGGACTTGGAAAAAGAAGTTGCGACCGTTAATTGAAGTTCCTTCTTCCATGAAAAATTAAGACATGCCACTATCCACCCTACCGTAAACACCAACTATACAAAGCAACCGATGCAAATATCCCCCGGACCTTTGAGTCCATATGAAGTGGACATCATGCCACCAAATAAGCCCTTCCATGCTAAGACATCATCAAAAAATAAGGCAATAAATGGAATGAAAACTGAGGACAAAAGATTTACATCAAGTTTTATCACATTTTAAAGCCCATCACTGTCCACCTACCCCAGTTTTTCAGGCTAAAAGTTTGAAATATTGATGCCCTAACGGTTTGTTGCTGACCGGGTTTTCCTTAGTCTGCCCCGTGTAACCCGTATGCTTTCATCCATTACTGTCTCTTTCTGGGGAAGGTTCCCGTTTTCATTTGCAGAAGAGGATGAAGGTGAAGGTGAAGGCGGAGCTGCGTCAACCTGCTGCAAAGGTTCTGCCTCCACTGGTGCAGATTGGCTGGTCGTTTCAAGTGCAGCATTAGACTTCTGAGTAGTTAAACCTGCTACAAGGGAGGCTGTTTTAGGCTGTGAAGAAACCAACTCCTCTGCTACCTCCTTCTGGAGCTGACTCGAAGATGTGCTAGAGGTAGGAGATGGAGGTTCCTCAGTTTGTGGTCGAGTCACAGCAGCCGGTGGGCGATTAGACGATGGAGGTTGACGGACCCTCACACCCGGTCCCGGTCGTGGCTGTGATTTGAAGAAACATTGTTTCTTAGTGTGAGAGTAACAGTTTAAAAAAAAGAATGAGATTAAAAGGGATAAGACCTGGGGGATAGCAAAGGATGATGCAACAAAGAAGAATCAAAATAATATCCATCTCAGTAACCAATCAAACATAAGTGTACAAATCAATCAATGACTATCGTTTATGGAATGTTAAAAAGTATAACATCCAACTCGTATATCATCATTTAGAGATCAACCAATTGATGCATAGTTTTACAGAAGTTCTTCCTTTTTACATAGTTACTTTCAAAATGATTTCCTTAAGTACATGTTGAAATCTGATTATAGAAATCTTCAACAATATCTTTGGTAGAAGAAATTTAGTCATTAGATTTTTCCCCCTTTCTCCAAAAACCATCTCAATTGTTTCCAGGAAAAAGTTTATTTGCTTATGTAAAATATATCTACTTCCCATATTAATTGTTTAACATATATGTATCCACACGTGAGTTGGCATGTTTAGTGATGTGCACACCTACATGTACTATATACACAGCAACAAATATCCTGGCATTAAACACCAGAAGAATGAAGGAAATCTCCCATCCAAATATTAGAAAGCTGCTACTGGACATTCTATCTTGTTCTACTTAAAGAAATTCCTGCACATCCATGGCACACCCCATATGTAATAGCTAACAAACCCAAGCATACTTATAATACACTACCTGAGTAGGGCGAGACGATGGTGTTGATTGTGCAGCAACATACTGCAAAATGTCAAATATTCTGGTCTGCCCATAACTAGAAGCTCTTTGCCAATACAACACTGCAATATCTCCAGCCCGGGTCCTTAGTTCCAATAAGTTGCGATCAATTTCTGTCTCATGTTTTGCAACATATGGTCTAAAGAAGGAGTCATACACATATGTTGTCCCCTAAACACAATACAAAACTTTACAATCACGTTAAAGGCAAGCAAACTACTAAAAGAAACATATTCTACCACAGAAAATGAGTTTATACCTTCGTCTTAGGGTACCATAGATATATAAAAAATGCCAACTTAGCTTCACTGTACATTGGAACCCTTCAAGAATAAAAATACAAATAAAAATTCAGAAGAAGCTATAAAATCATAATACTTTTTTTAACAAAAAATAAAAGCTTATACTGTTCTCTTGCCATATCCAAGAAAAAATTCTCTACCATGATATAAAAGCATCGCCAATTCTCTCACAAACTGTCAAAACAGCCACCAAAATCCTGCAACCCAGATAGGGAGAAAAGAAAGTTGACGTTTATCACTAAAAAAAATTTAGAAGATCAGTTTAGAAGAGATGACCAATCTTGGAATATACCAATACTGGCACCAAAAGCGAAGTTGTTCAATTTCCGGCTTATTCCTTTCAACTGTTTTATAGCATTCATATGCTGGATAAGCATAACCAAAAACCATCCTGCCAACACATTAAAGGCAAAGAACAAAGATTAAATTCCAAATATTACAATGTACACCTTTAAAGTCATATGAGAAGATAGATTAGGATGCTTCAAAACATACACAAGGGCCCTGGTAAGAAAGGATCCTATCATTTTGTATCCCTGAAATGTAAAGAAAATACGAGTTTAGGAAAAAAGGATAGCTTCGAAGCATCAACACTGAAAGCATAATAATATTGGCTGCTAAAGTTCATGAATGGCAAAATACTCGGATCTTTTAAAGTGTAGTTCCATGTACATGTACCTTACTAATATTTAAATTGTTAATTTTTATCAATAATTATTCTTATGTACTTTATTTTTAAAGTGCATTTTTCATTTAAAATATTTAATTTTTTTAATAGATAAAACTAAACTTTTTAACTATAAACATAAAGAAATAAAGATTATAATGTGAAATTTTAATTTTTTTAAGAGATCCCTAATTTAATTATACTATATGTACTAGTATAAGTATCAAATTTCTTATCCTCATAACTAATGTTACAATATTACACGTAATAAAGTACAGACAAAAAAATTTAAGTTCCATTTTTCTATTTTTGTGCGGCAAAATTTTAAATTGCCAGAGTATCAAGTCCATACAGTTCATAGAGAGGGGTAGGAGGAGAAACACAGGAACTGTCCATTTCCATGTGAACAGTGATTGATGAGCAAGGTTCAAGCCATGCTCAAGCTTTTTCAGTACACAGAAATATTCCCCTCTTCATAATACAGAATCCAAATCCAGGGTTTAGAGTAATAAACCCCACTAATACAAATCCAAAGCAAAAGAAGGGGAATGCAGAGGAGTATTTTAAACGGCTCAAAGTACTTTGCTTCTCTACTCTTCCACTTTTTTCAGTCTCCCTCACCAACAACATAACAGCTTGCAGTGGCATTTTGGCACCGCCAAGTTGCCCATATGCTGGCAATCTTCTCCACCTCCTTGAACATTTACATTGACCTTAGCTTCTGCTAAACACTTCAACTCTCATTCGGATTTATGCTATACTTGCTGGTTTATCTTATATCATTTGAAGACAAACCATAAGGAGGTAATTGTTAATTTCTCTTTCTCTTACACCTTTTATGAATTCTTCTTTTTTCTATTTGATATTACTCGACTGCTGCCAGTGTGCAAATCGGTTTACTCCTTTAGATGCTAGTCCTACTTTGTACTTTGTAGGGCTTAATCTTGGATATTATTCATCTTTTCTTCATGTTTTTGCTATATGTTGTAATTGTCAGTAGTATTTGTCTCAAATTGATAATGCTTGTGTTAAATTTTGTTTTAGGTATTTATCCTTGTTTTGCCTTCTATTGGTTATGATTGTTAGAGGGGTGATTTTTGTTTTATTTAGCATTGCTTTGCCCTGATACAGGATTTTTTATATCAAATGAATCTAAATATAAAATTGGATTCAACATATATCACTTCATTCATCATGTAGCCTAGTTGAATTGTTTCAATTTGCTTTGGGGAGAGAGAGAGAGGGGGGGAGGGGGAAGCTTAAGCTTTCTATTATCTACTACTGTGTTTCCTCATATTATGTGCATCGCTGCAGTCCAAACATTAGTGGTCAAGCACACTCTGATTTCAGGGCAATTATTGTTTTAACTTTTCTTTCTCAATGGCATACATTTTTCATCACATCAGCAAAAGCACTTCTGGTATTGTCTAAAAACCCTCAACTCAACACAATTAAATGGAAGATCATGTGCAATAATCATTTCATCTCTCATTTCACCCTAAGGTCAAATTTTATTCTCTTCAACTTTCCTTCATTATCAATTAGCATGTTCCCTACATAATGAAATTTATGAATCAGATGGCACTTAGGAATATGACAGCCTAAATGAGTTCCTGATTTACTTACACGAGTATATTCTTTCCCACAAGTTTCTTTGCCATCTTTACCAAACCCAAATTTTAGAAAAAAATTCTACACATAAGAGGACTTAAGCCTTTTTCGCTTGTGGTTCGGAATCCTCATTACTATTACTCACATCATTTTGGAAGTTGGGGTTTCAAAACAACACAATTCGGAGAATGATAGAAACAGCTAGAAAAATTTATCACTGAACTACAAACATGCTAGATCAGCCAGAAAAATGGAAAAAAAAAAAAATTAGCACAGAACAGCAACAAATCACAACAATTGGCCCGAATGATAAAATATCATCAACATATCAGCAACAAATCAAGCAGAAAATTTTTTAAAAAAAAATTAGAATGGCGGCTTACAGAGTTACAGTGACAGGTGGAGAATGAAGGCTGAGCGGTGAGTCAGGTGCAGCTTCCTGGCCTAAGCGGTGACAGTGGCAGCGTGCTGGTCTGAGCGGTGACGGTGACAGCGTGCGTACGTGAGGGACTGAGGGCCTGAGTTGCGCCGCCAATGAGGGAGTGGGAGAGGCCGAGAGAGATGGATGGCTGCCGGCTGCGTTAGGGAGGAGAATGAGAGGAGAAGCTGTGAGAGAGGGCAGATGAGAGGTCCGAGAGTGACAGCTGCGAGAGAGGGGAATTAGAGAGCTAGGGGTTTTGAATTCTGAATTGAGGAATTAGATCTGGCAAAAAAAAAAAAAATTCCGCTACGTTAGAGAGAGGAAACGAAATTCAGTTGCCGATTCGGAGTAAAGTATCTAATCGTTATGGATAATGAGCGAAAGCGAAGTATAAATAATAGGGGAAATTGCTGCGTGAGACCTCCAGAAATAACAGTAACCTCCCTTGAGGTTTTCATATTTATAGTTGAACCCTGCTAAATCCAATTATGTTTAATTATTCTCCCTTTTCAATTTTCACATTTTAATTTGTTGGGAGCCACACTGTTTTCCCTTTCCGATCTATCCCTCTAGTTAAGGGTGGAAATAGGCCAGTAGCCTATCAGGGACCAGCGGCCTAGCCTAGACTGGCCTATTTAGTAATTCAAGCAAGGCTTAGAACTTAATGTAGAACTGTTTTACTAAATAGGCCCGGCGGGGCCCTGGCCAGCAAGCTCCCCTATTTTATTTAATATATTTTATAAGGAGGTTTTTTAAATATTTTTTATATTTATGTAATATGTATAAAAATAATACATGTATAAATTAATTATTTTTAAATTTATTTAAAAAATAAAATAAATTATAATTATATTTAATAAAATATAAAAATTACATATATTTATCACGTCAATATAATATGGTATATTTATATAGTATTAAAAAATTCTTAATTTTATAAGTTTAAATGTATAATAAATTGTTATAATTTAAACAAATTTTAAATGAAAAGATGCAAGTGCACGATTGAATAAGAACAATTGGATAAGTAGTTGTTGTTGGGCATTAATTGCTATTTTCAACAGCCTTTTTCTGTGTATCCACCTAGTTTCTACTTCCTTGGAGCATGTCACATCTCCTTCTCCCCTTTCAGTTTCCTTTTAAAACCTACTAGTCATAGAATACTTATAAAAAAATAAAAAAATAAAGAAGCATAATCCATGTATTTATTTTCATTTATTACACAACAGAAGTTTTCTCTTTAGGCATAGAGTTCCACGAATTTAAGTCATGAATGAATAAATCGACCACCAAAATGATCACTTGCAAAATGCTTCTTGCAGTTCAATCACTTATGTAGCTTTGATGCAGCTTGATTAGTTTCTTGAATTTCTTTGAAATATTAATTATTCACCAAAAAACGAATATATGTATACATTCACAATATTAATAAAATAAGGTGAAAAGAAAATGAGATTAGAGTTAATTAGTTGTGCCAACTAGCTTGTAGACTAATTGATCACAAGGCTCTCATTACAATAAAAAAAAAATATTATATTTAAGGCATTTTATTGACAAAATTAGAGATTCTTAAAACGCTTTCCTATACAAAACTACAATTGTAGATACTTTCATAATAAGACCCTTGAAACAAGATAAATCGCCCTAGATTTATAAGTTTAGTTTCATCCAAAAATTGGTGCCAAACCCAAATTATAGGATTAAAAGGATTTAACTAGTTGTAAGTCCTTCTTCGTTCCTCTCTTAGAGAATCTTAATGATGGATGTGGCTTGTCATTTGTTTAAAAGCTTAATTGCAATTTTGGTCCCCCTATTTTAACCACTTGAACGTTTGGTCCCCCTCTTTAAAAATGAACTATTGAGTCCCTCTATATTCATAAAATACACAAGTTTAGTCCATTTATCTTTAAGTTAAAATTCTTAGGTTTATTTTAATGTGTAAAGTTCTCTGATTCATAATCTCACCTTTCAAATTGAAATGCTACATCTTGTGAATCTCCTCACTAAATTTGAGCTTGATCTAACGGTGAAACTCAACACAAAATACTAAAACCATAAATTTTCATCTAACCAAAAATTTAGGCTTTTTCACCGTTAGATCGAGCTGAAATTTAATAGGAAGATTCACAAGACGTAGCTCTTCAATCTGAACAGTGAGATTATAAATCAAAGAACTTTACACCTTGAAATAAACCTAAGAATTTTGACTTAAAGATAAATGGACTAAACTTGTATATTTTATGAATATAGAGAGACTTAATAGTTCGCTTTTAAAGAATGAGGAGTAAAACGTTCAAGTAGTTAAAATAAGGGACCAAAATTGTAATTAAGCTTTGTTTAAATGAAGCGTTAGTTGATTGGAGTAATACTATTAGCAATTGCAATATTGTCATGATTTTCTACTATGGCCCAACAATGGTTTAGTTGAAAATGTTCAACAATGCTATTGCTTTGCTCAATCAAAACATAGCTTAATAATTTTCAATGATTTGAGATTCCTCATCCAATAGTGATTGTGGGGACGTACCTTTTGCCGTTAATTTATTTGTGTAAATGGGTTGAAGTCATGCATAGTTGTTACAGTGCTTTTGTAACGGAAGCATCTGACTTTTGGGGATAATGCGAATTAATCTAATTTATTAGCCAAGTCTACGATGAAATGCATTGACATTTTAATATTGAGTAAATGTTTTTTTGTATTTGACTTTTTTTTAAATGTAATTTTAGTTTTAAATTTATTTTTTATGTCACTTTAATTATTAGATAATTACTCCATTTACCAAATCAATCTTTTTAAATGATTATTATTCTTTCTTATGAAAGATTAATTTAGTGGGTAAAATGATTATTTAAGAATTAATGTGATATAAAAAATAAATTAAAAATTAAAATATTAATTCAAAACTGAAAAAATGTATTTTACTCTTAATCTAATTTATTTGCCAAGTCTACGATGAAATGCACTGACATTTTAATATTGAGTAAATGTTTTTTTTTGTCTTTAATTTTTTTTTAAATGTGATTTTAGTTTTAGATTTATTTTTTATATCACTTTAATTATTAGATAATTACTCTGTTTATCAAATCAATTTTTTAAGTGATTACTATTCTTTTTTATGAATGATTAATTTAGTGAGTAAAATAATTATTTAAGAATTAACGTGACATAAAAAATAAATTAAAAATTAAAATAACATTTAAAAATTAATTCAAAAGCAAAAATGGTATTTTACTCTTAATCTAATTTATTTGCCAAGTCTATAGGGTACGATGAAATACTTTGACATTTTAATATCTAATCTAATCATCTTAATGATATGTCTTTAGGCATGCATTGTTTCTTTACAAAAAGTTCCATTTCACAGAAGAAATTGGGATTTGGATATATGTTGAGTATCTTTTAGTGGTAGCTAGAGTGGAAGACACGGGTCTTGGGTGTTTTGTGTCACCCACAAGAAAGCTAGGACGACAAACATGGTAGATTGTTGTGCTTTGTGATAGAAAGCAAAAGGCAAGAAAAAGAGGCTATTATTTAATAAAAGCTCAAGCTAGATTTCAAAAAGCCAAAGGGACCCTCGAGGATGACACAAGGGTAACAACAATAAAACATATATATATATATATATATATATATATATATATATATATATATATATAGAGAGAGAGAGAGAGAGAGAGAGAGAGAGAGAGAGAGTAAAGAAAAGGGGGAAAAGAAAACCCTAAAAAAGTGAGGCATGTGGATGTTGCCAAAAGAAAAGCCTTGGATTCTACGTTTTCTCCAGCATGAGTGATCCATTCCATCTTATTAATGGGACATGCGAGCGAGTGTCCAATATGAATATGAAACTATGGTGAGCACTATGCTATCATTTTAAAGGGGTTAAGTTTATCTCTTATACAATTAGGTTAGTTCACGTGAGACTCACATAATAATTTTAATGTTTTCACAAAGATCTCAAACTGAGTTGCTTTTTTTATAAAATATAATAACGGCATGATATAAAAAAAATATGTCAGAAAGTAATTGTTTTCAAATGTATTTTTTGACATATTTTCTTATATCATGTTGTTTATAAATTTTATAAATAAATAATTATTCTAGTATATACAGGGTGATTCAGTGTTTTGAGATCTTCATAATAATATTAAAATCATATTATAAGTTTCACTGAGCTACACCCAAAAGTGGAATTAACACTACCCTCTGAGAGGAGGGGGTAGCATAGTGCTCACCCATAAATGTATGAATATGATGCCAACCGCAAGTTGAGTTGAACATCAGATGGAAATGGTCAATGTTTAGTCATTCCCTCATGTGCATCCTAATTATGCCTGTTTGTTGCCCCGTCGCTCTCAAGTCTCTTCTTGTTTCTTTTTTTCTCTGTCAACTTTCTCAGTCTGTCTATCTCTTTGCTCATGTACCATCCTCACTCCTCTTCTTCCTTTCTTTCTCCTTTATATATATACAACACATGGAAAAAAAAAAAAAAAACCCTCTATCTTTTTTTATGCTGCCCTGTCTGTAATAGAGAAACAATTTAGGGTGGGTGCACAAAGTGAAATTGCACAAGAGAAGAATATGAGAATGAATTTGGTATAGGATAAAGATTGCGAATCTTAATTTTAACACAAAACATAGTAAAAGGTAGTCTATTAAGATTTATTAATTTTTATAGCCATACCAAGCTCTTCATAACTATATTTCATTGTCTAACATTTAATTGATCCTTAATTATCATGGTTTTTTGTTCATCATGCTAATTGGTGTTCCCTTTGTTTTTAACATTATTTTGGGTGTTTATTTAGAAGCTAGAACTTAGAAGGATTTTTTTTTTTTTTAATACCACGAAATCTTCATTTTACTTAATTGAGTGTGAGACTAATATCGTTAGATGGTTAAGGTAATTACGGTTTTTTCTCTCCTAATAATACTCTCATTAGACCTCAAATCTTTGATCATAGCCAAAGGCACATGCCCATAATTTAATTTACCACAAATTGAACCAAACACTTGTTAATTTTTTAAAAAAATTTATTGTTCATCATGTAAAATGATCCTTGCTTTGCTTTATTTGTAGTGTTTGGATCCGACGTTGGGCATGGAAAAGTTGGGCCCGGCCCAGTTCGTTCTCTGTATCTGATGACTGTTAATGCTTACTGTGGAAAAGGGGGATATGTCTTTCCTGTCACAAGCCCATTACTAGATTTGAACGTTTTCTATTAGTTAAATTTAGTATCAAATATGAACATTAATTACAAAGACCTTAATTTTGGGAATGAAGTTCTCAGGCAGTGGCTATAACAGTTGGTGTTGTAAGTGTGGCAGTAGGGATTGGTGTTCCTGTGTTCTACGAAACCCAAATAGATAATGATGTGAAGTGTTCTACTCTTCTCTTACATCATTTTTTTCCTTTTTGTATTTAATTTTTTTCTTTTTGTAATTGTTTGGTCATTTTAAGTTTTTTTTCCCTTATGTATATTGACGATGGCTGTGTTGAAGACGAGTTCAGTATTGGTGAGGTCGAAGGTCAAGTTGGGGTTCTTAACTTATAGAAGGAGTATACATGAGCTTAAGCCGGGTGTGGGGATGCCCAAACTCTGACGCTCAAGTTAGTGGTTATACCAAGTTAATAGAGTGTAATAAATAAGGATGTATAAAAAGTGTGTATACCTATAAGAGAGTATTATTTATAATAGGGTATAATGGTCATTTTATTATTTGAGGCTGATTTAGACATGATGTCATTGGGCCTGAAAGTTGTAAATAAAAGGAAACCCAACAAAAGGGGAAAAAAAGTACCATACGGTCATATTTCAGATACTTATGAACGTAACACTTAGATTAATTATATTTCATTTACTTAAGAAGATGACACTTAGATTCATTTGATTTTATTCATAGCTAAATGTTAGTATTGTGTGCCATAATAATTGTTAATATATCCTTCTTCATATAGTTTGAGAATGCCACATTTGCCTATTTTACTTTCTCTCTATTTGAAAATCATATTTGGTCATGCATATTTGTAATTTCCAAAGTAAATGCTCATCACTAATCTTACCATTTGAATTTATATCTTGCCAATTAATGGTCAAATAATATCTTTTTTTTTTCTTTTTGGTATTTTAATTATGACTTTAGATTCGAACAAGAAACTCACAAACTCTGAGAACGACTTAAGTACTACTTTACCATATATAAATCGTTTATTAATACCTTTTCTTTCTAAACTAGTGTGTTTTGTTCTTTCTCACAAGTTCCTTCCTTATTTGGGCCGTTGTCATATGATTATAGCTTCTTTTTTTTGGTGGGGGCGGGGGATATCATGATTACTCCAACAATAAGCTTGTTTGTGTTAGATATAAAACTATTTATGGGTCTTCATCTATTAGCTTAAGCTTTTAGGTTGAATTGGTTCTTGATATAGTATCAGAGCCTCTTTGACCAAATGGTCAGGAGATTGAATCCTTCTATCCTTACTTTCTCAATTAAATTGAAATTTCAGCACATAGTATAAATAGACATGTGCTTAGTCAACGCTTCAAGCCAAAAAAGGGCTTTCGCGTGCGAGGGCGTGTTAGATATAAAATCATTCATGGTCGTTTACCTATTAGTTTAAGCTTTTAGGTAAAGGCCCATGAATGATTTTATATCTAATAGTTTGTGAGGGGCTTATTTATATCAATACATATTAGATCCTTAGAGATGTTCCTTTAGGCTGTTCTTGCACTCAAAGTTCTCTCTTTCTTTCACCTAATCTGTCCTTGATCAAACTCAAAATTTGCTATCACCATGTTTGATATCATCAAAGACCAATAGAATTGATTGACAGAAAAATAAGAAAATCACAAATATACTAGAGAAACCACACATGGTTTGCGAACTCATCTCTCCTCTTTTGATGAGGAGGGAGCGATACTCTCTCACCCAACATTAATGTGCAAGGTACACAAAAGTTAGAAGTCATAGAATGTTTTAGTTCCTTAAGAATTTTAAGAAGAGAATATTATTTAACTCATGACATTCAAAACCGCAAGTATTGAGAAATTTTGATGAGTCATTCTATTTGCAAATTGTGTTAACTGTACGCCTGTGTCTACATCTAAGCTAATAAGATCCTCCTAAAACTTTTTTATGCTAACTCATATGAGAACACTTGCACAGTGATGTGCATCTAAATAAACCGTATGTAACTATATATGCTTATTATTACTCTAAAATGTATCTAATTGTCAAAATTTCTTTCTTCATCTAGTTTTGAGACACTACAAGAAAGCATGAATTTTCTCACGGACAAAATCTGTGAGAAAAGTGTTTTTCACGGATTTTAGGGTGCGAAAAAAACCCATGTGACAAATCAAATTTCTCACGGACTTACTTTTGGTGTAAGAAATATTGAAAAAAATTTCATGCCTATTTCTCACGGATTATTATCTGTGAGAAATTCCTTAAGTTGTTTTTTTTTTTTTTTTTGTCTATTGAATTCTTATACAAATACTAAAGAAAATCTGCTAAGCAACAATTAATCAAGTGTGATAAAAATAAATATACAATAATGTTAGAGTTATCTTAAATATAAATCAATAAAAGTCACGTTCAAACATCTATACACAATTAAATAAAAAAAATACACCTAATTAAGCAACAATTAATTTAGTTAGCTCAAGTACTAAAGTTGTATATCACTCGCTACTGGCAAGAGCTGAATGCAATACAACTTCCAAATACTTCTCAGCAGCATCATATTGTTGTTTCTCATCCTCAATTGCTAAGGTAGCCAAAGCTTTATATATCATGCACCATCACCGCCAGCGCAAAAATATAATTACACTACAAGAAAATTGCAATTTTCTCAAGAAAAGTGACTATTGCGATTCTCTCACGGATTTTTCACGGAAAGGGTGGACCGTGAGACAAATCCATGAGAAATGACACCCCAATTGTGACAATTAATGCATTGACCATTCTCACAGACGGAGCCCGTGAGAAAATGTCAAGGTTCTCACGGATTTTTATCTTCGTGAGAAAGTCCATTAGAAATCGGTGCGCATTGTTTCACTTAAAATTTGAAAATTTTCTCACGAACAAAATCCGTGAGAAACTCTGTTTATCATCTCCTTCACTGGTTCCGACCTCCATTTTCTCTGCTATCTCCCTCTCCTCCGTTCTCCGCCATTGTCTCTCTCTCCCTGGAGCAAATCAGCCTATTCCAGCCTCTAGAGCTTGGGTTTTGCAATGCAGGTCCCATACTCCAACTCTACTGGTTTAGATTTTTAGTTTTCTACTCATTGAGGTAGGTTCCTATACTCATATATTATCTTTGAATTTTTATGCATTTTGTGAAAGTTATTTAAGCCATTACCATGAACGTTATAAGATTTAGATGTTTAATAGTATAGGTTGCTTATTTTAGATAGTATAGGAGTTGTTTTAGATGTAGCTTACTAATGTAGGTTGATAGGTAGTGAAATTAATAATGAAACATATATCATTTGTTAAGATTAGGAACTCAATTTTATTCTTGATGTTGAATTATTCTGGAAATTTTTCTGAATTTTTTGAATGGTGTAGAAATAATTTTGTATTTTTTTCAACTGTTGTGTAAGTTTTGACCTTAATTGCTATGTAATTATATATGTTGAAATAAATTGTAATTTAGGGTTTGTGTTTATGATGAATTGTGTGAAATTTTAAATTCCTAGGATGTTTAATTTTTAGGGGAGATTATGTCCAACTTTTGGTTAACTTTTTAGAGATTTATGAAAGTTTTAGGGGTTTAAGAATAGGGATTGGGATTTAGGGTTTATGATTGGGTTTAGGGTTTAGGTTAGGAGTTTAGGGGTTTCAAGAATAGAGTTTTAGAATTTAGGATTTAGGATTTAAGGTTTAAGGTTTAGGGGTTTTTAATTTTAGGGTTTAGAGTTTTAAGGTTTAAGGGTTAGGATTTTTAATTTTAGGGTTTAGAGTTTAGGGTTTAGGGATATAGTTTCTTAATTTTAGGGTTTAGGGTTTAAGGGTTTTAAGAAAAGGATTTTGGGATTTAGGGTTTAGGAGTTATGGATTAAGGGTATTTAATTTTAGGGTTTTAGGTTTAAGGCTTAATTAGGGTTTTAGGGTTGATGTTTGAGTTTAAGAATTACTGCTTTTATTATTCAAACATTTTCATTGATTTTATTTAAACTGTATGACATATGTTAGACCACCTGAGACGGTCATCTCCCACAATTGGGCCGCCGTCCAAGAGGGACAGAAGCAAGGCTCCTGCTTGGTTCTCAGACCGAGCCGACCTTGTCTATGTTCATGCTGACCTCGGGGTTGGCACATACCCTATCGCCTACTGTGACAGGTGATGGGTGCTCAGGAGCTACGACCCCAGGCTTGGCATCATCAACCGCAGTGGGGTCGTCTTACGCGAGTCCGTCCATTTTGGGCTCTCTACGACACGACCGAGCTCCTGACTGTTTGATGGTTGGCTGGTTATTATGCCACAGGGGAGGAAAAGGTAAGCTTTTGTCTAAAATTTATTATTTGAATTTTTTTATTTACTTTATTTCTATTAATTAACAATTAATTATGTTTTTTTTTTCCAGGTTTTACCCTTCCAAGGAGCCCATCAACGTACTTTTGGTTGTCTATAAGTCAAAGTACGAGCAGCCTTAGTCGGACTTTACCTCAGTTTTTGATGAGGTGAAAGAACTTTAGTGGATAGAGTTTAAGGTAAGAAATAATTGATTTAATTTTATTTACTTTAATTTTGATATATATGTTTACTAAATTTGATATTATGTTTTCTATGGCAGAGAAGATGTGTCTGGGAGGCCCAGTATGAGAGCCCGATTCGTAAGGTCTAGCTCTCTAAATGCTTAGACAACATTGGTGCCTCTTTCCGAGACATAAGGATCGGGAAGAGCAAAGGCGATTAGTTGTTTGAACAGGTACTTGAGGCCCTCAAAGCATTATGGGTCTTTCAGGAGTATAGAGTCATCTCTGAGAGGAACAAGAAGAACTGTTCCTTATATCAGGGACAGACATTCCACAAAAGTGGCTCTATCATCGTCTCCGAGCATAAATGGATGCTGGTAAATTTTTTATTTAATAACATAAATTTTTTTTATTAATAAAGTCAATTTATGTTTATGAACATTTTTTTTTTTGTAGACGAAGAGTTGGGTAGAAAGGCCAACGCTCCGGAGGTTTTCCATCACCTCTAGCATAGCTTAACTAAGGGCTGGGTACATCAAAAGGCGAAGTCTACCTATGTAAGTATTAAATTGTTCTTAACTCTTTATGTAAGTAATTACATGTATTAATTATAATACTAACATAATATTGTTATTTATGTAGACTGAGTTTGAGAGACGTCGGTCCGAGAGTCAGGTCAGGTCCTCTTCTTCTTCTTTTGTTGATGACATTGGGATATGGCTCAATATCGTTGGCAGAAAGAATAAGAAGGCTGGTGTTTTAGACTTCACCTCTACATAGCCTACCCAGCCCTCCTAACAATTGGATGCACCCTTGTCTGAGGTCCTATCCCAGATGGCGAGCTTGCAGCAGGAAATGGCTCGTCTCCGCCCAGTGGCCGACGCATTGGTTGCGAGTGGCATTTCACCAGAGGTGCTCGCCTCTATACTAGGATAGTTACACCAACAGCATCTGGGTTTTGGTTCGACCTCGTAGCCTGCCGTTGAGGATGACACTGACAAGAGGATTAGTGCTGCTGATTATGATCTTGTTGTATTTTTTTTTTATTGTATAACATTTTTTTATTAGTAAAATTTAGTTATATTTTATTTATTTTGTTTATTAATTTAATTATATGTTTAGAAAAATAAATTGTTATTTTAGAAAAAAATTCATAAATAAAAAAATTATTTAGAAATATTTTTCTCACAAATTTTCTCATGGAAATCTATCAGTGAGAAAATTTCTCACGGAACGTCTGTGAGAAAGTCCACGACTTTCACGTGAGATTTTCTTAGCGTAACAAATATTTATCCGTAAGAAATTTCGTGAGAAATTTATCACGAACCAAATTGTCCTTGAAAATGCTTTTGTCACACGGGTTTTTCTCTCGCCTGTATGTCTGTGAGAAAGTTTGTGAGAACACTGTTTCTTACAGACTTTTTCATCATTTCTCACGAATTTGTTCCGTGAGAAAACTGCAATTTTCTTGTAGTGTTAGAATAAATAAAACATAAAACATAAAATGCTCCAGAACATTTTGCAGTATAAGAATAAATTGAAATATGAAATATCAGAGGCAAGTCTTGGTAGCTCCTCAGAGTATTAAGGATGGACTTAGTTTGCTTCTCTAGTTCCTTTCTATGCTTTGTCATTTCAACCAAAACCCCATGCAAGTCTTAGTTTGTGTTCCAATTTTTCATTTGACCCTTGTCATAACATACCCGAAGGTCGCTATAACGAGGATGACTTAAATAAAAAGAGATTTAGTTTTCGAAATGAAAACTCTGGAGTCGCCACCAATTGTATTAAAAATCTGGGGAACAATTGGAAAACCCTTTAATTTCTAAAAAATATGTCTGCAAACCAGAGAGGGTTCGGGAGTCTAATTGTGTATAGGGAAGGTGTTAGGCACCCTATAACACCCGTCTAAACGACGGTTACCGAAAATTAATTGTGCAAATTAAATCATGGCCTAATTGTATTTATTTTATCCCTAAAAGAAAAATAGGTGATTATTTAAAACAGAACTTGATTCGTCACCCTCGAATGCCTACGTACCCTAATTAGGGATCAAAGTCCGCGTAGTTCGCAATGATTCAAAATGAATTTTTATTTTTATTATTATTATTTTTATTATTTTTTTGAAATTAAAATTAAAAGGAATTCAAAATTTTCAAATAAAAAATTGTGCTATGCATGAATCTAATCGCGTCCTAATCCTTCCACTTTGTTCCCACGCTTCTCGGTTTCCAAAGTGGCGCTTATCCTTACCTCGGGTAGATAAGAGAGCCACCCCTATGGGGGTAAGTCGCTCTTATACATCCCTTAATAAGTAAGGGGCATATGGATACTAATCGTACAATTTAAACTAAACTATATAAAAATGCATGATATATGTTTAAAAAATGAATTTACTTCTAATTTTATTTTAATTAAACCATTTAAATAGAAGAGAGAGAGAAAAAAAATAAAAAAGTAAAATAAACAAATAAATTAAAAAAAATTAAAATTAAAATTAAAATAAATAAACAAATAAATAAATAAAAGAATCTATAAATGAAAACAAATAAATTAAAATTAAAAAAAAAACGAAAATTAACATAAATAAATAAAAATATCTAATTCTAAAATAAAAATAAAGGTCTAATCTAAATGAGCTAAAAAAAATGCATACTAAATTTTAAACCCAAATCCAAACTAAAAAAAAAATAATAAAAGGAATAAGAGATATGTAAAATAAAAAAAGATTGACCCATCAAATTTAACTCATAAAGCCCAATTCAGAAATGAGTCTAATTTACCAACATTTTAACTCAAAAGCAAATAATGGCCTATATATCAAAAGGTAACTAGTCTGATCATAAAAACAAAACAAAAGGCTCAACTAAAAAAAAGAACCAATACCCAAACCCAAGATATGCAATCTGACCCAACGAAAATAAACAAAATCAGCACTCCCTTTTTTAAAACCCAAATAAACTAATTAAACAAAATTATGAAGTGAAAACTCCAACCTAACTAGAAACGCATCAATGGACAGAAATGCAGCCATGGAAACTTCATTCCAAAAGGAAAACTCCAGTCATTCTCTAGGTAGCAAATCCTAAGGTGAAAACTTTAATTTTTCTCCATTTTGGATTTCACTTAGTCTTTATTTATTTTGAACTTAGTCTTCTTCTCTGATTCTCTCTCTAAAATTCTGTTTCTCTCTCTAGAATTCTGTTTCTCTCTCTGCATGGATATCTCTCTCTCTTTGGGGTACAAAGGTTTGCACCAAATACTTTCTACATATTACCCAAAACTTTTAACATGACCATTGGATAAAAGAGAGCCAAATAAATCAAAGAACCCCATTAGCTTCTCTCTCTCTGTTATTCATGGGGAATGACCAACAATGAACAAAACAGAAAATTGCAAATATACAAAGTAGTAGTTAGATGCCATAAGAATTTCAAATGAGTCACAGAACAAAACAAAACCTCGTATGCTCCTTGTTTCTAATCTTTCTTTCTGTTTCTTTTCCTTTTTGTTCTCTTTATTGGTGCTGTCTTTGTCTTTCCTCTATTTTTCTTCGGCTCTCTATCTCTCCATGCTGCTTTTTGCTCTGCTTTTTTGTCTGCTGCTGTATCTGGTTCTTTAAGTCTCTGTTTTCTGCTCTTGCTTGCTCCTTTCGATTCCTACTTGCTCTATCGCTGGTGCTCTCCTTCTCTGTCTTGCTCCTGGTCTCTGTTTTCTCTATTTCACTTGCTGCTCTATTTTTTTCCTCTGCTCTCTCTTTTTTCTGTGCCTGCTGGTTCTGGTTTCTGTCTCTCTATTTTTTCTGCTGCTTCTCTCCTTTTATATTGCTAATCTTCACCCACATGTCTTCCTCTACCAGCTCACGTCTCCCTCTCTATGTATAACTCTTCTACCCCATCTCCCACTCTTTGCTAACTGTTCTGCCCCTCTCTCTCACGTCTCTAACTTAAACTGTCCACTTAAAAAAAAACTGAAACTCATGCATGTGACACATTAACCCACGTCTCTTTTCTTTTATCCCTCAACTATTATATATATTTTTTATTTTGTTTCTGTTATTTGGAAAGAAACTAGTGTCTACAAGCAGCACACACATATTCTGAAAGGCGCGAAGAAATCCCCACCCGTTAGAATGAAGTTGTGAAGGAGCGGCATTTATTGTTCGGAAAAACTCCATTTCAAACTCAGTCAAAGGCAGCTCGGCTCTAGCCCTATCCATATACGCCAGGTTAAAAACAAAAAAAATTATTTTGTGGGCAGTTCTCACAAACCGGCGACTCCCTAGGGGAGGCTTCTAAGTCAAAATGGTGGCAGTTCCAGTCTATCTCTGGAAAATTATTTTTCAAGTTCTCTATATCCCTAGGGCGAATAGAGGATTTAGTGGTTCTAATCGGGAAGCTAGCAAAAAAAGGAACAGACGGTTGAGAAGAAGAAACCCCAGCACCATTCCCCCTAAAGCATTCTAGATTATCTTTTCCTGAAGATCCCATTTTGTGAAAGAAAAACAACTCACCAGGCGAGGATTTAGAGCGGGGAAAGATTGGGTAGCCAAAATCTACCTCTTCTTGCAAAACGAGCTTTAGCTTAACAAAGCGTGAGTCTTTAGAAGTTCACTCTAATACTCTCCGACCTAGCCAAAATCTCAAAACTTCTTTCCAAAAACTTGGGCAAAATCAGAAGATTCACTATTTATACTAACAGACATCGCTATCTATCCGTCCACATCTCATAAGATCTAACGGTCAGGGGAACGCCGTAGCAAACTCGGGAAGTGCAAACGTCATATCCGCAGCAGACTTCCCGCCTCGAGGCACGCGATTGCCAGCGGCCATCATTACCCCCGTATTGGAAATGTCAATAATAAATGTACGCGTAACCAGCCAGGAGACGAAAAGACGACGGCAAGAAGTCTTTTTTATACCGACCTATAGCTCGGAGATCAAATAACTCTCCGAGCTCTTGAGGGGCAAGTGTGGTGGACCTGTTCCAGGGCCCAATAAAACATGCCAGGCCCAGAAGAAGCATCGGCCCAATAAAGCAGATAAGGCTTTGGGTCACCCGTTATTGTTATGGGCGATCCAATAACCCATCCTGGGTGAAGCATAATGCTCAGGTTTGTTTTCCTATAAATAGCCCCTGACACTCGAAGGTTAAGGGCTGGCTTTTTGAAATATTACACTGTTAAGCTCAAACTATACTGACTTAACCTTCGGAGCCCGGAAATAAAACACCGGACCGCGTTTCAGGTAACCATCGAACAATCAACCCCGGAAGCATACCGACCTCGATTTGGACCGACCTCATCAACTCGGGCATCGTCAATATCCGAGCCCTTTGGGAACAGAAACCTGTACAAAAGCTTTAACACTGAGCTTCTTCTATCCTTCCCTCAGCCGTTAACAATCATTGAA
Source organism: Cercis canadensis (assembly GCA_003255065.1). Taxonomy (NCBI): domain Eukaryota; kingdom Viridiplantae; phylum Streptophyta; class Magnoliopsida; order Fabales; family Fabaceae; genus Cercis; species Cercis canadensis. The sequence continues at coordinate 753,769 of QAOA01007551.1, read as the reverse complement.
TATATTGGTTTCCTTCTCTTCTACTTTATTTTTTCAACCTTTGATTTCCCTCAGAGGTTAACAATCATTAAAAACATGTGCATACATCAATGATTATTTTTGCCCAAAATTTACATTTCTGAATAGTATCAGTCTAAAAGTTTATAGATAAACAGTTAATAAGAGAGTATAACGTCCTTAAAGTTATTAACATATTTCATTTCTAATAGAATTTTTTTAATAGACTTTAGAATATATTAGCTACAATTCTATACAATGTACGGGATGATAATAAAATAGAGAAAACAAACCTATAAAAAAAGAGAGAAAAAAAAGCAATAAAAGAAAGAAGAAATAGAGCGAATAATATGAATATAAATGACCTTACTCGCAGAGAAAGAGCTTTTTATTAGTTTAATATAGTAATGATATAACATGATTCATTAATTATGTAAACTATCAATAAATCAAAATTAAATTCTCTCAACAAAAAAGATAATTTCTCCTTTTCTTTTCAATTCCTTTTTGTCTTGTATAATTTTAGAAACTATCGAGCAATTGAGGTAGGCTTCAAGATTAACCAATTTTTTTTCCAATTAAAATTTGATTAAGGGTTAATTAATTCATACCCTCCTCGTAAACTCACCCCATCAATCTCAAATCTTCAAGTTAAAGCATTTAATGTTCAACTATTCAAATATCCTCAAAAGAGGTCAAAACAAATATTCTAATCCCTTCACATGTGATTGTTTTAGTCACTAAATGGTGCTACTAACTAACCAACCAACCATCTCTATCCAAAATTATGTTGAAATATCTGAAT
>QAOA01007551.1:712307-752474 GCA_003255065.1 Cercis canadensis | reverse complement strand
TTAAAAAAAAAACGAAAATTAACATAAATAAATAAAAATATCTAATCCTAAAATAAAAATAAAGGTCTAATCTAAATGAGCTAAAAAAAATGCATACTAAATTTTAAACCCAAATCCAAACTAAAAAAAAAAAAAATAATAATAAAAGGAATAAGAGATATGTAAAAATAAAAAAATTGACCCATCAAATTTAACTCATAAAGCCCAATTCAGAAATGAGTCTAATTTACCAACATTTTAACTCAAAAGCAAATAATGGCCTATATATCAAAAGGTAACTAATCTGATCATAAAAACAAAACAAAAGGCTCAACTAAAAAAAGAACCAATACCCAAACCCAAGATATGCAATCTGACCCAACGAAAATAAACAAAATCAGCACTCCCTTTTTTAAAACCCAAATAAACTAATTAAACAAAATTATGAAGTGAAAACTCCAGCCTAACTAGAAACGCAGCAATGGACAGAAATACAGCCATGGAAACTTCATTCCAAAAGGAAAACTTCAGTCATTCTCTAGGTAGCAAATCCTAAGGTGAAAACTTTAATTTTTCTCCATTTTGGATTTCACTTAGTCCTTATTTATTTTGAACTTAGTCTTCTTCTCTGATTCTCTCTCTAAAATTCTGTTTCTCTCTCTAGAATTCTGTTTCTCTCTCTGCATGGATATCTCTCTCTCTTTGGGGTACAAAGGTTTGCACCAAATACTTTCTACATATTACCCGAAACTTTTAACATGACCATTGGATAAAAGAGAGCCAAATAAATCAAAGAACCTCATTAGCTTCTCTCTCTCTGTTATTCATGGGGAATGACCAACAATGAACAAAACAGAAAATTGCAAATATACAAAGTAGTAGTTAGATGCCATAAGAATTTCAAATGAGTCACAGAACAAAACAAAACCTCGTATGCTCCTTGTTTCTAATCTTTCTTTCTGTTTCTTTTCCTTTTTGTTCTCTTTATTGGTGCTGTCTTTGTCTTTCCTCTATCTTTCTTCGGCTCTCTATCTCTCTATGCTGCTCTTTGCTCTGCTTTTTTGTCTGGTGCTGTATCTGGTTCTTTAGGTCTCTGTTTTCTGCTCTTGCTTGCTCCTTTCAATTCCTACTTGCTCTATCGCTGGTGCTCTCCTTCTCTGTCTTGCTCCTGGTCTCTGTTTTCTCTATTTCACTTGCTGCTCTCTTTTTTTCTCNTGCTAATCTTCACCCCCATGTCTCCCTCTATCAGCTCACGTCTCCCTCTCTATGTATAACTCTTCTACCCCATCTCCCACTCTTTGCTAACTGTTCTGCCCTCCTCTCTCACGTCTCTAACTTAAACTGTCCACTTAAAAAAAACTGAAACTCATGCATGTGACACATTAACCCACGTCTCTTTTCTTTTATCCCTCAACTATTATATATATTTTTTATTTTGTTTCTGTTATTTGGAAAGAAACCAGTGTCTACAACCCTCACATATAGCTACCTCCCAAAATTGTAATAAATCATATACCATAAAAAAAATCCAAACAAATACCAGAATCATTCTAAACATATTTCCTGACAAAAGCCCTAATTCAATTTCACCAAAAATCAACAAAATCACTTCCAATTTCACATTTTCAATTCATGCATTAACCCCCAAATTTTGTCCACATTCAAAACTACCCTAATAACATCTAAACTAAGAAACATTCACCTAAAACATCATACATCAAAAGTCATATGTAAATTAACTACAAATTCAAGAAGAAAAATGCATAAACAAAGAGGAAATTCTTCTTATCTCAATGTGTACTAAGACGCAAAAAAGGGGAGAAGTAAACTGATAAGTTGCCATCGCAAGTGGACCGCCGCAAATCCTCCGGTGCGCCACTTAGAACGGTGGAGGTAAGGGGGACCAAGAAGGGGGAGAGAAGAGAGGGAAAATGGGAGCTATTTACAAATGGATGGATGACTGTGTGAGGGAGATAAGATGTAGTTTTCTCACAGAATTTTCTAGCGGAAAAGTTTTAGGAGAAATTTGAAAACCCTAATTTTAACTTTAGTGAAATAATGTGTTTCGTTTTTCACAAAATTTTCTTGCGAAAAAGTTTTTTTGTGAGAAATTCCGTGAGCAATTCTCACAGAAAAAATTTTCTTGAGAAAATTCTATCAAAATTTCAATTTTCTCACAGATTTTCTCGTTGAAAATTTTTTCATGAGAAATTCCTATTGAATGCTAATCCACAAGAATTTCGTGAGAAATCGCGTGTTTTCTTTTAGTTAGAATGCCACCTATACCTATTATTACTCTTACTCTTTTGGAAAATCAAATTTGGTGGTGCATATTTGCAATTAGGGAAGCAATGTTTGTCATTAATCCTGCCATTTGAATCTATATTTTGCCCATTAATGGTCAAAATCCTACCTATTCTCATATGAGTTCTTTCCTAATTGGGCTCTCATTGTCATAACATAATATGTAGCCCTAACATCCCACTTACGTCTATCCATTGTTTTTTTGTTGACTTGTGTTAGTATCATATATTCCACTACAATGAAAAAGACCATATCACCCTTGAGGCTAAGAGAAGTATTTTTTTTTCATCTTACTTAGTACGTTATTCTCTAGGTCTTGTCTCATATATTCACTCTCTACTCTTTAGACTCTTGATGATTATTTTGGCTCACTCTTAGCTTGCTCCCATGACTCTTGAGCAAGTGGTTAAGTACGCTAGCGTGGTGATGAACCTTGTTTCTATTATTGGTAAGCACCTTTCCTTTTTCAAAACTCTAACATACTTGGTCTGCTTGAAACAACGCAAAAAAGACAGTGTATTGCTAAACCTAAGCAAACCTTAATTGATTGTGAAATGTTAACAATGTCTCAAAACTCTAATAATTAAGCTCAACATATGCTTCACCTTCATGTTCTCAAACAATAAGCTTTATTCGTGAGCCATTTGTTTAGATAAAAACAAAGTAGAGCCTTAGCAAGGTTCTTTTGGGATATTCTCACACTCAAAGCTCCTTCTTTTCTTGTTCAAGCTCAAAACTAGCAACTAGTTTCATCAAAGATCAATAGAATTGATTGACAGAAAATAAGAAGAAAAGCATAAACACAAAAGAGAAACCATACATTATTTTCGGTTCTCTAGGGATGAGAGGGGATGACATAAAAGCCCTAGCAAAATGGAGGGAGCTCTACTCTCTAACCCAACATGGATATGCAAGCAAAAAAAGTTAGAAGTCATGGAGCATTTCAGTGCCAAACAAATTTTATTAGGACATTTTTCAAACTCATGACATTCAAAACAAGAAATATCAAGAAATTTTGATGAGTCATTTTATTTGCACATTGTTTAAGTGTACGTAGCTAATAAGATCCTACTAAAACTTTTTTTTTTCTCTTTCAGTTCGTATGAGAAAACTTATACCATGACTCATAATTATGAATCTAAATAGACATTATGTAGCTATCATTTTCAATTCTAATTGCCAAGTACTAGTGCACTCACTATATGGTTTATTTGCTTTTTTTATTTTTGGTCTAGTGGAGGCTACACAACAGTGAGTAGTCTATCCCCTCCTAAAATCCTTCTTCACCAATGCTCTCAATGTGATTTGAATATGGTATCTCTACTATTAAGTACCAAGTACTCAACCACTAGGATGTCCTCTTACAAATTGATTTACTTTTATTTAAATGGAGAACTAAAATTAAATTAACATGACATGATCATTGTTCACTCCTAAGGCGTGAATTGAGGATCCTAATGCATAAAGCATATCAAGGTGTTTCTTTGTTCTTCCCTTTTTAATTATATATTAAGTTTTTCTTTCTTGGTAAATACACTACAATTTTATTAAGTAAGAAATTATATAAACAAACCATACCAACATCATGCAGAAGGGGATTGAGATATGGAAAAAGACAAGATATATAGTGCTTATTGTCACAACGTACTCAAGGGGTAGCCGCGATGCGAATGGTCGACCGAATTTAAGAAAAACAGGAGTCGCTACCAATTGTTTTAGAAAATATAGTACAATTGGAAACCCTTCTTTTTTTATTATTTTTAAAGATATGCATACCAAATATTGGTTAAGGAGTCTATATATGTGTGAGGAAGGTGTTAGGCACCCCACAATATCTGTCTAAAGACGGTTACCCTAAATTAGCTATTGTAAAGAATAAGACAAGATGTGACCAAGAATGTGCTTTATTTATTCTTAAAAAAGAGTTACATTCACTAATCAATGACAGAAAATAAATATGACATGCATGTATTCTAAAGGGTTCAAAATCCTTCCACCCATTCGACACATATTGTGCCCGTCGGGGTGGCATTTATCTTTGTCTAAGTCAAATAAAAGAGACCCATCCCATATAGGACCGAGTCGGTCTTATCGTTCCATGATAGACAAAAGGCCTATGAATTTTGTAAACCCAAACCATAATATCTAAATGTTATGCAAATGTATGGTTTTACAAATTACAATACTATTCGAGAATAGGGAGAGGGGCGTACAATGTTCAAAATTCAAATGGGGGAAAACATAAAATCAAACAAACACTTTGATAAATTTCCTTATCTCTCATTCTTTCACTTGTCAAAGTCTCTAACCACAAATCAAAGTGTGAAGAGAAATACTCAAAGGAAAACATGAGTTAGCCAAATGTATTCATGAAAATAAAAATAAATAATCAACAATTTAAATCTTTTACAAGAGAAGAATATACATGTCCTATTCATTTACATAAATAGTAAGGAAATCATATTTGGAAAATTAGACAAGAGAAAGATATGAGAAACCAAAGTAAGCCCAAACATGATGCAATTTTATATCAAATTCTGGAAATGAGTGTCCCGAATTTATGAAAAAGGTTTACATAAAAGCAAAGCTATGAGTGGTATGATTCTAATGCATTTGACAACATGCAATTTGGATGTCCCTAGCTCAAGGTAGAAGCAAACAAGTGATAAGTGTCCAAGATGTGACAGTGCAGAAAATAGTGACAAAATTTAAATAAAAATTGGGAACAGGAGAGAGAATTTTTCTTTGATATTTTGACACAAGAAAGATACATGTTTCATAATTCTAACGAAACAAAAATCACGTGAAATGGAGCCTTGTAGCTCAGGTTGTAAGAAAAACATTGACTGATGCCAGAGACAATCAACAGGACTGGTGAAGCAGAAAAACAGCCAACTTTGAATTCGAACTGGGAGTATATGAGACAATGAAAAAATCTGAAAATTACACACATTGAAGACACACATTTTACAGTTCTAATGAGACCAATATCACTTAATTCGGAGCCTTGAAACTCCGTCTAGAAAAAGAAAATCGACTGCTGCCAGAGCTGTCTGACAGCTGCAAAATTTCCCAAGCACAACCATAAAATTGAGCCAAAATGGTCTCACGACTTAGCCAAAATAGCAAAGTAAAACAACTCCTCAGCAACCATCAATCACAAGACAAAAATGCATATCTTAGAAATAAACAACATACTCACCAAAAGGAAATCAATATGATACCTTAAGATCATTCATTCATAACCCCAAATCACATAATACCAAGCAACTAGACCAACTTTTATGCCCAACAATAGCCTCCAAATATAGCCAAGAGCAAAGACATATCAATGGTCTAGAAAACTTGCTAGAACAGCTAAGCAAAAGGACCAAGACAACAGTGAAATCAACTTGAAACAATAGCAGCAAATAAAAAAAAAAAAAAAACTTAAGAATGCATTATTTTAACTTTCTAACAAGGCATAAAAATGACACACCAAGCATCACCTATTTTTATTATTTACTACCCCCCCCCCCNCCCCCCCCCCAATAAAAGAACTTTGTTTCCAGTCATAATAGCAACCAAAAATGCCCAAATCAAAATTATTTCAATCTCCAAATAGCTCTTACAAAAAATGTAATACAATAGACTAAAATAAGCCTCAAATGATTATCAAATGGTTTAAAATAGAGGGCAGCCATCAAGCATTACAAAATAATAAAAGGACCACACATTATTTCTAAAACAAATTAGCAGCTAAAGAAACCCAGTTGAGCAAAAAAAGAACCAAAAAAACAGAGCAATACATGACTACCATGGTTACAGCATGAAAAATTTACAAACTCAAATACAAATAACCACACATCAAACATCCCTCCATTTATTCCTTCTCACTAAACAAAACAAGATCACTTCTACCCAACATAATCATGCAAAAGGCAGAAAATATTTTAAACTAGCATTAATATAAGAGAACTAGCAAGCAAACAAAATCTATTTTAAGTCTAAACACCAGAGAATAAAAGAAATGAGGTAGGAATTACCCTTGAAGAACCAATTCAAAGAGAATCACTTGATTTTGAAAGAATGAGGATGAAATATCTTCTGAATGGGTTCTCTTTTTCCCTCTTGTATCTGTATTTATTCTCTGCTCAAGCTTCTCTGCCCTCTCCTCTCAAAAAAATGATTTCTCCTCCTTCTTGGTTTCTGCCCTCTTCTATATGTATATGCTCTTGCTTTATTGAATTCTTTTTTTTTTTTTTCTCTCTTCTCTATGCCTTTCTTTTGGTCATTCTTCTATATTTTCTGAATATGTCTCTCTTTCCTCTCTATGTTATACAGTTCTTCCCCTTGGAAATTTCCACACACTTTCCTATTTTCTTTTGATATTTTTATCTCCTTATTTAGGAACTTTCCATTCACTTTCCTATTTTCTTTTGATATTTTTATCTCCTAATTTAGGAACTTTCCACTCACTTTTCTATTTTCTTTTGCTTCCCAAATTTGCCCTTCCCCTTAAAATATATCCATGCCACATTTACTCATTTACTAATTTATAAAAAAAATGCTTTAAATTTATAAAAAAACACAAAAATATTATAAATAAAAATGGATCAATTGGGCCTCATAGAAAAATTGGGCTATACCCATAAATTTTGCAAAAATAGATTTTTTATTAGAAACCTAAGCCCAAGATTACACAACTCATAAACTTGATAATATAAGCATTTTTTTTTTGGACAAAAACAAAAATTTACTTGGACAAAAATTATGTCTACACTTATAGACATGACCTAGATAAAAAGAATGACAACAAGATTTAAGGTACATGATATCATAAAGTAAAAAAAAAAAATTAAAAGAAACTTGTCCTTGAAATTAAACATTGATGATGCATGTATGTTATATTTGTTGATGTCAGAAATGTCCGAATTGGATGTACCAGCTATAAGCCAAGCTTGGTAGTGGGCCGAGGAAGGCTCTCTGATGCTTAAGTTAGTATAGGTAGGTGATAAGAGAGATAATCCAGTCTAGGTATATTTTTGACCAGTTACCTATCATAATGCATTCTGCATGTATTTATAGTAGTTGTGGAGCTGAACTAGTGGCGCCTTGTCTTGCTGAAGATGTGGCATGTTATCGACTGGCTAATGGGCTTGAAGTTTGATTAGCTTTGGGCCATCACTTGCCCCCTATGGACACCTCATTTCATCCAACTAATAAACTTTATATATATATATATATATATATATATATATACACATATGATATAATTAAATGTGTGAGAAGAGATAGACATAGAAAGAGATGTGAGTGCATGAAAAATAAGAGTCATGAGTAAGATAGAAACAAAAGAGAGAGAGAGAGATAGAGATTTTGTGCAATTGAAAAACCAAAAAGAGATAGAAAGATAAGTTGTTTTAAAGAGAGAAAGAGATTTGAGTTGACACAAATAGTGAGAGAGACATGAAGAGGACTTGAGTGCAAAGGAGTAGTATAAAAGCAAGAGGCAAGCGCTGAAACATACACACAAGAACATAGAGAAAAGGAGAGCAGAAACACAGTAGTAAGGAAAGACCGAAACAGAGGTTCAGAGAAAGGGGGCATAGAGAGAAAGTAAAATTGCGAAGAGCATAGTGAGAGATAAAGAGGAACCTTCGAAATATTTTAGCAAAAACTCAAAAGGGGTAGGTTGTGTACTCAATTTCTTTCTTTCATTTTCTTATGCAAACACTACTTTCAAAATCACCCAGAGGTAAAAACTTTGCACCCCACAAAGAGAGAAATACCCATCTAGAGAAAGAGGCAAAGTCTTAGAGAGAGAATCAAAGAAGAAAACCAAGTTCATAGGTGAATAGAGACCCAATGAAATCAAAAGTAAAGAGAAAAATGAAGTTTCTTTACCTTAAAGTCCACTGCCTATGCCCAGCTCCTTCCTCTGGATTTTTGATATGAGATGGAGAAAGAAAAACTCCATTACCGTATTGCTTCTTGTCTTTTTTATTATGTTGGAGTTTGCTTCTTTTTATTTATCATTTTATGGACTTTTGTTTAAGTTATTTTCTTTGAGTTCATGAGGGATATTGATTTCTTTTTATCTTTATAAGATCAGGCCCAATATTGTAAGGCTTAAAGTGTTAGCTTTGCTTCCTTTTTTCTTTAATTTTACATTTGGGCCATATTGGGTTAAGGCTTAAATAAAATTTCAGCCTTCTTTAGTTGCTGATTAGGCCAAATCCGAAAATGGGCTAGCTTTTATGTTGCTGTAGTTTTTTTTTTTTTTTTATTTACTGGTTGCTGATTTGTTGTTGTTTTGCTGTTGGGCCAAACCTGAAAATGGGCCACTTCAATGTTGCTTGAGTTTTTTTTTTTTGTTCTTTATTTACTGATTCTTTGATTTTGCTATTGGGCTACAGACAAATTGGGCCTATTAGTGTTTTTGCTTCAATCATATATTATGGGTCTAGGCCTAATGGTTTTGGGCCATTCTTTTAGCATACCCTTTTATTCATTTTTATTATTTCTTTAGTTTTTATTTGAGCTTGAAGTTTAGTATGCATTTTTTTGTTTTAGCCTATTTAGATTAGACATTTATTTTATTTTATTTCATTTTGGGGTTAGATTATTTATTTTAATTTTTGTTTTTATTTATTTATTTTATTTAGATTATGTTATTTATTTATTTATTTTAATTCTTCATTTATTCATTTATTTATTTATATTCTATTTTATTCATTTTCTTTATTTAAATGGTTTAATTGAAATAAAATTAGAAGTGAATTCATTTTTTTAAAACATACATCATGCATTTTTATATAGTTTAGTTTAAATTGTGTAAATAGTATCCATAGACCCCTTACTTGTTAAGGGAGGGATATGAGTGACTTACCCCTATAGGGGTGGCTCTCCTATCTGCCTGAGATAAGGATAAACGTAATTTTGGGAACCGAGAAGCGTGAGAACAAAGTGGAAGGATTAGAACGCGATTAATTTCATTCATAGCACAATTTTAATTTGAAAATTTTGAATCTCTTTTAATTTCATTTTTTGAAAAGATAAAAAAATAATAAATAAAAATTCATTTTGAATCATTGCGAACTACGCGGACTTTAATCCCTAATTAGGGTATGTAGGCATTAGAGGGTGACGAATCAAGTCCCATTGTGAATAATCACATATTTTTCTTTTAGGAATAAAATAAATATAATTAGGTCATGATTTAATTTGCACAATTAATTTTAGGTAACTGTCTTTTAGACGGGTGTTATAGGTGCCTAACACGTTCCCTATACACAATTAGACTCCTAAACCCTCTCTGGTTCGCAGACATATTTTTTGAAAATTAAAGGGGTTTTCCAATTGTTCCCCGATTTTTAATACAATTGGTGACGACTCCAGAGTTTTTATTTCGAAAACTAAATCTCTTTTTATTTTAGTCATTCTCGTTATAGCGACTTTCGGGTATGTTATGACACCTCCGAGCTTTGAAGTTTGAAGAATGCAAACTGTAAAAAGCTCATAATAATAATTAAATGATGTATTTTACATGTTATTTTAATGGTTAAGTGAGCTTTGCACGTCGGACTGGGCGAGCTTGACCATATGCATGGGTGAGCTATATTAGGCGAGCTTGAGCATAGGCGAATTATATCGCTAGGCGAACTACACTGCTGGGCGAACTAGAGAGCATGTGCATTGGGCGAACTACTTGTTGGGTGAGCATGCATGTCGAACTACACTTGGTGGGCAAGCATGCATGGCTGAACTACATTTGCTAGGTGAGCATGCATGGCCGAACTATACTTGCTAGGTGGGCATGCATGGCAGAGATTCTTTTAATGCAGAAATTATTTCGTTGTACGTATATTTATTCGATGCCACAAATTTTGCTTCTCTCTTTAGAGATTGTTTTCCTGCATGCTACTTTTTCACAGAGATTTTTTCGCTTATTGCTAGGATTTCATGACTTTTGGCAGAGATTCTTCTGCACCTTGCTAACAGAGCTGACTATGTTCTCTTTTGACAAAGATTTTTTTACTTATTGTCAAGATTGGCAGAGATTCTTTCCAAAAGAAATTATGTCAAGACCATCATGATTATAATTTTTTACCAAGATTCCTTCCAAAGGAAATTATGTTGTACTTGTTTATTTTATTTATTATTTTTTGTTTCATCTATATTACTTGAATTGTGGCACTCGTTTCTCATTCTGTCGAACATTTTCTTCTTTTGCTGAGAAGTTTTATTGCTCATACTTCGTCTCCTTCTCTTCAGGCTTAATTGTCTGTTGCAGTCTTCTTCCCCTTGCCTATATATTACAGGTACCAATATTTTCTTGTTCTTCTTTTTTCATATTTTTTCGTGGATTTGATTATGACTTCGGATAGCAAGAGTTCCCAAAGTGAGGGTTCTCAGAGTGAAGAGGTGCTCGGCGAGACATCCTCTGGTTTAAGTATGGGTGACGATAATAAGGGTGTGACTAACGGGGTTAATAGGAAAGCGAGTTCTAATAGGAAAGGTAGGATATTTTCTCTTCGTGAGTTCAAAACTTTAAGTTTTAAAATTGAAGTAAATTGTTTTCTTTCTCCTCTTTACCAATATGGTTCATTTTTACCTGTAAAGAGTGGTGACAGGAGATATGAAGTGGACTGCTGGGTTGGTCCTTTAGGTGATATGAGGAAATGTGTGAGTGAAGAGGTTCTTAATACCTGCTCGTCATACAGACATTTGGACGCAATGATTAAGGATTTAGATGATTTTGACTGGGTTAATAAAGAAAAATTGGCTGTAAAGATTTTTGTTGATAGTACCCATCCCGTATGTGCTTCTCATGCCCGTGGCCGATCCTCTTTTACCATGTATAGTTATATTATTAAGCATGTTGATATTCGTCTTCCTTTTACTCCCTTTCAAGTCTCTATCCTTTGTTTTTTGAGAGTTGCTCCTTCTCAACTTTATCCCAACTCTTGAGGGTATATGCGAGCTTTTGAGATGTTGTGTGACCATCTGGGATTGGTTGCTTGCACTAAGTCCTTTTTTTACTTTTTTAAGGTAGCTTCTCATACTGGTGGTTAGGTATCATTAGGGGCGATACGAGATAGAAAATTTCTACAATTGTTGACTTCTTTTGCGAAGAAGTGGAATAAGTTATTTTTTCGGATTCGCTTGAAGAGTAAGGATGGTACTACAACCTTTTTTTGTAATGACAATGGTAAATTGTTGTTTCCCTTCAATTGGTACAATGACATTCGAACTCCTTCACCTCCACAATTATCAGATTGTGATCTCGCAGTACAACGTACTATTTGTGTCTTTTCCACTTCGTCTCTTCTCCGCTAAAAGTAGCATATATTTTAGGTGTGTGTATATATATATATATATATTATTTATTTATTTATTAATTATTTGCTAGAATGAACAGTGTGTAGGCTGTTTTGGCGAGGATAAACAGTGCTCGTGCAAGTGGTGAACAGTGTTTCGATGAATAGTGCTTTGAGTGAACAATATTTTTTTTCTTTTTTTTTTTTTCGGATGGGCGAGGATGAATAATATTCGGCGAGGGTGAACAATGCTCTGTGCGAGGGTGAACAGTAACTTTTTTTTCAGATGAGTGAGGATGAACAGTGTTCCAGGCGAGGGTGAACAATACTTTTTATTTTTTTGGTGAGATTTTCCATTGGCGGGCGAAGTAGCCTGTTTTATTCTATACATGTTAACCTTCTATTTTTTCTTGTAGGTGGAGAAATGCCTCGTGTAACATTAAGAAAATTCTACAAAGGAAAAGTGAACAAGAAAAAAGTTCTGGTGATAAAGGAAAGGCTCCAGCTCAGAGTCTTTCATTGCGAAGGGGTGGTCCATTGTGCCGTGGTGGCGGTGTTCACTCACGCATGAACCGTGGATTTCCCACTTTTTCTAGTGGTCAAGAGACAGTTTTTTCGACTCCTACACTTATTGCCTCACCTCTTCCAGCATTGATCCTAGCAGATGTTCCTCCTACAGGTGATTCTTCCGTAGGAGACAAATGTTGTCGGGTTTCAGATCCTTCTATTGGTCCAGATGTTCCATTTCAAGGGTATGATGAGGATGGACGATACATTCAAAACTTCTCTTTTAGTGACTTCAGCGCCCTTGTTACAAGTATTACGGATCCCTTGTTCAGTATGTGGAATCGGGGTATAGATGTCTCTTCGGTGATGGGTGATTATTTAAGGTCTGAAATGGATAAAAAGAATCTACGACAAGTGCCAACAACATTTGTGGTTAAATTTTGTTAGAGGCACATGTTACGCTCTGCCATAGCTATGGAACATCTTTATGAAGAGTTCAACGCCAACCTGGATAGTGTTGAAATGATGGTTGCTGAAGTGGAGTCTGTTAAACAAAAATTGTTTGAGGCAGAGAGTAACTATAAAGAGTTACAAATGGTTGTTGAGTCGACCCTTCTTGATAAGAAGGAGTGGGAGGGGGGCAGACTTGTTTAGGATCGTGAGAAGAGAATGTTGGAAAAATTGTTAGAAGATAAAGAGGTTGCTCTTGTTGAAGAGAGAGCAAAGCTGAATGAATGTCAGATACGTCTATCCGAGAAGGAGAAGGAGATTGAGAGTGTGAAGACTACTATGCAAAAAGAGATAGATGAAATGAAAGTAGTCATGGATAATAACAACACAAACACTTATGCGGAGGGAATGACGTTTAGTTTCAATAATTGTATTGAACAAGTTCGGCTCCAGTTTGGGGAATTAAACACGAGTGAAGACATGTTGAACCCGTACAAAGTTGTTAGAGATTGAGTGCTATGCGACAAGGAATAGGAGGAAGAAGTTAATAATGTTTTCTTAAGGCGAAGTAGCTCTAATAATAATAATGGTTATTTTATTTTATTTTATTTTATTTTATTATTATAGGCGAATTTGGGCGAGCTTCCCTTCGTGGGCGAGCTTTCCTCTCCCCCTCTATCTTCTAATTTTTATTTTCAATAAATTGAACTTTTTAGTTGATACGTGGAGTAAGTTTTTCTTGTTGTTGTCTTGAACGAGCCTTCAACGGATGATTTTTATGTTACTTATTTTCGAAGTGTAGGGTCTTTCTGCTCTGCCACATTCTGGTTTATTGTCTTATGGACATTATCACGTTCGGTTTGTACGGGAGCTTTCAGCTTTGCCGTATACCCATTTTATGTCCTTTAGACGGTTTTGGAATGATGTTTTAACCTCACTCTGGATATATGAAGACATTTCTTAGAATCTTGATTGTTTTATTCATAAAAACTTCATAATCGAAGTGTGCGAAGAGTCACAACATACTTGTAAATTTGAAGTGTGTGAAGAGTCACAACATACTTGTAAATCAAACAAACTAAAATACTTTCGCAGATTCACCATGTTCTATGTCCTTGGGATTTCTTTCCCATCCAGGGTTTGTAGCTTGTACGCCCATTTTCCTAACACCTTTGTGACTCGGTAAGGTCCTTCCCATGTTGGTGTGAGCTTTCCTTCAAACGTCATTTTGTGGCCTATTGTTGTGTGCCGAAGTGCTTGATCGCCCTCTTTGAATGTTCTCCCCCTTACTCTAAAGTTGTAGTATCTAGCGACTCACTGTTTTTACTCTACCATCCGGATCGAAGCTATTTTTCGTTCTTCTTCTAGCAAGTCTAATTCTGCTAGCATATTTGAGTCATTATTGTTAGCTTCAAAATGTTGTCTTCTCCAACTTGGCTTACCAACTTCTACTGGAATAATTGCTTCTTTATCGTATGTGAGCTTGTATGGAGATTCTCTCGTGGCAGACTAAGGGGTGGTTCGGTAAGCCCAAAGAACATGACTTAGTTCATCGATTCAGTATCCCTTTGCCTTGTCCAATCTCTTCTTCAGTGCTTGAAGTATTACCCGATTTGCTACTTTAACCTGGCCATTGGCTTGTGGGTGTTCTACCGAGGTATAATAAACTTGGATATGCAAGTTTTCACACATGGCTCGGAAGTTTTTGGTCTATAAATTGAGTTCCATTATTGGCCGTTATTGAAAATGGTATCCCGAACTTGTAAACAATATATGTTAAGATTTAAGGAATTCATATAAAATAAAATTTAAAGCTCAGTTTTAAACCTGTAAACAATAGCCTACCATAGGAATTTTTCAGCTTGTTTTACGGTAATTGTTGCTAACGGTTCTGCTTCAATCCACTTAGTGAAATAGTCTATAGCGACTATCAGATATTTCTTTTAACCAATAGCTGTTGGAAATGGTCGGAGCAAAGCTATTCCCCATCTGGCGAAGGGCCATGTAGATTCTGACGGATGCAATTTTGTTTGGGGGTCTATGTGCTCGGGGGAATACCGTTGGCATTTGTCACATTTCTGTACAAAGTTACTAGAATCTGTGCATATAGTTGGCCAGTAATATCCCGCACGGAGAACTTTTTTGGCAAGTGTCCTTGCTCCAATATGACTCCCACATATGCCTTCGTATACTTCCCGCAACACATACTCCGCTTCTTCCTTATCTAAGCATTTTAGCATGGGCACAGAGAACCCTATTTTGTACAGTTGTGTCGCCTTTAAATAATATTTATTCACCATTCTAGTTAAGCTTCTCGCCTCACTTTTATTCTCGGGTAATTTCCCGAATTCGAAGTACCTGATTATGGGTGTCATCCAAGATGCTTCAGCTTTATCAATAGCCATTATTTCCTCCTCTATGCTAGGGTGCTTCTTTGTTTCTTGAATTACTGTTTTGTTGTTCCCTGTTTTTCCTGTACTGGCTAGCTTAGAGAGTATATCTGCTCTTTCGTTGCTCTCTCTCTCAAAGTGTATGTCATTTTGAAGTAGCTAAATTGAGGAATTAAGCTCTTGACAATGTTTAAGTATCTCATCATCATCTCATCATTAGCATTGTAATCTCTTTTGACTTGACTCGTGACCAGTTGAGAGTCACTTAATACTTTTATCCTATCTGCTCTCATTTCTTTTGCCAACTGCAGCCCTGCTATCAGTGTTTCATATTCAGCTTGATTGTTCGAGGCTTTAAATTCAAATTTTAAAACTTGTTCTACTTTAAGACCATGAGGGCTTTCTAGTATGATGCTTGCTCTGCTTCCTTTCACATTGGATGACCCATCAACATAAGCAACCCAAGTTACATGTGCTTCCATTATATCCTTTCAGATGATCGCATCATTTTTGCTACAAAATCTGCAAGGGCTTGAGCTTTCATCGCCCCTCTTGGTTCAAATTGTAATGCATATTCTGATAGTTCTATCGACCACGTCACCATTCAACCGGCTAAATTTGGTTTTTGTAACACTTATTAGAGCGGGGCATCTATTCGTACAATGACTTGATGATTTTGAAAGTAAAGTCTTAGCCATTTTGAGGCAGTTAATAGTGCAAAGGCCAATTTTTCAATTTTTCGATAACGAATTTTCGCTTCTTGTAGAGTTTTGCTTGTGTAGTATACTGGTCTTTGGATTCATTTATCTTCTCTGACTAAGACTGAACTTGTTACTTGATTCGTCACAGAGAGGTAGATGTAGAGAGGTTCTCCTGTAACAGGTTTAGACAACAATGGAGGTGTAGAGAGGTAATGCTTCAATTGATTAAAGACATTTTGTTATTCATCGTCCCAAATAAAATTTTTAATTTGCTTTAAACATTTAAAGAAGGGTAAAGATTTATCTATTGACCTGCTCATGAAACGGGCATGGGTTGCGATCCTTCCTGCGAGTCTCTGAACGTTTTTCACAGACTTGGGTTGTAGCATTTCTATTATGTCTCGACATTTTTCGGGGTTAGCCTCAATTCCTCTGTGGCTAATCATATATCCGAGGAATTTGTCTGCTTTTACTCTGAAGGCATATTTGTCTGGGTTAAGCCTCATGTTGTACTTCCTTAACTCCTGGAATATTTCTTTCAAGTCGACCAAATGGTTACCTCCTTCTGCTTTTTTTGCTAACATGTCATTTACATAAACTTCCACATTTCTACTAATCTGTTGTTTGAACACCTTGTTCATCAGTCTCTAATAAGTAGCCCCGACGTTTTTCAAGCCGAAATGCATCACCTTGTAGCAGTAATTTTCGTCATCTGTAACATTTTGATCTGATTGTAACTGGAGTAAGCATCCATGAAACTCAATATCTTGTATCCCGATGCCCCATCTACTAGTTTGTCTATGTTAGGGAGGAGGTATGAATCTCTAGGACACACCTTGTTGAGGTTGGTGAAGTCTACACACATTTTCCACTTCCCATTATGCTTCTTTACTAAAACAACGTTTGAAAACCAAGTAGTGTATGTCACCTCCCTTATGAATCCTGCCTCTAATAACTTTCTTACTTCCTTTTTTATTGCTTGTTGTCTTTCTGGTCCGAAAGTTCGCTTCTTCTGCGTTACCGGACGAGCACTCGAATAAATATCAAGTTTGTGTGATATGAAGTTAGGGTCTATTCTTGGCATGTCTGCGGCTAACCAAACAAATAAGTTTGAAAACTCGGTGAGTATCTTGGTTAGTTCTTTTCTTGCTTCTTTTGTCAGCTGGCCCCCTACCCATATTTTTTTGTTTGCTCCTAACCCAATCTCTACTTCCACTAAGGTCCCCTCCGGTTCTAGTCTTGTTTCTACTAAATCTTCTCACACATCTAACTTAGTATACATAACATTGTGGGATGTGCTTGCTCTTGACTCACCTATCACATGTTCTTCAATTCTCAAACTCACTATAAAATTTCCTCGCTGCTTCTTGTTGGGCTCGGACCACATCCACCTGACCTTCTTTGGTGGGGAACTTCATTGTAAGGTGTGGTGTAGACACTATTGCTCTTACTTTATTGAGTGCAGGTCTCCCAAGGAGTGCAGTATACGCTGATTCACAGTCCACTATCAAAAATTGAACAGATATGGAAACAGTGTCTGGAGCTTGGCCTAGAGTTACCCACAACTTAATGTATCCCTTCACATGCACTCTCTTACTGGAGAATCCAACTAGGGTTACCGAAAATTATTGAATTTCAGAATCTGGAATTTCAAGGCCTTTGAATGTTTCATAATACAGTATGTCGGCTGAACTTCCTTAATCGACCAGTATCCTGTGGACTTCCCAGTTAAAGATCATTGCCATTATTACCATAGGGTCATCGTGGTTTCGCTGAATTCCCTGATAGTCTTCTTCGTCGAAACTGATAATGGGTTCTCTTATTAGGCCTGCCACATTTATCACCGCCCTTCTATATCGCTTTCTAGATGACGAGGTAGCTCCTCCTCCAGCAAATCCTCCGGCTATTGTAGTTATAACACCTGCTACTGGATGTGGTTCTTCTCTTTGTTGCCTTTGAGGTGGAGGGTGTTGTCGACCATAAGCTTGTTGCGGCAATCTTCTCATTATCGAGGATCAGCTCCTTTCTCTTCTCCCAGTTTGATTTCCTTGGGTCTTTCTTTCATATTATTTCTTAGGACCCCTAGCCATGAATCTTGTCAGCTTGCCTCTCCTTATTAATTGTTCAATATCATCTTTCAGATCAACACAATCATTAGTGAGGTGATCAAATTCTCTATGATACGCACAATACTTGTTATTAGTCGAACTTGGGTGTTGAAATTTTTGTCGAGGCTTGGGTGGGTTGAGGAGGTCTATTTGGTAGATCGCACCCAATATTTTTCCCCTGCTTTGATTTAGGGGAGTATAGTTTCGATATTTTCCTATTGGCGGACCTCATTGTTCCCATCCTCTTCTCCTTTCATCCTTTTTTCCATATGGCCCTCCTTGATCTTTTCGAGAATCTTGCTACGAGGTTTCATGTTTCTTTTTAGCAACATTTATTTCTTCCATTTTGATGTATTTGTCTGCTCTGGTTAATAAGTCATCCAAATTAAGAGGAGGTTTCTTAGCCAGAGAGGCAGTGAATTCACTAGTTCATAGCTCGGCCATTATAGCATGGATAGCCACATCGTCACTTAAGTTTTTTTTCTGGATTGACTCTTTGGTAAACTTGGTTAAGTAGTCTTTGAGTGGTTCATTGACTTCTTGTTTAAGATTTATAAGGGATATAAAGGTTTTGAGATGGGAGCGACTAGTTGAAAAGTGGGCTAAGAATTGAGATGAGAGGTCACAAAAGCTATTGATGAATCCTGACTTGAGGGAGGAGAACCATAAAAGTGTTACCTTTTTTAGTGTACCAAGAAATGCTCTGCACATAATCGAGTCTGGGTTGTCCGTGAGCAACATAGCCGATCAAAATAGAGTCAAGTGCTCTTGGGGATCCGTGGTACCATCATATGCCTCAAGCTGTGTTGGGGGATGAAAATTCTTAGATATCGGAGTGCTCATTATGTGCGTGGTGAATGTGTATGATTCATTCCCTAAGTCGTAAGGAATAGTAGGTTGATAACCGTGGTTTGGTGGGTAGCCTTAGGCATAGTTTGCTCCAAGTTGGGGTAGGCAAGGTATGTCATTAAAAGGATCATACTGTGTGTAGCTAGCTTGAGGTGTATAGAGAGATGGATGTGGGTAGATCGGTGGGCGGTGGTACCAATGTGGGTAAGATTGGAGTGGCCTCTAGTAAAAGTGGTTTGTTGGGTGATGAAAGAGAGACGGGGTAGAGATTGTTTCTGTCTCGGTAGATTGGGTAGGCACCCTGCTTCAGTGCTGCCGCTCATGTTGCAAGGCTGCTTCGAGGTGGAGAATATGTTCTTGTAGCTGTTCAGGATTAGTATCTTCCTGGTTGTTATTGCTCTCTTGCGGGGTAGGACTTCGTTGTAGCTGCCCACCTGATGGGAGAGGCACATAGGTGTTGTTTCGGGTATTTACCATGATGAAAAAAAAAAATGTGGGATCTAAATCGTCTCCATAGACGGCGCCAATTGTTGATGCTAGAAATACCCGAACTGGATGTACCTGCAATAAGCCAAGCTCAGCAGTGGGCCAAGGAATGCTCTTTGATGCTTAAGTTAGTATAGGTAGGTGATAAGAGAGATAATCCAGTCTAGGTATATTTCTGACCAGTTACCTGTTAGACTGCATTCTGCATGTATTTATAGTAGTTGTGGAGCTAAACTGGTGGCGCCTTGTCGTGCTAAAGATGCGGCGTGTTGTCGACTGGCTAATGGGCTTGCAGTTCGACTAGCTTTGGGCCGGATCTCATGAATATTCAAGGATATTTTTCATCAACAGTATAAAATTCTCATTCGATTGTTCTATCTAAACTCTTAGCAAAAGAATTAAAAAAAAGCTTTGTACTAATTTGATGACGATTTGTATGGAGTAAGAAATCATTATTTTGTACTTTTTAGTCTTTGTAGCAACGCTCTATTTCTCAATTATTAAATAAAATTAGAGCCAATCAATGAAGACAAAACACTGGTCAATCCAGTTTACCCAATAAAGTCTAATGATAATAAAGCAGAATTCCTAAAAGAATGCTGCAAATTTGCAAAGACGAGTTCTATGGGCAAAATGGTCGACCAAGACGAGTCCTATGGCTTGGAATGGTGAAGTGCCTGATTCTCCCTTCTTGTTCCATCAAATACCCTTCACAAAGAAATCCTTTTGAGAACTTATCCTCCACTTCCCTATCCACATCATGCACAAACACATTAGACTCACCCTCTTCTCTATTCCTTGCCATTAACCCTGCTGTGTAAATGGCACTCATTCTCCCTGGTGCCCCATCAAAATACCCAGTTGGTGCATCCACCATAATCACATCCCAATCTATGTCATAAACATCAATTGGGAACCCTTTTAGTGACAATTGACACTTTGAGAATCTTGGGTCTGTCACCAATTTGCAATCTTCTTCTTCCATGCCAATCTTCAATAGCTCCTCAGCTTGTGTCCTTTTAGTGTCATACACCACATGGTATGATTCTAAGGTGGGAAATTTCTGCTTGATTTGGTCAATCCATGACTTGTCTTCTTCAAGGAATACTGTTCTCCCACCATGGTTGAGCATGGACCACATTAAACTATCGTAGCCAAGGCCAAAGACTAGGAAATTGCAAGGTGATTTCTTCTGCAGAATTTTTGCTGATACTGAGATTTCCTTTAGGGTTTGTTGAGGGGTGATGTTGGTGGTGGCATAATGGATCAAGGCATTGGCTAAAGAAGGAGGGGTTTTGGTGCATGTAGGGGTAAAAGGGATTGATGGGCATGCAGTGTTTGATGTTGTTGATGAAGTTGCTTCTGGTTCATCTTCTGGGAAAATTGTTGAGTTTGATAAATGGGTTATTTCTGATGTCCCTTGTTGAGAAAATGAGAGGCTAGATCTGATTATCAAGAATAAGAGAAATATGCAGAAAAGGCATAGAAGGACAACCATAGAGCTGCTGCTGAATTTAGTATTGGTCCTCATGGCTTGTTTGATAGAATGCTCAGATCTGTATCATTCTGATTTGAACAAAGAATTTGGGGATTTATGGGAATTGGAAAGGGAAGAGCACAAGAATTATTGGTACTCCAAAATTAATTTGCTTGGGAATTAAGTGAAGAGAACGTGGCCAATTTCAAAAGGACAAAAAAACAGTAACGGTTATGCAGCCCTTTTAAATGGCAAGGTGTCGTGTACCAACTATAAAAGAAAAATTCTACTAAAGAAAGAAAAATGTTAATGCTACGTTATATATATATTTTTTGGTAATATTAATAGTACATTATTATATTCATACAACCTGTACATATATACGTAGCAAAACCGATCAAAATAATTTTTCATTCCAATATAAATATTTTTATGTATAATTTCTATAATTTAATTAATCAAATAATAAAAATGTAAGTGGTCTAATTAAATCTAATTAAATTCTGATTATATATTTTTGTATGATAAGTTTAAATTATATTTATTGTGTAAGTATTCCTAAATTTGTCACTGATCTCACTTAAATATTTTTTTAAAAATTAAAATTTTAGTATATTATGATTTATGTATAGCTGCATATATTCAATTCATGAATTTATTAGATAAAGCTCATGATGACTATAATTGGAAGTTTCCAGCAAAAAAGAAAAATAATACATATATTGGAAAAGGTGACTTTAAAAGCAAGGAGGGCAGGTGAGGGAAATGATTATATCTGGTTTTTTCCCTTCTTTTTTTTTTAAAAAAATGTTATTTTTATTTGAAGATGAAGCAAAGAAAGTTGGAAACATGATATTGACAAGAAATCTACTAAAGTACTAAGGTATCTTTGGATTCTTAAATTAACTCACTAAATTTTGGTCATGGTTGGTAGAACAAGCAGGTGGAATTGAAATGATTGTTGACTTTTATATATTCACTTTTTCTTATTATATTATACAATATACATCTTCTCTTTTTTTATTAAAAAAATATAGAAATAAATTAAATTGCACCCTAAGCAAAAGTAAAACTTACGTAGGATGTTTTACTAACAAATTACTACAGCTTAAAACTCAAATTTTTGGGCTGAATATTATATTTTAGTAACAAAACTATGAATCTATCATACTTTTTAACTTAATTATCTAAATATTACAATTTTAAAAAAAATTAAAAACAAAAAAACTTTTTGGATATGTGAGGACCACAAGTGACCACGTGACATGTTCACATGAGACATGCCAATAGCCTATTGACGTATCCTTTCTTGTCATTTTTTTTTTAATTTTTTTATTTATTCTTATAGGCAGTTGAAGAAAGGACACGCCATGTCCGACGTGGACACGCCATGTAGTCACTGGCGCATCTGGTGGTTCCCACATGTCTGTTATGCTTTTTTTAAAAAAAAAAATTAAAAAAAGTATGATATTAAAGTAAATAAGTTATAAAATATAATAAATGTGTAAAATTATTTCTAAAATGCTATATTCTAGTGAAAGAGCCCAAATTTTTTAGCAAAGAGTTTAAATTTTTCACCGTGAAATCAAACAGCTTGTTGAGATACTATATGAGTGGTGACTAAGGTGTACATGATAAGATGTGTAATGGTGCCATTTTTTATGCTCTATATTAGAATGCACATAATTATATATGAATTATCTAATCAACCGAATCTGTATCTGATATAAAATGATTTTTAAGAGGGAACTTAAATTTAAATTTTGTCAACTGTAAATTTTGTATAAAGTTATATATATATATATATATATAAATAAATAAAAAGATGGATGTGCTACATAGAAGAGGCAAACTACCCTTCTTTTTCTTGGCTATACCGTAGCCTTAACTATAAAATATATGGGTTTAGTTGGAAGACTAAAGACATCCAGATTAATTATCTTAAATAAAATGATTATTTAAAAATAAAAAATCAGATTCCACTAAGAAGGAAGGGTCAAGGGCATGGTGATATTAGCCTGGACAAACAGAAAAGATCTTGGAGTGGTTACAAGTTAATTATTGGGATAACCACTTTCTTTTTCTTTTTCTTTTTGCTATTTTAAAACTTTTTTCCCGATAACACAATACAACAACCAACTATATTCTTGATAACTTAGCATAATAGTTTATAAATATTGATAATTTGTATAATTAGCAAAATTTAAGATACAAAGCAATCCTTTCTTGTTGGGTATTGAAACTTAAATTTTGTGGTTTATAGCCTAAGACAATAATAATAATATTGTAATACATATGTTGGGATCCATATATTTATTTTTGTGCTAATAAGGTTGATTCGAGTGAAAACATGACCAAGTATAGGGATGGCAATGGGGCGGGACAGATACTCCCTGTCCCCATTCCCGAAGGACATCCCCACGCCCCATTCTCGGACTCATCCTTAGTCGGAGATTTTTTAACAGCCCCATGTCCCGTCCCACTGAATACACATTTGCCCTATACTCCACCCCATTTACCCATATAATCATGTTTTTCTAAAAAAAACCCTTTGCCAAAGCGATGCCGTTTTGCCAAAAAAATTTCAAAAAAAAAAAAAAATATATATATATATATATATATATATACACACACAGTACGGGGAGGGGCGGGACGTGACTTTCCCATTCCTAGCCCCGGCCCCATGAAATTACCCATCATCATACCTATTTTTTATGCCCCATACTCATTGGGTATGAGGCAAATTACCATTCCTAACCAAGTAGTTAGATAGTGAAACTTTCTTAGCTAAGGAGAAAAAGAAAATTTGTTTGCAATTTTTTTTCATTGTTTAGATGATTAAAATAGGTAAAGTAAGGAAAAATGAAAGAAAATGTCATATTATAATATACATTTATAAGTTTACCTTTTATTATTAAAATAAACATGTTTAATATAAAATTTAATAATATAATACTTTTTTTGTCTCTGATAAATTAATAATTTTTTAATGCTCTAATAAATCAATGAATATAACTAAAAGTCATGTCCTTGTATTCCTTCTCGGCTCGAAACCGAATTAGTCGGACGAAGCCCAGACACAGATAATAACCAAAAAAAAAAATAACTAAAAAATTAATTATTATTTTTTGCTAAAAATATAAAGCGAATTTGTTATAAACATAAACTAACTAATGATAATGATACATGGAAATAGAATTGGCAAAACCTTCTTCTTAAGTAATAAGGTATGAAGTGATTTTTCATTTTTTTAGCTCACACGTAGTGAGCTGTCAAGTATTTTTCTTTCTCTCTGTTTTTGGCTCTCTGCCTTGAGCTATCAGCCTATGACCTATCACCTATGACCTATCACCTATCAGACATTAAATCAAGGGAAATAGTAAGATGAAACACGTGTCCCCCTAACGGATAACACCACCACTTTCTCAGCATGGTCCATGCATTAGCTATTCACCTGCCGCACAAGTCACCTTCATGGGTACAATAGTAAAACTATCCCTTTTCCTCCCAAGGGAAGGGGGACCCTAAGCTGAATTGGACAACGGCGTTGACTGTCAGAGTTGGTTTAGGTTAGCTTCACGGCGTCGTTTAGGGTGTGTGACCGAACGTGGGTGCTGCTGGTGGACGCGTCCTCAAAACTCAACCTCTGAATTTTGGGACCCGCAGGAGGGGGCAAAATTTTGACACGTGTCTTAGATAGGTCCCACACGTGTCAAGAATCACGTGTGGAGCATGGAACGGGTTTGAGCTGTACCCGTCTAGTGTTTGGTGTGGAGTCCTTGATCCATGAGATGAAGTGACGGTGCAACTTCAGCCAACCCAAGCCCAATTGGAGGAGAACATGAGTGGGCCCCTTTGAATTTTGGATTCAATAGGCTTATGAGAAAGTGTAAAAAAATTTAAAATAAATAAAATAAAAAATGGATTTATTTTTGAGAAAAAAAGTTAAATAAAATTATTATTGTCATCATTTCTTTGACATAAGTAGATTTGGTCTTATATGAGTGACCCAGCGCCTTGCTCAAGAATGTCACCGGTTTGCCTTCTTGTGAAATAACAGCTCCCATGCCATTGTCACTTGCATCCGTTTTCACCACAAAGACTACGGAGAAGTCTGCCATTGTGAGAATCTAGGTGTTTACCAGATAGTCACTAACGCCCTTCACTCAAATGGTAAGTTTTTTATTTCTTTCTCAGTCTCCCTAGTCTCAGGCTAGGTGGCACCGAAACGACACGGAAGGTGGCGTACCCGTTTCAGAGACGTCTTTGAAACACGAAACGCGTACCAATGCAAGAAACGCATCTTTTTTTTTTTTCTTTTTCTGAAAGTGTTTCAAAATGTCTTCATTGTGCAGCTAATCTCAATTTCATAATGGTTTATCATTTTTCTGTGACTTTTTATAATGCACTTGATCTAATTAAAAAAATTTATAATATACTGATGATACTTAATCAAATATGATAAATTCTATTACTTGAATTTTGATTGATGATTTATATTTTGAGTTAATACTTGTTAATTGTTATTTATTTGCTAAGGATTAATGATTGATATTTTTAATACTTAGAGAATTTTAAAAAATTTATTATATATGATGTGGCGTACCCGAATCCCTATTTTTTTTAAAATGCTTTACTGGATACGAAACCCATACCCGTACCTGTGCTATATAGGTTTATGGAGATGAGAAAATGGCAAATTTATTAAAATAATGCAAGAAAAATAAATAAATATAAGAAAGGGTTCCTATTAAAATAATTTATCAAAATTAGTCACTTTTAAATATTTTATTCAAGGCTACTAGGCAAAAGAGAACACGCTATTTTGCATTACATCATTTTACTTAAAAAAAATACTACAACAAAATAGTGTATTACAAGTCAAAAAGCTATCTCGAAAGCATAAAATGATGCCTTGAATATAGCGTTTTCCTAAGAAAAACACTAAATCATTCTAGCGTTTTATATAAACAAACGTTGTAATCACTAAAGCGTTTCATTGAAGAAAACACTGAAATGAAAAGCATAAGTCAAAGGCATAGAGAAGAAATGAAAATGTTGAAATAAATTTCAGCGTTTCAGTTGAAAAAATACTAAAATATTTTAGTGTTTTATGTAAAGAAATGCTTAAACATTTTCAGCATTTTTTCAACTGAAACGCTTTTTCATTTAGCATTTTTACTTGATAGACGCAATGCATTGAATGGCCATTAATGCGTATTCAACTCCCACCCACCCCACCCCTATCCACTGGTCACTTTTTCTTCTTCCCTTCGCTAGTCCTTTCTTCCTTTCACTTTCATTTTAGCTTTTTGAAGTTTCCAATTTGCTTCTTCCTTCCTTTCCTCCGCCCATTTCAATTTCATTTTAGTGTTTTCAAATTACTATATTTGCTTCATGATTCCTCATCCTTGTCTTTTTGCTGTCTAGTTTTCTTATATTATTCTTGTGTCTCACTTTGGCTTGAAAATGACACAATGTTATTTTACCTGGACCTGAGGACAACTCAATATTGACATTACAAACATACTATATTTCTACTGAAACATGAAAACCATGGGGTAAGTACATTTTTTCACTAAGAAATATAAATTGAAAAAGTTGAATTGTTAGTGTAGATGTGTTAGTTTATTTTTGTGCTTAATAATTATTAAACTTATATAGTAGATTTGTTAGTTTACTTTTGTGCTTAATAATTGTTAAATTTATGTAGCAGATTTATTAGTTTACTTTCTTGCTTAAATTGATAAAGTATATTTGTTAGTTTAAATTTTTGGTTAGTATTTTGTTAAAATGATCAAGTTGATTTTTTATTGTACATTATTGTTAATTATTGTTAACTTGATATAGTAGATTTGTTAGTTTAAATTTTTGCTTAATAATTGTTAAATTAATAAAGTAGATTTGTTAATTATTGTTAAATTGATATAGTGCATATGTTTGTTTAAATTAGTAGAGTTTGAATTTTAGGTTAGTAACTATAATATTAGTATAGTTAATGTGATAGTTTAAATTTATGGTTAATAATATTAAATTGGTGTAGCTGATTTATTGTTTCAATTTGTGGTAATAATTGTTATTTTAAGTTCATGTTAGACATCGAGACAAATGTGCCATTGCACTCACAAGATCCTGCTATCTGATGAGAGATTTATGCAATATCTGTAAAGGGCCGGATTTGCCGTAGTTTCATTTGTTAGCAATGCAGATAGACAGAGAGTATATATTTGCATTGGAACAGTGGTGCCCTGATACACATATGTTCCATATGGCTTCTAAAGAGTGCACTATCACCTTATAAGACGTAATGTGTGTGGATGAGGTAGAGATGGGTGGTAGAAGCCACCACCCTATATGGCACCAGGAGGTTTTTCGTCTGCTAGGTGTGGTGCTAGATGAGATTGCAATTGTAAGATCCAAGATCCGGTTGAAGTGGTTGAAGAAAACATTTTAGAAATGCCCAAGGGATGCACCCGAGCAGGTAGTTGAGCATTATGTGAGGGCATATATTCTACTGATCATAGGCAGTTGGTTGATCCCATATACTATTAGGAACTATGTTAATCTGATGTACATGCAGCTGTTGGAGGATTGGGACTATGCAGGGCAGTTGAATTGAGATTTGTCTATGCTTGTTCACCTATACCGGAGCTTGTGCAACTTCAGCCTTGGATGAACTCTAGATATCGGAGGGTGCACAACCCTCCTGCAAGCTTGGGCATACAAGAGATTTCCTACAGTGTCTCCATACCCACCAGAACATCCTCAGCCTTTTAGAATTCTAGTTATATGCTACTATATTTGAGTATAAGTTAAAATGATGTGTTAGGTGGAGACGTCCTTTAAATTACTATATTTGATCGGGTTGCAAGTCATGATGTGAGGAAATATTAAGAATCAATAATTAAATCGTCATTGATTCAAGTTGCTTGTTGTATGCCTCAGTGAATGTCTAACTAAACTTTTAACTTTACAAATCGTGTGATAGCCTTATCTGAATATGCAGATCCCACCGTTTTGTTGTGTTGGACGTTCGATCTAGACTGCGAGAGTATCCTTATGTTCATTTAATGTGATAGAGAGGCACTACCTTGATCATGTGCTTCGTCAGTTTAGTGGGTTGCAGGGAATTCCTTTTGATCCTCCGGAGTATGACGACGAGTTAGAGAGGACAACCATTAGAGGGAAGTGGGATACGGACTAGAGGTTAATCCATGAAGCTTACTACAGGTAGTGGGACGATCGGTTTAACAGATTAACTACAGTAATGGGAGGCTTTGGCGTGACACAGGAGTACATGCCCTAGTTTCATCAGATTACCCGACGGTGGATCAATTCAGCTAGCATAGTTCGTGGTAACGAGGTTAGTGTAATGTGTTAGATTTGAGCATATGATAAATATCGTATAGTTTATTTAACGTGATAGTATGCTTTGTTTATAGGATGATATTCCTCCACCACAGCAACCAGCGTTGACAGTCCACCCTCCACCAGTTCAGCTAGCTCAGCCCTTACAGCGGGGTGTAAGGCATCATTAGCGTCTGGAGTGTTAGCATCATCAGGCGTTAGGCCAGCAGCAGCCTCTACTATTCCAGTGGCCATATCCATGTCCTCCCTTGACACAGGAGCAGTGAAATGCATTTCAGGAGGAGCTATACAACAAGATTAAGGAGATCTTCGCGCATTGGGGGTTCATCTTGCCTGACTTAGTCGGCCAGCAGGGACAGAGGACTGGACCACGGGCTCCTAGTCCGCTAGCCGAACCGTCTCCTAGTGCATCATGGTCGGGGTTGTTGTGTTGACGGTCGGGGTTTATATGCCGTTCCCAAGGTCGCAGTGATGAGGCCACTTCATCCCCAAGGGTTTGGATAAAGTCACGCTTAGCTCAAATGCCAAGGACCATGGATATAACGACCAATGTTTATATGCTGGGACTAGCTTCACCCCCTGTAACCTATTTGCACTCATATCGATATACCCCCTTCAGCAGATGATGTTCACTTGGACCTGGATCTTGTTGTTGGGACATCACATGTACCAACAGATGATGTATTTGTAGAGTCCTATATTACCCCCAACAAATGATGTTGACCATGACTTTCAAACATAATCTCAACATCATCATCACATCCCAATTCAACAATATTATAAAATAATGGATTCATAGATATAAAAAATTTATAAATAATATTGTCAATAACTTCATTTGTTGAAATACACAATTTATGATGAACAAAAAATTATAGATGTTGTAGTCCACATCTATTCTTCAGGTTCAAACCAATGAGTCTTGCACCATCATACATGACACTTTGGGGTCTATCTTATATCTGACCATTGTAATAGACCAATAGAAGCATCTTTTTCCTAAATAATCAATAATACAAAACCCAATTTCAATAATTAGTTTACCAAGTTATTTCGTTCCACTAAATTAACCTAATCTGACATCAAACATAGGCTCAATAACATTCAAAATTATATACATCTATATTTAACATTTTTAAATATTATTATCTATAATTTTACAGCAAATGATAATTTAAATGTAACTTAACAACTTCTAAGCCTTTTACCCTCAACTACCACAAACTCATATTCTTTCAACACTTTAAAATAATTTCACAATGTTTTTATCTCAATTTCACAACTTAGTCATTCAACAAATGTGAAAAATCAGTATGCGGAAGTGGTATTTATAGGACAATCTAAAAGTGCTACGGACTAGTTCAAAATAGCGTGTTTTAGTAGACAAATAGCGTTTTTCATAAAAAACGCTACATTGTCACATTAAAAACGTTGCAACACAACTCTCTCACCTCTGTCCTGCTTGAAAATGCTACTATGGCAAAGTAGAGTTTTCATCATTCCCTATGCCTCTGACTATGCTTTTTTCATTTCAGCGTTTTCTTCAATGAAACGCTTCAATGATTACAACGTTTCTATTTATAAAACGCTGAAATGATTCATCATTTCTATTTGGAATTTGTTATTTTTAAAGCAACATTTTAGGGTTTCGAGGTAGCTTTCTAACTTGTAAGATGCTATTTTGTTGTAGCATTTTATGAAGGAAAATACTGTAGTGCAAAATAACGTGTTCTTTTATCCGGTAGCTCTAAATAAAATATTAAAATATAACCCATTTTCATAAATTATTTTAATAGTAATCTTTTTTATATATATTTATTTTAGTAAATTTGCCTGAGAAAACAAGGCTCAAATAGCAAAGGAAAGGAAAACAGAACAAACCTGTTGGACACATAAAAATTAAATAAAACCTGACTAGAAACCTTTTTGTTTTTGTTGTAAACCATATCCTCCAACTCCAATTCAAGAACTTTGTTAAGGCTCTACAACTTGGGCCAAGCCCAGTAAATGTGACAACTGTTATGATTCTTGCTGACCAACCCGGCCCAGAGTCATAGCTAAATTTGTCTCTTTCTAGTTTCTATTCTACCCCTCCAAAACCGCAGCATTGGAATTCCCTTCTTCTAGCATAGCCCATAAAGAAAAGTCCCTGTATCCTACTTTCCCTGTTGCAGCAACAGCAAGAGAGGGAAGAGACAAGAGAGTGTGAGGAGAGGAGATGAAGTTTGCAGTGAAGGCATGGAGCGGTGGGGCGCGGGTAGGTGTACTTGAAATTGGTAGCTGTCCAGGCCCTATAGAGACCCCTGCTCTTCTGCTATCTACCCGTAAAGGGTTGCCTCATTTTATCTCCCCTGACCTTCTCAAGTCTCTGCCTTCCCCTGATTCCCATCTCCTACAAGTTTCTCCACTCGACTTGTAAGCATTTTAATTACTGCCCATGTATTCTTTTTCTTTTCTTTTTCCTTTTTAAATTTATTAATCTCTCATGAATTAAAAAAAAAAAAAACAACTTTGACATGAATAATTGTGAGTTGGAATTTTGTGGACATTTAGAATAGTAGTTGTATAGTAAATGTGGTGTTGGGATCGGTGCTACTGTTGTTATGGTGGTGATTTCATATTGATATCACCACTAGCAACAAACAGGTTGTATGGCATGGTGGTGGTAGCACTTGGGGGCAGCTATTTTGACATGGTCAAGGTGGAGTTATAATGAAATGCGAGAGACGTGCTTTATATTTTTCACAATGATGGTGGTAGCAGCATGGTGGCAGTATTTTTTAGTGGAGGTTAGGGGTACAGTAGGAATGGGAACATGACACAGATGGTGTAGTGGAATTCAAGTTTCTATTATGTAATAACTTCTGCGTAGGTATCTCCATTAAGTTTGTGGTATCTTATTTGAATTATGCATAGCTAATCCAATATGTTGTGCATTTAGATTGGAATCTAACCACACCTAAAATCTAGTAGGGTGTAGTAACAGACCCTGGATTTGGTGGATCAATAATAATATTATGGTATCTTGAATTCATTTATAACAAACTATATTATCCTCTAGGTAATAATATAAGTTTTATTCTCTGAATCTTTTCCTCCTGTGATTTATGAAATCTACTTTTCTGTATTAATTAGAGTTCTTTTTTTTTTTTTTTTTTTTTTTTTTNTTTTTTTTTTTTTTTTTTTCAATTTATTTTTGGGTTGTCTTTTGCTAGTTGTGTGGAGGGACTTTTGGCCCTTGCTGTGAGCTACTTAAGGAGCCTTTTTGCTGGTGAAAATATCACTTGGGAGAACATATAAAGACCCAATTGCTATACACTGAAAGGGCAGCCTTCTTATTTATTTTCAAGAAACAATAACCGATCTTGCTTCTTTTTCATTGAAACAAAAGGAGAAAAATTAAAAATTTAAATAAAGATTAGAAGAATAAAAAGTTAACTTGCTTTTGGGTCTATTAGTACTTGCTTTCCCTTTAAAAACAAATGTGGGGGGAAGATCATCTGTTTGATACCCACCAAGACTGCAAGTAGAAAGCAAGAAAAATGACACTGGTAAGCTTCTGCTGCTATACGAGAAGTCATGTTAGAGATTTCTGTTGTATATCATTTTTGTTATGAGTTGAGTAACCTCTCTCATATTTAATTTTGCAGTTTGGAAGGACTTTCTACAAAAACCATATCAAAAATAGGAGGGCTTCATCAAATGCTCAGTTTGCATGAATATGGATTTGCAGCTGTAGCCAGGGATTCCATTCAATGCCTTCCTGAGTCTAAAGCAAGTTGCAAACTTGGAGCATCTTTTGAGACTCCTTGTGGTCGTCTCTTGGTATTATCAGCATGCCTTGCTGGTTACATTAGCTTGTTCTCTATTTTTGTTTTAATGGTGAATGTGATGAATGTTCTAAATTGACCAGATTAAACCCACAGATTATGTTGAAATGATTTCTTGCATGAGGCCAAACATATGGGCTACTTTGGCAGATGAAGTACCTGCTTGGGTGTCAGATAAAAGGAACAAAGCGTCTGTAGACCGAACTGTGAGGTGGCTTGATGATTGCCTTGCATTGAATCCGGTAAAGGAGAATACATGTTTTTCTTCTCCAGTTGTGATAGAAATAGCATTCTGCAACTCATGAATTCAATAAAATGTATAAACTTTGCAGATTGTTGTTTAGTTTTGAAGTTTGCTATAATTTTGGCTTGTTGAGAAGGTGTATGTTGAATTACAAAGAAAAAACTTACAATTTTAAAGGAAGTACTCATTTAAGATTGGCATTCCAGATTAGCCTTAATTATCTTTAATAAGATATAATGGTGCTCCAGAAAACTGTTCTTTTGAGCATCACTAAGATCAATTGATGATTTTTGCTTCCTCTCAGGTAACTCCTCCTGATTTATGTAAGATGTTCTAGATTAGTTTGATCTAATTCTATGATACAACATGAGAGAGTAGGTGAAATTATTATCTCTGTCAGTCATTCCCTCCAAATTATTTCTGGTTTAAGCAGCTTGAATATTCTAGAGCGGGGCACTGAATGTGATTTCTAATTTGGTCTGAATGTCATGTAAAGTGATGTTGGGTGGTGCAGTTTTCAGTTATGCCAATCCAAATAGCCTAACCCTATACACCCTACTCCTTAAAAATCTCAGTTTACAATTAATGGGCTGGAGTGGTTTGTTATCCAACCTTAGGTAATGTTCATCGGCTGCATTAGTTGCAGGTAATGTTCTAAATTTTTTGTTTTCTTTTAGTTTTTCTCCTTTACTCAAGGAGAAGGAAGAAGTTGGTGAGCAGTTTCTTGGACAATGGATTTATGGTTCTTAAAATGAGGGTTTCCAGCCCTAAGGCCCAGGATGTAGACACCTGGATGCTTGTCTTTTAGATGTCTCCTAGGCTCCTACATTTTCACATTGGTCATAAAAAAATCAGAGTATTACTATTACATCATGAAATGCTTTGTGACTAAGTATGATGGTATCTATTTGATAGGCCAACTGAATGGTAACTGTTTGACATCACTGGACGAGTATTGATTCCTCAAAATTTAGGCAGGTGGATCTGCCTTTGGAGCCATTGTTGGAGGGTCAAATTTGGAAGAACGAAAACGATGTGCAGAGGAAGTAGCCAAGCGAAACGTAGCAGGTTCTTTCTGTTCCTTCATTAGTTTTGAAGAACAGGCCATTTAACTAATATTCTACCTTATTTGTATGTCTTGCAGTTTTTTCTGTAAATGTTTCTTTTTTGGGATGAATATCAGTGATTGTCTTTTATACTTCTTGCCTTTTGTGATTTTGATTAGTAAATGTGTTTTTCTGCAGTTAACTCCATCATAGCAGTAGTCATGACTGTTTTTAATTTGGTGGTAGACTTTCCTTTTATAGAATCTTTTCTTGGCTTGTATTGGCTTTCTTTCCCCACNCCCCCCCCCCCCCCCCCCTCCCCAAATCCAGCTATTTTATATTTTTGGCATTCCATTATTTCTTCAACTTTTCATTTTTCAAGAACCTGAATGATAGAGAAGCTTCTGAATTAGAATCTCTTCTGCTTTTGCTTGACTCTTTCATATTTCTTCTGGGTTGACTGTAATAGTTTTGACCCTTGATTCTTCTAGTCTGTTTTCTTGCAAGTCATTCTTTCAATTTCTTACCCATTCCTTAAATAGAGAAACTTTCCTCCTTGATAAGTGCATTTGGAAATCAAAAGATCCTTCTAAGGTTGAGTCTTTCATTTGGAGAGGGGTACTTAATTTGATTAGTACTAGTGATGCGTTGCAGGTTCGTAGAATGAATAAAGCTCTTTCCCCTGATATTAGTGTTGTGTGTGGTTCCAGTTTAGGTGGTTCCACTTTGGAATTGGTTGTTTTGCATCTTGATGAATGTAGGTTTGTACCCTGAATGTGTAGCAGTTCTTATTGACTAATTTCAGAGGTTTTGGAACAAAAAGAGAGGGAAATATTCTCTAGCTGTTTGTTGTTTATGCAGTTCTTTGGTGTTTTTGGTTGGAGCTTAGTTCTCATATCTATAAGGATACTTCATTGACTTTGCAGCTGCTATGGGATAAATACCGTTTATGTCTTTCCTTTGGGTTTCTGCGCATGGTTTCTTGAAAAGGGTCTTGTTGATCAACATGCAGAGGGCTTGGAAAGCTTTACTGGATATGTGTCTTTTTGTTTTTTTTGTTTTTATTTCCTGTTGTGTTCTTTTCTGCATTTCTTTTTTGGAGGATTTCTTATCCTCATCTTAATTGTATTCTTTCTTCCTTCTTTCTATCCAAAAAAAAAAAAGAAAGTAGTTCATTCATCCTTCTACTAATCATTTCCCCTTGTAAGTGGTGTCTAATCATGCTGTACTCAGTACTGGTTCCTTGCACTACACATCTTTTGTGCTTACTGCTTAGTGCCATATTTTGTTGTATAGATATTGTTCCAACCAAATACCGCCTTTTTTCAAACAGGAAATGTGAACTTTTACTTATATTACCTGTATGAGATTAGACAATAACAGTTATTTAGTTTGCTATCAAAGTGTGCATTTTCATTTTATGTCGTCTGATTACATATAAATACATATATTTTTGCATACATTTGTTAAATTGAACTGTAATTATCCTTGTAGGTTATTGGATTGGAGGCTTTGGGCTTGGAGAGAGCATGGATGAAAGGTCTGCTCTTCTTAGTGCAGTTACAGTAAGACACTTTTTCTCCTAAACTGGGAGCTTAAAGCCTTAAGTCTTATCTGTATTCAGTTGCCTGTGTTCCTATTCCTATTTATCAGTAAGACATATTTGAATCAGAATATATCAACTAACCAAGAGTACAATATTAATTTATTGCAACATGGATTCCTTTTCTAGAAACACTAGGATCCTTATTACTCAATATGCATGTTGCTTTTTCTCTCTAAAGTTTAAAGACAATTCATTTGGGTTAGTGTTTATGGATTTTGAGGAGAATTTGTGTCTAAAGATTTTTTTTTTTTAACCAATTTACCACCTTTTAATTCTCCCCTTTGCCAAACGAATTGAATTCATTATCTTTGTAGTCATTTTTGCCACATTAACCCAAATTATAGACTAGGAAATAAATTAGAATAAATTGATAGACATTTACGTTTTATCTCATGTATACAAAACTAGTTCATAAAATGTGCTTAACACGTCACGCAACAATTATCAGCGGAGGAAATATAAATACCTCTTGCCATTGCTTGTTGAATCTCTTCAGAATTTCTCAGGTTCTTCAAGAACAGAGTGCTTCTAGCCTATACCTATTTCTTTATGTTCTAAATCACCATCATTCAGAACATAAAGAAATAGGCATAGGCTAGAAGCACTTTGTTCTTGAAGAACATGAGAAACTTTAAAGAGATTCAACAAGCAATGACAAGAGGTATTTATATTTCTTCCGTTGATAATTGTTGCGTGACGTGTTAAGCACATTTTATGAACTAGTTTTGTATACATGAGATAAAACGTAAATGTCTATCATTTGGTATTAGAGCTTGGTTCTGTTTCCTACTCTGCCTTGCTTCTAGTTTTGTTATTGATTGATGTTTCGGCTCTAGATTAGTTAATCGTTATTTCGGTTCTATTACATGTTTAGCCTCTCTGTTTCGATTGATACACTAGTTTAAAATGCAGGACTCGGTTTAACATTAATGGCCGAATATAAGGATCAAAACCGAAACCATTAATGGCGTTTTCTCATAAAACCTCAATTTGATATATTGTTATTTTCATAAAGTAACTGTAGAAATTTCTACAGGGGTTTATCAGAGGATTAAAAACTAAGAAAAATGGTGTAAAAAACACTTAAAATGGGCTAGAAATGGATGAAAACCAGTCGGGTATAGTACCGGGTCCAAAATCGGGTTGGGCGACCTGTTTCGCAGAGAGACGGGTGAGGAAGATGAAGTTTTGCCCATCCAGACAAAGCCCACTCGCGGCCCAGGCGTGTGTAGGCGCGTGGGGCCCAACCCCTTGGAGATTTTTCACCAAATTTTGCAGATCTTCCTCACTCGCCCAGTGCTATTTTCTATAAAATTTTGGGAATTTTTGGATATCTAGAACTATTTTTCCTCAAAATTTTGAAACTTTAAAGGACAAAAAATATACTGTACTCTCGGAGTTGTGGACAATATCACATAAGGTTAAATTACAATCCTAAAGAGTAGCCAAAGCATCTTTAGGGTTATAGTTTGTGATATTGATCACATAAAGATTTAAACACATAAAAGATTAAATTAGCACAATATCACATAAAAGTTAAATCATAATCATAAAGAGTAGCCAAAGCATCTTTAGGATTATGGTATGTGACATAAAGACTAAATTACTAAAGTTTGAATATTAAAATAATTACTTGGCCCTACAGGGGAGTGATTGTTTTAATAATCTAAGTAAGATAGTAGATAATCTAATGCCTATAGGAATGAAATATCTACTAATCTTATTGAATAAAGAATATAAATTCTATGCATGTTTTGTGACCTTTGCCCATAGGAAGGTTAGAATTTATATGTAAAGTAATTGTGAATTTTATGCTTCATAATATTTATGTGTCCTTTGTATGTGCAGCTTTTCCTACTAGTGCTTATATTAATAGTAATCCTAATGTTCCAATGTTGACTGGTGAAAATTATTTTGATTGGAAAGACCAAATCTATTTGACTATTGGGTGTTGGATTTGGACTTGGCATTCTGTGAGAGTGAGGTACCCCTTCCTCCCACAGAAGAAAGTACCCGAGCCCAAAGAGCTCACTATGAATAGTGGGAGCGATCTAATCGCTTAAGTTTGATGCTCATCAAGTCTCATATAAGCAAGACCATTAGGGGTTCTATCCCTCAATGTGATACAACTATTGCTTATATGAAGGCCATTGAAGAGCAATTAGTGAGCTCTGATAAGGCATTGGCCAGCACATTGATGAATAAGCTTTCAGGAATGAAGCATGACAAAAGTAGGAGTGTGCGTGAGCACATTATGGAAATGAGGGATATTGCTTCAAAGTTATCGTCCCATGAGGTTGAGATATATGAGTCATTCCTTGTGCATTTCATTCTCAATTCTCTTCCTGCTGAATATGGACCTTTCAAAATCTCTTATAACACACATAAGGATAAATGGTCAATCAATGAACTTTTGACCATGTGTGTTCAAGAGGAAGAGAGATTGAAGCATGAGACACTTGAAAGTGTTCACCTGGTGACTCATGATAAGGGAAATGCCAAGAAGGGTAAGAGTGTCTCTGGAAAAGGAAAACGCCTTTTAGTGCAGAAACAAGGTGACAACATAGTCAAAAGGTGTTATTTCTGCAAAAGGCCTGGGCACATGAAGAAAGATTGTACTAAGTACAAGAAATGGCTTGCCGAGAAAGGTAACTCTACCTTTATATGTTATGAATCTTGCTTTATAGAAGCACCTAGCAACACTTAGTGGATTGACTCTGGAACCACTATTTATGTTGCTAATCATTTGCAGGGCTTCCAAACCCTAAGGAAACCAGTGGGAAGTGAGCAGCAAAGCATCTATGTAGGAAATCGGATGCGTTCACAAGTGGAAGCTGTAGGGACCTATAGACTTGCCTTGAAGACCGGATTTTATTTAGATCTTGAGAACACTTTTTATGTACCTTATTTTTCTAGAAATTTGATTTCAGTTTCTAGAGTTACAATTCATGGATATTGTTTTAGTTTTCATGGTACTACTTTGGATATTTTTAAAGATAATAAAATTGTTGGTTTTGGAAATATGGTTGATAACTCATTCAAGATCGATTTAAACCCTACATTTGAGGCAAGTTTATTAACCCTAGATAATACCAATATTGGTGTTAAGTGGACCAATGCAAATGAGAGTTCCTCCTTACTATGGCACAGAAGATTGGGACATATCTCAATTGAAATGATCAAACGGTTAGTAAAAGAAGGGATCCTAAAGGACCTTGATTTTACTGAGTTTGGTACTTGTGTGAATTGCATAAAGGGAAAGCAGACTAACAAGTCCTCTAAACGTGCCAATAGGAGTAAAGAGCTTCTTGATATCATACATATGGATATCTGTGGGCCTTTTACCAACCCGTGTCTGAATAGTTAGAGATACTTCATCTCATTCATTGATGACCATTCAAGATATATGTATATCTATCTTTTGTTTGATAAATCTGAGGCACTTGATGCCTTTTGAGAGGTATCTATAATATTCCAAACTCTTAGAGTGGCCCACTATCTGAGATAAGCTTTATCAGATAATGAGCATGTGGGATAATTATGGAAGAATATTCCTATCTCATTTTGAAATTTAAATAGTTGGTTACAGAATTTGTAGTTATCCTGATGGTGAAAACTACTACAGATTCTGTAACCAACTATTTAAATTTCAAAATGAGATAGGAATATTCTTTCATAATTATCCCACATGCTCATTATCTGATAAAGCTTATCTCAAATAGTGGGTCACTCTAAGATTTTGGAATATTATAGATACCTCTCAAAAGGGGGTAACTTAGAAGTAGAAGTGAGGTTGATGTAATGTACCCCATTTTGTGGGGTATTTGTAATATTTCTAAACCTCAATATTGGTGTTTTGCAAACTATTTTCTCAAATACTGATCTTTTGAAACAATTTACCTGAATATCAATGTTTTCAAGTTTTTAATATATTTCAGTTTGTAAAGAGAATGATGCCATTCTGAAATGGACCCTGAGTGTCGCCATCTCAGAATGGCGCCATTCATTCAGAGAATCTTGCACACGTCTTTAGAGAATCTCTGCAAAAAGAGAGAAACCACTCGATGAATGGCGCCTTTTTGAAATGAGGCCATTCTCTCTTTCAGTTCAAAGATTCTCTGAGTAAAGTGTATGATGACATTTTGTGATAATCATTGCACCACTAACTTAATAACGTGATAATCATTGCACCACTAACTTAATAACTCTCACCAAAGTTGAGAATTTGATCAGTTGCGTGGTTATTTATTTTTATTTTTTTTGCTTATACCTCTGGGAAGTTTAGCATTTGAAAAGGGGGAAGTTCTCCCTATTGGACTATCTATTGGATGCTTTTAAGTCTTTGCTTGGAGGGCTGATATCCCCATTTCTGGTAGTTGTTTTGATTATGATTATTATTCTCTTTGTTGCCCGCAAGTGGATGCAGAACCATATATCGGGTTATGGTATTATTTACTTTTCCCATCTTTTAATGGCTTTAGCTTTTGGAATACTTCAATATCCGAAAAAAATTAGTGAATGTAGCTAGTCATAGGGAGGAAGCTAGCAGGAAGAGAGGGGAATAATTACTTGCTTCATGGTCCTAGTGGGCGCTTGTGTGTTTGCTTCCTGCATGCATGGATTGGAGTTAGCATCTTAGCAAATTCTGTTATATAAAGAAAAAAGATATTCAACAGAATCTTACATATATGACCTTATCACAATACATAATGGAAAGACAATAGACCTTTGCCTGAAACATGAATTATAATGAAATATTACTTGATTTTATCCTCAGGACATCTTGCCAGACCAAAAGCCATGCTTGATTTGTGGACTAGGACTTCCAGGTACTTGATTTATCTTGGTTAACTATTTTGAGTTTGTCAGCCTCTATCATATTTAATTTATTTCATTTGATCACGAGGAATTTATCGTATTTAATTTGAAACATATGAGACCTACTTTTGCTATGAACTGCCTACTCGAACTGACAATTCGAATAGCATAATTATGAATAAGGGGTAACTAAGACAAGGATGAGTCACAGATGTTGATTCAGTTTATTAGGTTGAGTTATATATAACTCATGATTATTATTTTACTCACTTTCTGCTTTTCTGTAGAACTAGTTATTCATCTCAAAATTTGTTACTACATGATTAAGTTGGAATAAATCCAAATTCATTGCACTTAAAAGTTGATTTTAACTTTACAGAGGAGGTCTTGCAGGGGATTGGTGCTGGAATTGATCTTTTTGACTCGACGTATGTCACTAAGTCCACTTTCCATTTGCTCAATATACTCTCTCCTCTTTGTTATAATCTGTTATGAAATTGGAATGGTTAATGTGATGGTTTACAGGTACATATATTCCCTCACACTTGGAGGATTTGCACTTACCTTTCCACTGGACAAAATTGGCAATCAACCTAATTTTCAATCTACTCAGATTGGAAGTGACTTGACCAAAATTAATTTGAGGGCAACAGTATATAGGTAGGTACTCTCCTTTTTTTCTTTTTTGTGGGGGGGTGGGGG
>QAOA01007551.1:547844-712295 GCA_003255065.1 Cercis canadensis | reverse complement strand
GGGGGGGGTGGGGGGGGTGGGGGGTGGGGGTGGTGGGGGTGGTAGGATTAGGACCTTTACTTAGGATTTCAAATTTCATAAAGTAAAACTTCTCAGAGATGTTTTGAGAACAAAATATTCATGGACAATTTGAAAGTCCTAAGTTAAACTTTTTGGTGAACATTCTAACAAAGGAAAAGAATTTTATAAACATCAACTATATATGCATTAGTGGAAGCTGCAACAGGCAGTTTCTGGCTAAGGATACTCTTTTTTTTTTTTTTAAATAAAAAAAAAATTTATTAAGAAGATACTAAGAAAACTGCAGACGCTAAACAGAGTGACTTGTTTGGAACGTAAGCTAAACGGTTAAGAAGTGACTATTGATTCAAATTCAAAATCTAGAAAATAGAAATAGTTTTGCTGTCTCTCATGAATATACTTTTCAAACAACATCTATATGCCTATATTTTTGCACTTGTAACATCTTGCTACTATACTGGCTAAGATTACATCTATATAACAACTATTTCATAAACATATATACTTGTTCTAAAAGATAAGAAGCAAGCACTTCTACCAGGGAAACTATCAAGCTCAAGTCTCTTGTTTTTAATGGGTTTCTTTATCATGGTTTTTTGGTTGTGATTACATACACCACTCTTTTCCTCACGAATCACACTATTGAACTGGACCCTCTTAATTTTTTTATTTTTGAATGATTCAGATTCAAGTAGGGTTCATATATATGAGAATGTCTGAGATGTTAATGTTTCTCTGTTTTTTTGTTGTTTCCCAAGACAAAAGATTATTGAAATTGAATGTTGTGCCAATAATAACGGCGCAATTAAATATACATTATTATTGCTCACTTGTCCTTTAGTTTGATATCCACCCTTGGAAATATCACAGCTGTAATTTTTTTTCAAATGACACACTTTACTATTATGTGTAGACTTAAAATTTGATTCATATCATGGCTCTCATTATATTGTTTCTGTTTTCTTTTGCAAATGACAGAAAACACTAAATTTACAGGGGGACAGAATTTGACAAGGGATATTTAAGGAACCAACCAATTATGGATATTCATGTGCTTATTTTGTTTTGCTAAAATTTGACTTCAGTTTTATCATAAGGGTTTTGTTCATATGGGATTGAGTCGTAACGGGGCAATCATATTATGAATTCTTGACCTAATAAGGTTTATAGACACAATTATAACTCTAGTAATGAGATTTTGAAAGGTGAACTGAGTGTGTGCGCGCTTGTGTATTAGAACTCATTTTAGGCAATAAAAACTGTTATCAAATATGACTACGTAAGAGTTCATGATAGTTATCACAAATTTTAGTTCACTTGAATACCCCTCTTATTATAATGCCATGGTATCTTATTATTCTTAAAAACATTAACTACTCTTTCCTCTGATTTTATTTCCTTTTAGTATCAAATCAATAGCTTTTCTAATTTTTAGGCTTTTTTTTTTTTTTCTTGCAGGAAAGATCTGTCCCCCATTCTAGGAAACTGCACCTGCTATACATGCCAAAATCATACTAAAGCATACATCAATCACCTACTCAATGTTCATGAAATGCTGGCACAAATTCTGCTAGAAATGTAAGAATTTCTTTGATCTAAACAATAGTGGCAGTAATCTTATTACAAATAGTTATGATGATCATGACAATAACGATAATCATCACAGCAGCAATAATAATAATAATAATGATTTTATGCTGATTCTTGCAGCCATAATACACATCACTATTTGATGTTCTTCCGTGTAATAAGGGAAGCAATCCGAGATGGACGATTTGAGCAATTTCGACAGGCATTCGTTGAGAGCCGGCGTGATTATCTCAAAGTGGTTGCTATGTCAGCATGAGTTCAATCGAAGTTTAGGGTATGATCCTTTTTTTGAAGATGCTTCTGTTTAGGAGAGGTTCTTCTAGATTTTAACTTAAATTTTGATGGCCTATTGTGGGAAAGAAGTGTATAATATACGAATACATCCAATTTGACATTGCAGTGCAAAACAAATCACAGCAATTGCCGGATGCTTTTTATTGACATACATTCATATTGTAACACTTACTCAAAAAAGAAGACAACTTGTAGAAACAAGAATGAATCTCTAAGGTGCATTAACAACAGCAATTCTCCGTGGATCCACCATATTCATATGTTGTGTCATTTAT
The DNA here is from genome assembly GCA_003255065.1 of Cercis canadensis. Classification (NCBI taxonomy): domain Eukaryota; kingdom Viridiplantae; phylum Streptophyta; class Magnoliopsida; order Fabales; family Fabaceae; genus Cercis; species Cercis canadensis. Next base: position 710,115 of record QAOA01007551.1, on the reverse strand, counting down.
TTGATCTTTAAGAAATTTCTATATTAGAAACCATGAGCCCCATGGATCTCAACCCCATCAAAATCTGCAATTTAGACAAGATACATTGTTTGGTAAAGAAAGCCTTTTCCTTTTCTGTCGCCACCTTTGAATACAGTGAATCTCTATGCACTAAAATTGAATACAAGATACATTGTTTGGTAAAGAAAGCCTTTTCCTTTTGATTTCCTATATGATCATCCTTGTTACTTAGCTGGAAAGATGTGACTATGACGCTTATTCCACTAGGAAGGCCTTGATCCATTTTCTAAAGAATTTGAACATGGAATCTTTGTGATAGAATATAAAGTATTCAACCATTAAAATGTCTCATTGAGATACTCATAAATCTAAGTTGGGGGCATAACAATATGAATTATGTTACTCATACTACTACAATAAAAAAAAAAAATGTTATTTTTATTATTACTTGTTTCACCATTGTGGGTTCAATTGAATTTGGATCGTTCATAAAAAAAAAAGTATTAAGTCTAGTTAAAATTGTAAGAAGTAGATTAACTTGAGACTTATCGTGATGAGAAACAAGGCACTTTGACCAAGTTAATGTAGTTTAGAAAGTTAATTTCGTAAATAATGTAGTCAGAAACAATATTACATAAATAATGTAGTTTAAAAAAAATTAAAAATAAAAAAAAAAAACGTTGGTGTCAGACGCGGGGCCCACAGACGCGCCGTGGGCCCGCCGGCGCATTCTCAATGGACGCGCCGTGGGGCCCACGGCGTGTCCGGTCTTGTCGTGCACGCCAGGGCTGACCGCCAGAGCTGACCGTTGAATCTGCAGGTGTGTGCCACGTGTCAGCTCCCCATCCAGCCATTTGAAGGCCGAACGGGGACGTGACACGTGGCAAAGTTTTTGGCCCTTTCTCTCCTCTTCCTCCGCCCTTCCCCTCCAAATTCCTCATTCACTTCTCCACTTCTCAACTTCTCTGCTTCTCAACTTCTCTGGTTCCTTGCTTCTCATTTTAATTTTTTTGCTTCTCTTCTTAACTTCTTTGCTTTGCTTCTTTGCTGCTTGTTATTCCTCTTGTTGAGCTATAATTTTTTTTTTCTTATTACGTTGATTTTGTATCCATTGTACTAGAAGTTATTTTTTATTTTTTTGGTGTACATTATGGCGGATGAAGTTGTAGTACCAGGACTACAAGATCCTACTCTGTTGACTGAACAAAATAATCACATATCAACAAAAATATGGAATACTGGAGTAAGTAATTTATAAATATTTTTGTTAGAGTATTTTGAATTTGTAGAATTTTTTATATTATTGTAAATTTGTTATAAATTATTGTAATTTTTATACAGGTTGATATAGAGTTACGTCCTCGATCTCATAGTAATATACGTAGACCTAATGATCGAGTTATGGAATACGTGAGAAGGGCAGGTTTTGGTGGGGTCACAGAAATAGAACCTGCTCATATTGATGTCCAGTTAATTTCTGCATTAGTTGAACGATGGAGGCCCGAAACACATACATTTCATATGCCTTGCGGTGAGTGTACTATCACATTGCAAGATGTAGAGGTGTTACTTGGTCTTCCTGTTGATGGGGAAGCAGTATCCGAGTATACTGGTTACACATGGAGTGATCTTTGTCGGGAATTGCTTGGCGTAACTCCACCTGATTCTGCCTTAGCTGGAGGAAGACTGAAACTGAGCTGGCTTTCGCGAACATTTAGTCGATGCCCAAATGATGCTGCAGATGATGTAGTACAACAATTTGCAAGAGCACATATATTGCGTTTAATTGGCATGTGGCTGATGCCTGATCGTAGTGACAATTGTGTACATGTTATGTATTTAAAGTTGTTAGAAAATTGGGATGAGGCTGGGAGATTCAGCTGGGGATCAGCTTGTCTTGCCTATCTGTATAGAAGTCTTTGCATGACTTCTCTTGAGGAAGCTGATAACTTTGCAGGATGCTGTTTTTTGCTCCAGTGTTGGGCATGGGAGAGATTCCCGTATATAGCTCCGAGGCGAGAAGAGCGTGATCTAACTGGGCCACTTGCGATTAGGTAAGTAAATTAAATTTGAAGTTATTTTTAAGTAAATTATTTTATATTCTGATAATTTATTTAAAATTATAGTACATTAATATAAAGAGTTGTCAATTAGATTATATGATTCATATTAGAATGACATTATTTTTATAGTATAATAGACATAATTAATAGTACATTATTTGTTTAATGTAATAAACGTAATTAATTATAGTGTAATATTTGAAACATGTTAGATGGAAAACTCCTCTAGATTGGACCAATATTATTTACGGCGCGGACCAAAAAGGGTATCGACGGGCATTTGATCTACTTGAAAGTGATGATGTAAGAATTCTTGTTACTAGTAATTAATGTATGTCATTTATTACTTGAATTTGTTGTAAGAAATATGTTTCATATTATTAATGTTGCATGTAAACAGATTGTGTGGCAGCCATATACCAGGGAACTGATGGCACGACTCCCGAACTATTGTGTTAGGGGGCATGAAATTTGGGCTGCTAAGGTGCCATTAATATGTTATCACATTGTAGAGCACCACAATCCAGATCGAGTTCTACGCCAATTTGGGTGCAGACAACACATTCCCCGAGATATTACGTTTTATGATACAGAACTACACAATGTCAACATGAGGGGAAAGCAGGCTACATTATGGACGGTGCATCATATGGCTCACAACCTTTTGTGGGATGATCGACGTCAATATGTAGTTAAGTTAGACGAGCCGTTTGGAGTAGACCCGGATTACATTGCATGGTACTCACGCATAACGCGTCGATGGATGAGGCCTGAAAATGCCATAGCTAGTGGACAGGTAAAAACGTTACAGTTATTATGTTTGTTTTTGAATTTGTTTTAAGTTAGTACATTTTTTTGTCAAGAAATTATGAGCCATAATTTATTACGGTGCAGGTTCCTACTCATCCTCAATCTCAGGAGGGTGGTAGTAGTCGGCAGGGTTGGGGGAGTCAGCAGGGTGTTCCTCAGCAGGGGGTGCCTCAGCATGGTTGGGGGAGTCAGGAGGGTGGTAGTAGTCGGCAGGGTTGGGGGAGTCAGCAGGGTGTTCCTCAGCAGGGGGTGCCTCAGCATGGTTGGGGGAGTCAGCAGGGTGGTAGTAGTCGGCAGGGTTGGGGGAGTCAGCAGGGTGTTCCTCAGCAGGGGGTGCCTCAGCATGGTTGGGGGAGTCAGCAGGGTGGTAGTAGTCGGCAGGGTTGGGGGAGTCAGCAGGGTGTTCCTCAGCAGGGGGTGCCTCAGCATGGTTGGGGGAGTCAGCAGGGTGGTAGTAGTCGGCAGGGTTGGGGGAGTCAGCAGGGTGTTCCTCAGCAGGGGGTGCCTCAGCATGGTTGGGGGAGTCAGCAGGGTGGTAGTAGTCGGCAGGGTTGGGGGAGTCAGCAGGGTGTTCCTCAGCAGGGGGTGCCTCAGCATGGTTGGGGGAGTCAGCAGGGTGGTAGTAGTCGGCAGGGTTGGGGGAGTCAGCAGGGTGTTCCTCAGCAGGGGGTGCCTCAGCATGGTTGGGGGAGTCAGCAGGGTGGTAGTAGTCGGCAGGGTTGGGGGAGTCAGCAGGGTGTTCCTCAGCAGGGGGTGCCTCAGCATGGTTGGGAGAGTCAGCAGGGTGTTCATCAGCAGGGGGTGCCTCAGCAGGGTTGGGGAACGGTTCCTCAGCAGGGTTTGACACCTGAGAGATATGAGGCATTTGTTTCGAGGCTCACCGGGGTGTTTGTAGAGTTTGGGATGTTCCCACCGGTGATGCAACCCCAACCCCATATGGCTCCTGAGGCGACGAACTCAGCAGGGAGTGCAGCCATGTCTTCGGAGGCACATGCTACATCATCACGACGCCATCCTGCCTCACCCGCCACTAGCTCCCGACATCGTTCCAGTGATAGATCTCAGAGTTCGTCTCACTCTGATCATCGCGTAGATGTGGCTGGTTCATCGGTCGACGAGCCGTATAGGCCCGATCCAGTACAAGTTACAGAGAACCAGGGGTACTTTGATATGACACCACATGCGGTACAATCTCCTGTATACAATTTTTTTGACGTTGATCCTCGTGTTCCCTCATCAGCGATTGATACATACCACGACCCCTCTTCACAGACAGAGTATACGGGAAATTGGACCGATTTGACGATGACTCCTCTGACAGCACGTCATCCCTATGATCCAGCGATGACTGGGACTAGACTATTTTCATCAGGGGATATGTATGATTACATGACACCTTCAGCCACCCAGCCTGCTGAGGAAGAACTGTCACCACCAGCCACCCAACCTGCTGAAGAAGAACTGCCACGACGTGTCAGTAGACCTCCCAGATGTGGGACAGGCGGACATTTGTTTCGACATAGACGTTAGTGTTAGATTGTTATTGTACACATGATATGTCTATTATTAGAGATGTTGATTATTATTATATTTGAGTTCATACGTTATATCATTATTTAAACGTTTGAAACTTAAACAAGATATAATTGAACAATATGCCACATATCCAGACTCTTTATAATTAATAATCAAAACAATAACAAACTCAACATAAACATTTCAAATTCTACAAGTAAGTTATTTATTCATGGATCAGGCATTCTTCTAAGTGGACAGTTTCGCCTATTATGCCCTTCCGTGCGACAGATACTGCATTTTATTATTGTCCGGGTTCTGCTTGGATCCCGCCAATCCATCTCATTTCGAATGCGATTCGTAACAGGACGACCTTTCTTCCTCAGCATCGCGGGGTTGGGGCTAATATGTATCCCCTGGATCTCGGGCCAATATTCCTGTCCACCAATAGGCATAAACTGTCCACGATACGCATTCATTAAATTTTGAATAGAGTATACCGGATCCACATAAGACCATTCATTGAGGGAAGCTGAAGCACATGCAGATATTGCATGTGAACATGGGAAATGAAGTGCTTTAAATTTACCGCAACTACACCTTCTTTCATTTAGGTTGACAACAAACGTGCGTCCAGCCGTCCTGGTTCTCATATTATACCTCTCCTCAACCTCGAATAAACCGGTGTCCCTGTTGAACAAACGAGGCTTGTGTGATGACGCCTCTCGTGAATTGTCACGCATCTTATCCACGACATACTCGGTCCATTGTTGTCCACTAGCTCTCATATTACCAGCTTCATCCCTTTTTTTAGTGAAAATAGCATTTAACTTGTAATATGTTGCTCTAACCAGGGCAGTAATAGGCATGTTGCGAACACCCTTCAATGTGCCATTAATATTCTCAGCCAAATTGGTAGTCATCATGCCATAACGTCTCCCCTCAGTATCTCCTTGCAAAGTCCATTTTGCTTCATCAAGATCGCGTACATACTTCCATGCACGATTGTCTTCGCATCGACTTTGTATATCCATCATAAACTCTTTAAATTTAAGGGATTCAAATTGGCTGCCTGTCAAATTGAGTCAAAAACATTTGAATATTAAGAAATAGTTAATTTAAACCAAATATACAACTATGAAAACAACAAAATTTAACATACCTGCTGCGTATATTTTTGTTTTCAAGGCTTTATTCTTGAAGTGTGTATTCCAATTGCTAACGACATGACGCAAGCAAAAGAAATTGTACGCGAGTGGTGGACTCCAACCTACACTAGCATCTGCAATTGAAGACAATATACTTACATGGCGATCAGAAATTATTGCCAAATTTTGACGATCTCGAACAACGTGACGACGAACTAAAGTCAAAAACCACGCCCATGCATCTTTAACTTCACCTTCGACAATAGCAAATGCAAGAGGCAATGGTGACCTATCGCCATCCTGTGTAGAAGCAATCAGCAACGTTCCCCGATATTTGCCACTCAAGAAAGTCCCATCCACTTGAATCACAGGCTTGCAAAAAGTGAATGCATCAACACATGCTTTGAATGTCCAAAAGACACGACGAAACATCTTTTCCTGGACATTTGATTGACTACTGATGTGATTATTATCCAAGAACCATTCTACAACAGTTCCAGGATTTGTCGCTCGCATTGCTGCCATCCATCTAGGCAATAGATTATAGCTTTCATTCCAACTACCGAACAACTTTTCAATGCATTTCTGCTTTGCTAACCATGCTTTTCTGTACGATGCTCGATAGGAAAATTCTGCCGATATTCGCTCCTGTATCAACTTAATTGATACATCAGGACTCTCTTCAACCATTCCATAAATGCTTGACGCTATCACATTAATATCTAACTTCTTGTGATCTTGCGTTATCAAGGGATTTGTGCAAGTATGCGGACCGTTATACTTTCTAATCTCCCATACTTTGCTGTGACTTCTTTGGCAGGCTCGAAGTCTCCAATTACAACCAGTAGCCTTATTTGGACAAATAACATTCCACATAGTCGGATTTGACTCGATCACAGTGAATGACTGATGCATTTGCAGTGAGTATTCCTTCACAGCAAGCTGAACGTCATTTTTTGTAGAAAATTGTTGCCCAATTGACAACTCTCTACCTCTCTCCCACGCTACATGTTCATCTGAAATCCCAGTGTTATCAGTTATTCGCATTGCATCCCAGTTAACTGCTGAATAAACTGGGACAGGTTCACAATACTGCAACGGCTGCACCATTTCCGGCCTGGGACAATCGGATTCAACGCCCAATGGTTGTACATTCAGATCCAAACTATGTTGATATTCTTCATCACTAGATGCATCATCTTCATCTGGAATGTAATCTTCATCATCACTCAACGTAACTAGCGGATCGATGGGAGAATTAGCACCATTAAGCAACGATTCCTCTTCATGTCTTGTTTCCTGTTCTTCGATGTCTCTCCCTTGTCCAATATCTGAATTGAACCACTGGTCATAACAATCATAGTCATGTCTCTCCAGTGGCTGAAAAGTTTGACTCGAACTAGGCATACCATACTGAAACGCAGATGAGTCAACATGTGGCCGATAACAGCGGTCATTCTCTAATTCTGTTTGACTATGCATCTGAACTGAATAAGGTATAGAACTTGGCCCACAATCATCAACGATCTGAAAATCACTATCATCATGCTCTGTGGTTTCAGTTTCCACAAAAACCTCCATTGCTCCAAGATTGGCATGCTGTGAGTGACTCTCATACATGCACATTACATCTTCATCAGCCACAAGATCAAGGACACCATAATATAAGGGGTTAGCTGACATAGGAAATCTATATTTGATGTTCTTGATCACTTTATTGGGCTCAAGACGTAATTTTCGTTGGATCACCTCTTTAAGACTTTGTAGTCTAAGTTTATGTTTCAACATCATGCATACAGGATTCGCACTTTCATACGTGACTCCTTGTTCTCCATTATATACTCGACCATTGTAATAAACGAATATCAGCATTTTTCTCCTAAATTTAAAATCAAATATATCATATTTCAGTATAATAATAATATACAATAATCATAACAATATTAAGCTAAATACAAATATTATATACTCGACTATTGTAATAAACAAATATCAGCATTTTTCTCCTAAATTAAAAATCAAATATATTATATTTCATAAAATACTAAATATACAATAATCATAAACTACTAAATATTAAGCTAAATACAAATTTTATGAAAACATTTATTTATCGTAATATTACAATAAAAAAATAAACTACTAAATATTATCAAACTAAAGATAAAAAATAACTTAAATAAAAATAATTATTAAAATCATTAAAATTTAAAATAAATAAGAATACTTATTAATATTAAGTAGTAATTAAAATTTAAACGTACCTTATGTGAAGACTGCTTGGAGTATTTTCGCTCCTCTTGTGTGAAGACTGCTTGTTGATTTTCGGAGGTTTGTGAAGACTGCTGGTTGATTTTCGCTGTTGTGTGAAGACTGCTCGGAGGGGAGGGGAGGAATTTATAGAATTCGGACACGCCACCAGCCAATGAGGTTCAGAGATAAAATGGGACGCGCCGTGGGGCCCATGGCGTGTCCCTACAAGCCATGCATCTATCGGTTGATATCACAACAAGACCGGACGCGCCGTGGGCCCCACGGCGCGTCCATTGAGAATGCGCCGGCGGGCCCACGGCGCGTCTGTGGGCCCCGCGTCTGACGCCAACGTTTTTTTTTTTAATTTTTAATTTTTTTTACACTACATTATTTATGTAATATTGTTTCTGACTACATTATTTACGAAATTAACTTTCTAAACTATATTAATTTGGTCAAAGTGCCAAGAAACAATGAGAAAATTCTAGTGACTGTGAGATTGCTCTAACAATATAGCATGATCAGGAAAGTCATTTGTGAATCTGGTTCCCAAGAGGCAGTAAATTTGATAGGGGATGCCGATGTGAGTTTACATTTGGCTTAATTATAATTTTGGTCCCCCTATTTTAACCACTTAACCGTTTTGGTCATCCTTCTTTAAAAATAAACTATTGAGTCCTTTTATATTCATAAAATGTACAAGTTTAGTCCATTTATCTTTAAGTCAAAATTCTTAGGTTTATTTCAAGTTGTAAAGTTCTCTGATTCATAATCCCACCGTTCAGATTGAAGAGCTACGTCTTGTGAATCTTTCCATTAAATTTCAGCTTGATCTAACGGTGAATAAGTCTAAATTTTTGGTTAGATGAAAACTTATGGTTTTGGTATTTTGGGCTGAGTTTCACCATTAGATCGAGCTCAAATTTAGTGAGAAAGTTCACAAGATGTAGACTTTCAATCTGAACGGTGGGATTATGAATCAGAGAACTTTACACATTGAAATAAACCTAAGAATTTTGACTTAAAGATAAATGGACTAAACTTGTACATTTTATGAATATAGAGGGACTTAATAGTTCATTTCTAAAGAAGGGAGACCAAAACGTTCAAATGGTTAAAATAGGGGACCAAAATTGCAATTAAGCCTTTACATTTCTATGAATGTATTATTAGTGATATAAGGTGTTTTCTCAAGAGGAATTGAGAGGTGAGAGTAGTACATGTGTTAAGGGAGGCAAATCAATGTGTTGATTTCATGACAAAATTAGATGCAAGAGGTCAAGAAGGGTGGTTAGTGTATGAGTAACCTCCAGTTTCATGTGTCACTTTTGGCTGATAGGATAGCAGTAAATTTTCGTAGAGTGTAGTTTTTCGGGTTATTTTTCTTCTGTGCCAAAAAAAAAAAAATAGCATGTTCTTCATTACTGAAAAGGCATATGATTGGATTCGGTCATGGTATTAATTTTACTCTATGTATGATGGAGATTACCAAAGTGATAGAGATGGCATGCTTTTGAATATTGTTAATAATGCTCTTATTTGACCCTTTTGATAGATCAATATGTCCCCTTCAATATAATTTTTTGGGATAAATTGAACGTTTAGGTTGATCATAGTGTTTACTCTGTCCATCATATATTATTTGATATTTCCATCCTATCATGTTGTTGATTTGTTCTTAACAAGTCTTTTTGCACACAATCGCCACATGATTCCATTTTTCTAGCTCACTAATAAATGTATTACAAATTGAAACAAAACAATATTTGAATACAACATCACAACGCAATTGATTTAGATAATTTCTTATAAAATTAAGGTCATATTGAAATACACATTCTTTCAATATCTCTAATTAAAATTTTTTAATTCCTTCTATTTAATAAACAATTATTTGTGTAAAAAAAAATTGATTTTTCAAATTTGTCATGGATATCCAAAGGGAAACCATTGTCCATTGCATGATTTGATGATAAGACCATTTTTCTGACTTGGATTAAGTCATTGAGTATTTTTTTTTTTTGGTTCATTGGAGGCTACACAATAGAGATAGATTATTCCCTTTTAAAATCTCATCTCACGTGCTCTCAATAAAATTTGAACTCGATACCTCTATAATGAAATACCAAATACTAAATCACTATAATATCCTCTTAAGAACAATCACTATAATATCCTCTTAAGAACAATCACTATAATTTGAATCTTGATTTCGTGGAAATTACTCAAACTCCTCAATTAGATAATACTCAGTGATTGTTCTTAAGAGGATATTATAGTGATTTAGTACTTGGTATTTCATTATAGAGGTATCAAGTTCAAATTTTATTGAGATATATATATATATATATATATATATATATATATAAAAGGGCAACTTTGGATCATAATTAAAAGAAATATAACTGCAACAAGAATAATAAATGCAAATAATTATTCATGTAGGTAATTAGTCAAGCAAAGACAACTACCAAAATTGTCCTCATTAAAGTATATAAAATTACAGAAGCACCCATAATGGGAAAAATGGCTATAAATACATCCCCTTTCATTGCTCTCTGGTATGTAATACCAAGGAGTAATGCCTACCCTAAATAATTTATTTTTTGCTGTTTTGTTAGGGATGATATATAGGGAAACACCTCCACATAAGATACACATACCAAATCCACCAACTCCTCCATCAAGTACTTTGCAACCACCAGGCTTTGATTTTTTTCCTACTTGTCTTTCAGTGGCCAAATTCCTTTTGTAGACAGACTAGAACTAATCCATGCAACCCAAAATTGCCAGTGGAAAGCTCTACCATTCATGGATTGTGGCCAATGAAGAACAAAGGGGAACAGCCAAAATTTTGTCAAACAAGAGCTCATCCAACAGATATGATGGTAATCCATTAATTTATTTCAAATATTTTTATGTGAGTATGTGTTGACAGATTTTTTCTTCCAAACGGAATTTTCATCCCACAGTTTTTTTTTTTTTTTAAATATTTCAATTTGGTTTGTTAGTTTCGATTACAAAAAATTGCCACTGATTGATCGTAATTTAATTTCTTCATGTTGTTACCCACATTTTTTTTTGGTACAATCAAATTTAGAATGAAAAAAAGTTACTCCATCTTAAGGCTAAGGCATGCCATAAGCCTCAACGAGAGTTTATAGTTGTTACTCACGAACTAAATGGCTGAGAGTATAATTTTATTTTGAAACTAAAAGTCCTACAAAGTTGAGGTCCTATATTTTATTCTCCATTTCTATTATCTCTTATTTAGAAAATTAAGTTTATGTATCTAAGAGCTGGATTTAAGTAATTTTAAAAATTAGAGAGACCAAAACAATATTTAAGTGTAAATTATTTTCCTTTGTTTAAAATAATTTAAGAGGATTAAATAAAAAAAAAACTAATACCATAATTTTACATGTGTTGTACATTGTAGTTTACGAAACTTAGTAAAGATTTGCTCACTTATTGGCCACAACTAAGAAATACAAAGGATTGGTTTAAGAGCAAGAAATATTGATTGGAGCAATGGGAAAAGCATGCATGGCAGCTGCGCTTCAAACAAGTTCTCACCAGAAGAATATTTGAATGTAAATCATTTTTATATATCAAAATCTATTTTTCATTTATAATTATAAGAGACATAAAATTAATAGTCATGATTGATTATAATTAATGATTTTAGATTAATCACTTTAATTCTATAACTATTTTGTATAAATTAATCATAAAAAATATTTAATATCAACTAAATCATTACTAATTCCAGATTTAGAGCACATATTTTTCAGTTCTCAAACATAAAATTTTCCTTGACTAAAATTTTCAGTATCACCAAATAGTAAAAAATGAGACAAATATTTTCCTAAGAGTAGTTTCCCCTTTAACAAAATAAAATGAGGGTCAAAAAGTGCTAATCACACAAAACTACAGTTGTGAGTGTTTCGACAGCAAGACCCTTAAAGCAGAAATAGCTCTCTCTAGGTTTAGTAAGTTTGACTCCCATTCAAAGATTGGAGTTAGGCCTTGGTCCTTGAGTTACCAAAAAAATAAAGAAAATCTTAATGTCAATGCATGTAAGTTGGATGTATTCAAACGCGCGCGCACGCACACACACTCATGGGGTTAAACCCAAATACACATGCACTCAACCACTAGGGCAAAGTCTCAATGGCATGGATTGCTTATACCTTTATTTTATGAGCTTAAATTTGATCCATGTTAGTGCTAGTTTTTTTTTATATTATTGCCACATAGCATATAGCCACATCATTAAAATAACTAAATTCTTTTACCAACAGTAACGATTTTTTTCATACATGGCAACATGCAATTGGATAACTGTGTGAAATTTTTTTACATTGCCAATGGATCAAAACTAAATCATTAGTTTTTTTGCATATTAAATTATTTCAATAGCATGATTAATTTACTTGCAGAGGAGTTATTAATAATTCTAGCTTTCTCCTTATTTTTATGTGAAACTGATGGAAAAACATTAAGGAACTGTATGAATGCAAGGTTTAATTGTCGGGCTATAACTTCAATATTTCCTGATGCTCCACCTCATATCCCTGCATTCTAAGTTTCTTTTTTTTCCCCACTTTCTCATTTTTCTTTATACATTTATATTTGGTGTAAGACTTGAATATCTACATTGTTAAGTTACTAGGTATGATTTAGTAGTAAGGGGATTGTGTAATATACAGGAGGCCATGAATTTAAATCTCTTTGCCATCGTATAACAAAAAAAAAAATAACAAAAAACAAAACAATACCTAGATTGTTAAATAATTATTATTTGTATAAGGTGATCAGGTTCATCAATTTTACCATTGGATTGAAAGTTCTAGATCATGCTTGTAAATTTCATAAAATTTAAAATTAATTAGTATTCTATTAAATTATTTTATTGTAACGTATAATATGCTTTTAAAATATAGGTTAAAATATGTTTCAAGTCCTTATAGTTTGACTCAATTTTTATTCAGGTCCCTATAGTAGTTTTCGTCGTTGGTGGTTATTTAGCTTTCAATTTGATCTAATTAGATTCTTGCCATCAACCCCAATTATAACATAATGAATTTAGTGGTGATGTGATTAATGTCTTGGCTATGCAACAATAGCTTTATCCAACGTGGCACCAACGTGGCAAAGATACCCCTAAACCATAACTCATAATGTTATAATTAGGATTGATGACATGGACTCAATTAGATTAAATTGAAAGTTAAAGGACTTCAATCGATGAAAAAAAATACTATAGGGACCAAATTGAAAGTTGAGTCAAACTATAGGGACCTAAAACACATTTTAACCTAAAATATAAGTAAATCTATTGAGCACTTGGTACTTCATCATGGAGATCCCGTGTTCAAATCCCATTGAGAGCAGATGAGGTGAAATTTTAGGAGGGGATAGGCTACCCTTGTTGTATAGCCTATAATGGATAAAAAAAAAAATCTCATCAATTAGATTAGATGCTTAAGAATGTTCAATTTATTTAAAACGACATATATGATCAACAACACAAAATCTCATGATTCAATGGTTGGGTTAATGAAATTTACCTTTTATAAAACGTTATTCAATGATATAAATATGCAAGTCTTACACCCATTGTAAATAAACACTTTATGATCTACTTCATGTAATTTTTTTTCCAAAGTCATTTTTTTTATTGATCTCTTTAATTTTGTGCATATAAGGACTTAAGGAAGGAGCTGACCTTGGATTCTAAATCTAATTAAGGCAACAGTTGCCGTTCCATCTAATTTAAGAGAATGAAGTGGTGATAGGATGATGTTACCATCAATAGTGATATGATGATGTTAACCATCAAACATAAATTTTATAGTTTACTGATGTTGATGGTTATTTGAGTAAACAAGTAAAATGATAACAGTGCTTTCACGAAGAGTTCTGGGTTCATAATAGTTAACTGAATAGTTTACAAGATAAAACTGTCAATTTAATTTACTGTTGACTGTAAAATTGATCAAGTTGGTAAAGGCTTGATCTTTCCTAGTTGTTTGAAAGTTTGATGATTAAAAGATCATTTGAATGAGATAAGCTCTCCAACTTAAGTGAAAATTTGGTGGCTCTTAATTACAAATGATTTTGGGGACGTCGACAGTTTAAATAATTTTTTGTGGTCTACTGAAGGCTATACAACATAGATAGCCTAATTACTCTTATAATTCCACCCTATTTAGTCCCAATGAAATTTGGACATATAGGACTTTCATGATAAAATACACTATATTTAATGTTCAATAATTTTTTTTTTGGTACTTCGACTACGATTCCAGGTTCAAACATAGAACTCACAAACCTTAAGGGTGACCTCAATACCGCTCGACTACAAGTCGTTCGCCGTTCGGTGTGTTCAACCATTAGGTTCCCTTATGCATCATTGTTTCTTAATGCAACATGTTTCTTTTGAACACTGAAATATATTGGTTGTAAACATTTGGTCAAAGAAATTGCATATAATTGTTTAGGGATCTTGATGTAATTGATCAATTGGGTTATCCACAATCATAAGCTCTATTTTAATGAGGGGCTTTCTTCCTACTTAATGGCTCATCATCAATCTCAAAACTGCATGTACTTAAAGATCTATATAAGTTGACTCCATCTATAGAAAAAAAAAAAAAAAGTGCCCTTTATTATTTCAAAGAATATTTAATGCAAATTGAGAATTTCAAATTGAGAATGTAGTTATTCAATCTATAACCACTTTTAAATTTGAAGGTGTTGCAAACTTATAGGTCACCATCATCAGCATAATCAACCGAAACTTTTAAATGTGTACAAATACTTTGAGCAAAGCGTACCAAATAAAAACATGCACCCTTTCAAGGAAAACGATTTATGCTAGAAAAAAAATAATTGTGCCCTAGATTTCTAGTTAGAGTAGCTCTTTCTGCAAGAATCACACCTTAAAATTTGCTGAATAATAAGTAATGTTACTTAACACTAATAATTGTCACTTTTTTTTTTTGTTATAAAAACTAACAAGGATTCTATGATACTACATATGTATGTTATACTACACTGACGTGACAAACATACATAATTTTTATATTTTATTTGATATAAAATTAATTTATTTTATTTTCTCAAACAAAATAAAAAACAGTTAATTTGTACACACGTCATTCATACATTGACTATTCTTATGTAGTATGACATACAACAAAGTATCTAAGAAACCTCCAAAAACTAATTGTCAAATTATCTCACATAGTGTACACATGACAGCATATGAATTTTGTTTACCACGCGTGCCGACAACAATATATAGGCTTTTTGACTATTTTGAAACACAATGGTATTCAATCAGGAAATGGAAATTATACAGTAGCTGCTGAATAGGATTGGAACAAATAAGATAAGATCATCTTGTAGTCCCCAGATTGAAAACCAGTGTTGTGATCAATAATGTAAGGAACCTGTACAGATAATATTATGCAAGGTTTTCAGGTGATAAATAAACATATGGTAATATCAAAATAGTTCAAAACTTGTAATGGTGTGATGGGGTCAGCCTTTGTAAGCCCCTAAAAGTGATTGTGGGCGAAGCAAAATTGAGGCTTTTCCCCAGAATCACTTTTGGGTGCTTTTCGAAAGCTAATTAACACTCTACAAGTCCTCGAACATCCTTTACAACCCTGCCTTCCTTTACAAGTTATACCATAGTAAACAACATTAAAAAATTGAAAAGGGAGGGCATTGCTAATTTGCTATACAACTGAGGAGAGTACCTAGCGCAGAACAATTATAGTTATCTGTGATGGCAGCCAACCATTGCAAAGTTATAATAACTAGGTGGCGTCTAGTACAAGATTTCCATTTCACATTCTTAGGAATGTGAAGTGGGAATCTTGTATACCCATATTTGGTTACAAGAGTCAAAAATGTATGCCTGGGAATTGGAGATTCTCAAGAATGGATTTTAGCCTCTATTCCCACCAAGAGAGGTGGGAATATTGGATTCCCATGTGTAGAAAGGATGGTGTGAAAGATTGATTATTCTAATCAATTATCTAAGTGGGAGATTGTGAGCTGCTTGTGGAAAGTTCAAAGAAAGTGGTTGTAGCTGCTGCAAACGTTTCCTTAATACAAAAGGAAACCAATACTTAATGGGAAAGGAAATGGGTGGCAGCCACAAAACTTAGCTGGTAGAAAGTTGTAGAAACCGCTTAACACAAGCAGTGCTGTAGAATTCCTTGATGCTTAAAGTAGCAATTCTTAATACTTAAGATTCAACATACTTAAGCTAGCCTATTTATAGGAAAAACTTGCCACCTGCAGCATTGCTTCACCATGGGCAGTTTGTTGAATCTTAAGTATAAGAATTGCTACCTTAAGCAATAAGAAATCCAGCAACACCGCTTGTGCTAAGCGGTTTCTACAACTAGCTAAGTTTTGTGGCTACCGCCCATTTCCTTTCTCACTAAGTATTGGTTTCCTTTTGTATTAAGGAAACGTTTACAGCAGCTACAGCCACCTTCTTTGACTTTTCAACAAGCAGCTCACAATCTCTCACTTGGATAGTTGATTAGAATAATCAATTTTCCACACTATCTTTCTACAGCATGGGATTGGAATGTAGGGACCAAACATGAGAATATAACACTCCCGGGAATGTGGATTCTCAAGAATACAAATTTGAAACTTGTACCAAACAGCCCATAAGGGAAAATCTGACATATTTAGAGGCACTGATGTCAATTTATTCATTTAAATTGTATATGCAGTTTTATGAGTTTCACTGAAATCTAACCTCTTTAGATCCAGAAGCTGCAAAGAGTAACTTTGTTCGGCTAGATCCTTCTCCAACATTATGGAGAATGTAAGGGAGCTCCAATTCACATAATGCCTCGCGCACAATTCGTGCATACTGGAAAGTAAAGATACTGATATGCATAAATTTAGAAGAAGACATATATCTAAATACATGGTAAGGTAGTAGACAGTACAGGGGTAGGGGGAGGAGAGGCCTTGGCTTAGTGGAGCTGCCTCTAACTTTAAAGACTGTCCCTCACCCCTCCTCCCCCAGGTTCAATCCTTCCCAACTGCAAAATGGAAGCTTTAGCCAAATAGCCATCTAACTCAGACCAAAAAAAGAAAAAAAAAAAGAAAAATAAAAATAAAAAATACAGGGGTAGGGGCCTAAACATGACAATATAGGAACTCTAGAGACAATTATCCTTCCCTAATCCTAAAATTAACCCCAGTGCACATAAATGCATCATTTCCTAACATAGTAGACTATCAGACAGTCTTTCATTCAACCTAGGTTGGCATTTAAAGGGAAGTCAATCACGTTCACAAGAAATGGTTCTCTTTATTTGAATCAACACCTTTTCTTTATTTTCATTTTCCTTGGAAAATTGGAGATAGAAAAGCATTATCTTACTGGATTATTTTCGTATGAGAAGAGCTCCAACTTTTCAGGGGGAGCGTCAGGCCTGGAACGTTCCCACAGTGTCATTCCTCTACCTGCTCGAAGTATTGTTGGCATCCATCCAGTGAACATAGTGCTGCACAAGAGATAGTAATTAAGAGCAAAGGAAATCCAAAACTGCTCTCTATCCAAGAGCCATGGAATATGGAACAAGCATCTCTTAAATGTCATTGTCTGTTTGTCACGGATCATCTTTATTTGCTTAAGGAAACCTGTCCTCAACTAACATACCGGTCATCTCACAGATATGTTAAACTAACTACATGCTGGTACAATTTCATGTTGGGAACACATGAAAATATTGTAGCTCTCTACAAACCTATAAATACATCAATTTTGTCCAATGAAGCTTGAAATCTTTTTTCCCTGCCCTCCCCTCAGATATATGATAACTACTAGTTATGTAATCAAAAGTGGAAAGAGAATCTAATACCTCTCCAAAAGTCCTGTTGATGGACTTCTGCCTTTTCCATATCGCTCAAATAAGTATTTTACAATGTCACCTACAGAAAGAACAGAAAGACTAGAGTAAGAAATCAATAAACCATCAGATAAAACAGGTTTAGGGAAAGGTTAAACGTTGCATTTGATTGAATATCTTCAATAATTTAATGCAGTACATGACATTCAATGGGTTTAATTAGTTAAAGAACTTTACTAAGAAAAACTAAAACATGGTTAGAAATAAAGTTGAGATAAAAATGTGGCAGGAAGCATAATTAGCTTTCAAATGAATAAAGGCCAAACCAGTTGACAAATTTGAAAACAGAATAATGGAGGTGACTTATGTATACCACTAAACAAGTCCAGTTTGAGAAAGAATAGGAGAGAAGGCTGCATTGCTTACCACTTTCATACATAGAATTACCACCATTTGGATCAATGAGGAAAGGAAACCTGAAAAACAATGTCAAAGAAAAGTATTTTAAATAGCATGCATATTGAAAAGACAGGGCAAACTTCAAATTATTTTACTTTTAATATTGTTGCAAAATGCAAATATGCTGCAACAGTATCATATCAAAAAGTAATATATATGTTGCAAAATTAATTTACTATTATTTTTTTTTTGGATAAAAAATTATATATGCTGCTACTGAAAAACTGGATATATGTTGATGAAAACTTCTCTTTTATGCTCAATATTTCTGCAACAAACTCATCAATAGAGAAGCAAAAAGAATATGTCAGAAAGAACTACATACTGCTCTTTGCCACCGGACATTTTGACCACCTCTCTGTGTCTTACAGAACCCTTAGGACAAGGATAGACCTATTGATGATACCAATAGGTTAATGTTAGAGGAGCTAATTGACAAAAGTCAACCAGAAATAAACAAAGCTATAAAAAAATTTATCAAGTGATTGACATCAATTAAATCATTTCCTTAAAAAAAGAATTTCTTCTTCCTTTCATATGTTAATGAGGTACAGGAGCATTATTTCAAAAAGAAAATCCAAGCAAATGAGTTCTGTTCAGTACTTATACTGGCTGTGGTAATTTAGTGGTCCAAAATATATAACTGATATATAATATTTCCAAATGTAGAGTGTACAAATTTCTATCCTGCATTTAGATTCTTTCTATGAAACAACTGAACAATATTATTGGCAAAGCAATGGATAAAATTGATCCAGATCCAATTTAGTTACATAATAGCAACTATAAGTCAATCCATTTTTCCCCAAATTTGACACCTTTTGGAGTTCTTTTGAGTGCCAGTTGTCCAAAAAGAGCACAACATTTCGTAGAAGCTAACAGAAGATTCTACTGGTGTAAATATAGAGCCCACAAATCAAGGAGCATTTTTGTAATGGAAATGAGAAAGAGTGCTCCTTTCGAAATAAACAGCTGCTAAGTAAAGGGAATATTAGATATTGAATGTGTTGGTAAGTTCATGTGAAGTATCTGCTGCTAACCTCTACAGACAGATCTAGCTCAGTCAATGCCTCTCGAACCCTTCTACAAAAGGGACATGCTTCTGTTGACAGATAATATTTGAAAGATTTAACATAGGACAACTACAAATCCTATGACATATTGAACAACAGTAATGCATTCTAGAAGTAGGTAAAAACTAAAAAAAATAACTGGAAGATCCTTATTATGAAGTTTGTGCTAAGAAATTCTTTTTGTCATGGTATAATATTTCCAGCATCGATGCTGAGACTTGTGCCAAGTAATAGTGATATAGTCAACAGAAACAAACCATTCATTCTAATAAATTTTTGTAACTACTAACTACATGTTAGTAAGAAAAAGAAAAATTGAAGGAGCATACCAAATTCAAAAAGCTGCAACCGCATAGGCAGATCTGAAGTGATCTCCTTGTTCTGTGAACTTTTGACTAGGGATTTGGAGCCCCATGCAAATCTTGCCAAGCTGGCCAAGGAAGATGTTGCTACCTACCATTCATCACCAAAACTACGAGTGAGTCAGATAGAAGGTGCATCAAGAATGTCAAGAATCAAGCACACAGAATTTATCACACATCTGCCTGTATGATCATATGACAAATTCACAGAAACAGATAATATAATTCTATATAGTATACCTCCATTTAAAAATACCTAAATATTACTGAAAGGAAAGCTTAATGGATACTATAATGACTCTCTCCTCCTAATTAGAGCTATTAAATAGTTATCGACATCAATGGTAAATGATAAATCTTAAATGCCATGTAAATTATCAAATTCATGTTTCCTATGAAAAGAGAACTGAATCAGTGAGAACTTGCTAAGATGACTGATACAGCCAACACTCCTAAAATTTGTAAGGGAAAGGGATGCTAAGAAAATCTTCAGAAACATCTTTCTGAATGCAAAAACTGGGGTTCTTGAATAAGTTACCTCCAAAGTAGAGTTGCGTTGTTGAGAAGGATCTCCTGTCTGCCAGAAACAAAAGATGACAAATACTACTTAATGAAGATGGTGTGGAGAAAAATCAATGTGAAATTTGAAAAAATAACTTGTACAAATATAATGTTGAAAAGCAATAGTTGAAGCAAATATCTAAACTTAAAGCAAGGTTTCTTTTTTCCAGGTGAAATGATGTCAAATATTGGTTAGACAGAGAAGATAACATGAAATGAAACTGAGATTAAAAAAAAAAAAATGTACTTCAGCAAACTACTTATATACTTTTAACACATAAATTTGGTCCAACCTCCATAATTACCCATGATTAATTGGAGAAAAAGAATCATAATTTACTACAAAGAGAGAAGAAAATAAGCATAGGAACAAACAATATAACAAAACTTACAGAGAAAAGCTTGAGCAAGGGACAGAGAACAGATAAAAAACTTGTTGATGGGCTGGAAGTGGCACCATTTTTACCAGAAAATGGGGTTGACAATTCCCTGGTATCTGCATCTGAGTCTGCTGATTTTGCAAGAAATCTGCATCTCTGAGAAACCCAATTCCGATTGCCAAAGCCTCTATAGGAAAATGGCAAAAATTTCACAGAAGTAACTGAAACTGAAGTGGTCGATGTTTGAATGTTGTTGGTATTAGAGGACAAACTACGAGTTAACCACGAAAACTGGTTAAGGGAGTGAGAGCAGTCTGGGTAAGAGAGTGCCATCCTTTCAGGTGGCCACTGAGATTCTTCTCTGCTTCTAAACAGAGGAGATAATTTATATCCCCAGTTGGGGTAGCAGAGACTATTAGTTCATGTTTAATACAAGCCTGTAATCTGTAATGAGATATTTTTATTTTATTTCTGATAAAGTTATTCTTGATTTTAAAAGTTTGAAAACAAAAAAGAATTTAAAGGTAGTTGCTATGTTACATTAGGCTATTTTGAGGTAGCGTTAGGGTGGGTTCTAGTAGACCTAGGCATTATTAAAAATTTTTTAAAAAATTAAATTATTTAATATGTGATATATATAATTATTTATAAAATATAAAAATAATACGATATAAACAAATTTTATTAAACAAAAAATTTAATTTTTGTAAAAAATAAAATGAAATTTAGCATATTTTATATTATTTTTATATTTTATAAAAAATTGTGTATTATATTTTAAGATATATTAAATGATTTAATTTTTTAATAATACCATAAGAACTCATCCACCTAGACGGTAGTAGCGTTATTCTAAAAATTGGTCAATATAACTTAGTACACACCTTATTTTAAATATAAAAGATTTTTAATTTTTTTTTTTTATATTAAGTGAAATATTCAAAATATTTATTAGTATGATATACTTATTTTTTGATGCTATGAATCCATTACAACTATAGTCTACAGGAGCTATTCTGCTCCCAAGGTTCTGCTATCAAAAGCTCCTAAGGTTCTGCTATCAAAGCATCTAGAGTTGAAAATAGATGACTTTATAAGCCTTTCTTTTTGTATATATCTAACCAACATTAATTAACATAAAACATAGTAAATAAAATAAAGTTTAATATCCTCACCCAAAAAAGAAAAAAAGGTATAATATTAAACCGTGGGTTGTGGGAAGAGATCCAGTCATGTTAACTTGAGTCATGTTGCTTAGATCTAAGCCGTCTATTCTATTTAAGGTCATTTCAACCATTAAAACATATTAATATTTAATGGTTGAAATGAGCTTTAATGAAATGGATGGCTCAGATCTGAGCAGCATGACTCAAGTGACATGACCGGATCCAAATCGGTGGGTTGCTAATAGAGACGAGCAGCCTAGCAACAGAATCACCTTAAACTTAAACCCTGCCACAGTGACACAGTGACACTCAGCATCAACGAATTAAGAGCACCAGAAACTGAAAATGAGAGTCTTGTCCCTGCTACGGAGAAATTCCTCAGCATGGGGTAGGAGGAAGGAACCATTTGGTTCCTTCTCCCTTGCTTCGTTCTGCACAGACAATGGTGATGGACTGCAGAGCTCAAGGGTTAAGATCTTCGATCGCCAACTCAAGCATAAACAGGTTATCAAACTCCTTCTGAGTCCCTTTGCTTCTTCGGAACATCAGCATTACTTTTCTTCAGTATAGGGTGGGAGGAAAGAAACATTTTGATACAGTTTCCATTGAGGTTTAGCGATAATTGCTGGAAAATTTACCCTTTTAGGTCTAGTTTTATAGCCAATCAAACGGTTCCTTAATCTCCTTACAGTTTCTGGTTTTTGTATAATTGAGATTTTCTTTTAAGTGGAGCCTATTTGTGGCTTTGGTATATCTATATGGTTGATTTTTTTTTTTTTGGCTATGTTTGGTTGATCAGAAATTGAGGGGAAAAAGACGTAATGAAAAATAATTTTTGGTTTTTTTAGCCAATCAAACGGTTGCTTATTCTCCTTATAATTTCCGGGTCTTTGTATAATTGAGATTTTCTGTTTAGTGGACTGTATTTGTGTTGGTGTATCCTGTTTGGTTGATTAGAAATGGAGAAACAAAAACTTAATAAAAGAAAAGAAAAACAGACGTTTACAGTTGTAATAATATTAGGAAATATTGTTGTAGAACTGATTCTTTCTAGACAAAGGTTGACATTCAAAATAGTTCCCAAGTTCCAACTGTTTGTGATTATAATAGTTTTTATGCGTACATGTCTTGGATTCACATCAAACAATGACTCAAAGGATTCGTGTGTTGATACTGCAGCGAGACCGAGCTGCATGGTTAATGCGCCAACAAGATTCTTTGCTTGATACTGTTGCTGAAAATCTATTGGATCGCTTGGAGGTAGTTCCTATGCTCTTTATAAGATTTTATCTGTTCCTGGTCCATTATGTTGTTGTAAGGGTTCTAAAGTTTGTGGAGTCTATCTGTTGTAGCTTTTTCTCTTTTTGCTGACTAATTCTCAAATGATGATAAGTATATTTGTGGATAGCATTGGAGAATTTGATTTTGATCATTTTGTTTTCTTTGCATTATCTGCTCAAATGTAACTCTCATGTTCACCAAAGACTAATGTGAACAAGTGTTATAGAATTGGATGGTCCTGAAGTAGTTTCTCTTGAAAAATGTCAAAGCTTTGCACATGTGCGCACACATACACATGCACATTCTCACACACATATATCTGTATATGCATTTTATTTATTGCAGCTTGCCTTGAAAATGGAAGTATTTTTCTTTAAAGAGGGAAAAGACCTTGTGTGAAGGCTTTAAGAAATCTCATGCAAACAAGCCTTATAGAATAGGCGGTCCTGAAGTTAGTTTGTCTTCAATAATGCCAGAGCTTTGCACATGTGTGCACACATATGCACACACTCACACATATGCATATATATGTATATACATTTTATTCTGGTGCAGCTTGCCATGAAAGAAGTATTTTTCTCTAAAGAGGGAAGACATTGTGGAAGGTTTTAGGCAGTTGGATCATCCGGTGAGACTTTAAGCTTTTAGGGTGATAGTTGTTCAGATTAAGGATTTCTGAGACTGTAGAAGTTCTGAATGACATATTGGTCTTTGGCTACACTACTCTTCTGACTTAATTGTTTTAGTTTAAATTGTTGTTTTGCTGTTAAATTGCCAACTTGCTATAGAAGTGTATTGTCTAATTGTTTCTGGATTGTTCCTCCAGCTATTGGTGGAAACTTATTTACATTGTGAAATTAGATTTTGCTTCTATAATAAAGTTGTTTGTAGCTAGTAATTTATCCGTAGACACCCTAGTATTCAAGGGAGATCTTTTTCATTTTCTTTGGTGAAGTTGATGAAGCCAAAGATGTAGTTTTGTACAATACTCAATAGCTCAACAGGACTGGAGCCATTTTCAGTTAAAATTTTTCACGATAATAATTTGAATTGGATTAGGAATAATATTGATGTTATGAAAATACTTGATACTTTATCTGTGTTAAGAATGATAAGAAAATGTATAACAAAACTAATACAGACCAATCAACTAGCTATGGTGGCAGTTATGGTCTCATAGAAATGATGATCTTTAAAGTAATTTCTCATGATTTTCTGAAAATCTGCTATATGATGTTTACTTTACTACCTTTATTGATACTTTGGAATGGGACTTAAACTGAATATGTAATCAAGGAAAGCTCATATATGACATGATGTCTTCCCTTACATTAATGTTTCAGACATTTTCTTCTTTTGGGTTTATGTAGGCTATTGTTTGGCCTTTTCTTTAGGACTGTAAGAAGACTTTTCCCACAGCATTATGTTTGGGGGGCTCATTGGAGGCTATCAGGCGCTTGCTACGTGGTCGTGGTAAGAAATCAGTGCAAAAAATTGCATTCAGACCTACACTTTGATTGGGGAGAGAGAGAGAGGGGGGGGGGGGGTGGACAATATTGGATTTTATTTTTTAATATATAGCAATATAGGGTGCTTCTAATTTTCAAATAATAGGATGCTTTTGATTTTGGTTTGTGAGATAAGACAAGCATAACCATGATTTGCAAGGATGCTGGTTTTCTTTCTTTCTTGATGTGCTGATTGAGGAAGATGTTGCTTGTACAATTAGAGCTATGTGGGTTGGTGGGCAGTTTTTATTTAATCATTATAGGCCTAATGTTTCTTGTGATTACCAAAATGATTTCTCATAATATGGAAGAGCCATAACCCATGTATGCTATTAATTAAAAAACTGAACATCAATTAGAGTAGAAGGAAAAAATATATTCGAAGTTCAATGCCTAGAAAAGAAGAGAAAACTCAGATACAAGGAAAAGAGGAATCTTGAAATTCTGTCTCTATCAGCAGTAAAGTTACCAACCAGTCTGAAAAAGGGAAGATGTGCTACAATGGGTCACACTTTGAATAATGTGTAAAGAATAGCAAATATTAACTCTAAAATCAATTCCAAGTTAGTTCTGGTAACAATAAGCTGCAATGTTTTTGATTTCCATTGGAATACTATCGCATAGATCATAAAAACACATTTAGAATTTTGAGCATGCTATATTTTTCATTTTAAACCAATCCACTTTGGCTTTGTGCTTTTGCTGGTGCATTTCATATTTGCTAAACTTGATGACACTGAGCACTTCTTCTTTGGGAATAAGTAGTTTTACAGATGGTTTGACTTATCAGATTCAAACTTGTGTGCCTGTTTCCTAATTGCAGAAAGTTTGTTTTCCAATTTGTTCTGATTGGGGATGATGGTTTATCGTAGTATAATTGATTCTTTGATCAGGTGCCATTGAGAAGCTTGTCATGATGGATGCGTCCCATGATATGGTAGAGTTTTGTAAAAATGCTGAGGAAACATCACCAAATGATAACATTGAGACAACATTTGTGGTTGGTGATGAAGAATTTTTGCCTGTCAAAGAAAGGTGCATATGAAGTGACCTTTGTTTAGTTCTAACTGTATTAATTATTATGGATTCGCATCTTGAATCCTTGTATTTATGGGTGTGAAGCTCTGTAGATTTGGTAATTAGTTGCTTGGGGCTACACTGGACTAATGATCTTCCGGGAGCAATGATACAGGTACACCATCTCTTATATATTGTTCCTGATTTTAGGTGTTGATTAGCTCAGTTTATGTTTGAGTTGATCTTTGTTTAACAGTATCCCAAAATGAGTTGAAGCCTCAAATGAACATCATGGATTACTCAAGAGAAATGCACAGGAGCAATAACATGTCATTTCTTTAATTATTTGTACTTCCTTTGCCCTGGGGGTGGGGGAGGGAAGTTCAGTGGAATAACCAGAAATTTTGAAGCATACAAATGCCTTTTGCATACTAGACTATTCAAATTATAAAGGATCTTACTGGAATCAAAGTGTATTTTAGCTTTTAGACAAGCCATTATTGTTGACTACCAGCTAAAATACAGTTTGACTGTTATTTGCATACTCGCCATGCTTTCTCCTTATCTAAATATCTGTTTCAATCTTCTTTATTAGTCATTCTAATGTGCATATTTATGTTTGCAGTCTAGACTGGCATTGAAGCCCGATGGCCTATTTTTAGCAGCTATTCTTGGCGGAGAAACCCTAAAGTGATTATTTTATTTTTTCTTTTGAGAAATTTCTTCAATACATCAATGCATGGAACTCCTAGTTTATATTTCTGCTTGGCTCTATGTCACCAGAGAGCTCAGAATAGCTTGCACAGTGGCACAAATGGAGCGTGAAGGAGGGATCAGTCCACGAGTATCGCCTTTGGCACAGGCATGTATTATATTACATAGATGTTTCTATTAAATTACTTATTTTATCAGTTAACAACAATTTCTTTTAATGAATGCAAACTTTCAAATTGTTTTCCTTTTGCATAGAATGATGTGGTTCTGTTTTTAATTTTTAACACGTTTAACATGATGTCCATGATTTAGCTTCATAGTTGTTCATTGTGATTAATGGTTAATTTTGAAGCAATTAGGTTTGTGAGATTGCTTTGCATATATCCATCATGGTATTATTTGACTTGCGCACCTATTTAAGATCTGTTGCTTAATCTTGGCTGCTACAGCTTCAGTGTGTGTAGTACATGTATGAACTATGAAGTATTCTGAATGGAAGAAACTAGCTGGGACTGAGCAGAGCTTTGGTTCCCCTTTTCAGGTGCGAGATGCAGGCAATCTTTTAACTAGGGCAGGCTTCACCCTTCCAGGTGTTGATGTTGATGAATATATAGTTAAATATGAAAGTGGTGAGGATTTCATTCTTTGTTGTGGATCTGTAAATGGACTCTTCAATGTCTTTGACATGAAAGTGAGAGTTTATTATGTACTTTAGCTTATGAGATGCTTGTTTAGAGTGGAATTTCAATTTTGGTTGCATAGCAAATATATTCACCGATTTAGAAGCATAGATAGCTTTTATTGGTAATCAGTTTTCTATGTGAAATTTACTAATCAAAACAAGTTCTTAAAAATAATTTGTCATGATATATAGTTGGATCCTTAATCTACTAATCTCATGCTGCAAGCCTACAATGGAGAAACTAATCGGTAGCCTTTCTTACACCTTTGTTTATTTCTTATTTTATATGGTAATGAACTTGGATAACACATTTTAAGTATGAGGAATTACTAATCATAGAGATATGCCATGAGACTTTCCATGGTTGTAAATCTGGCATAAAATGGTTTCCTATCATGTTAATAATTCATATTTCGGAGTTACATTATCCATATATTAGGGATGGCTGCTTAGGTTCATGTGGTAGTCAGAAGTGCTGAGTGATTGAAGACTTGAATTATCCAAGAGTTCTTATTTTTTGTTCAACCCAACTAACATACATTGTGGTCTCTTTGGTGGCATGGCTGCCAGAAAATGGACTAATAGAAACAGATACATAATAAGCCTAAAAGAAAAATTAGTAGGGCAATTTTAACTGAAATTAGCTGGTGATAATCATACTAATAAGAATATGTTTGGTGGGGGGTAAAAGAGTAAATATTAAGGGAGTATCATTTATTCTTTTTGTAAACAATGGGTGTAAACATGACTCTTCAATTATGTTTGGTATGCTTAGTAATTTGAGGAGATGAAAAGATGAAGAAGGGAGGAGAGTTTGAGGAGATGGGGGATTGGTGAAGCGGGCCCAAAATATTTTCCCCTCTATTACTCCTCTAAATAGTTTTCCTCAATTTATTTTAACAACCAAACATATTTAAAACAAAGCAAATTTTACTCCCTTAAAAGTTACTCCTTTTACTCCCCCTACCAAACATACCCCAAATATAAAAAGCTGAAACTGTTGGTTTCAATCTCTATTGCAGTTTCTGTATCTACTACGGTGAAGTTGTAACTAAAATTGAAACTGCTGAATCTTCACAGATTATTTTTTGTATTGTTTTCTGAATCTATCTGTTATGGGTTTTTTTATTTAGTGACTAAGTTGGGTCTCAAAATGGTTATAATTATCTCTCATGTAACAAGGGCTTTTTGTCATTTTGAGTGGTAATAATAATTAATAAAAGAGGACATTGGTTTCAAACTTTAAAGTATTTTTCTTTGTTAGATTTTATTGCTGGTGTGATGATTTAAAGAGGTACTTGTTGATCATGCTGATTTTTTGTATCTTTCTAAAGGTTTTGTGAAGTTTCTTATGAGGAAAATAAATTGCTTTTTATTTTTTTATTTTTTTGTGGGTGTTTTATTCATCAAATTTTAATTGGTACTTTTGCAGAATAGATGTTAGATGTTCTTTATTTATGTTTATATAACCCATTGGCTGTTCAGCAACCTAGTCCATCTAGGCATTGGATTCTTTACAGAAAGGTATTGTCTATGCCACATGAAAACAATGGTATTGCTTACATCTTCAGTTCAATGCTTTCTTGGATTCTGGTAGTGGTGATATTAAATAAACAGCCAACTTGGAAATGAGCTTATTGGTTATGTGATGTGCCAAAGCTGAATTTAGTTTAGCTGTAAACTGGCATGGGCCAACAACCTGGGATCTGTTCCTAATGTTGCTGGGGATGGACATTCTAGAGAAATGAGAGGATAATCATTTGAGTCTCCCCTGAACAAAATAGAATAAGACCTGACCTTTTTAATTGATATGTGATGTAAACATCTTATCCTGTAGAATGAATCATTGAAATTCTTCTACTTTCTCCTTGGCTGTCTAGTTTATCATTTGATTACCTTTCTGTCTCTCTGGTCATTTCATTTTTTTTTCCTTTTGGTCTTTCTTTGCTCTTTCTTTTTTGCAGCTCTGGAGCTTATAGAGCATCTGCGTGCTATGGGTGAAACTAATGCTCTTCTTCAGAGGAACCCTGTAACGTTTTGATTTTTTCTCCCCCTTTCATACCACTTAAAATTAATTGATTCTTTGTTTTATAAAGTTTTGAACATCAGGCGCCTTTGCATCACAGTTTGATAAAAGATTTTGCATTATAACAGATCCTAAAGAGGGATACAGCCTTGGCTACTGCAGCTATTTATAATGAAATGTTTGCTGCTGAGGATGGCACGGTACCTGCAACTTTCCAGGTGAGCAAAGTAGATGAGTCCTTTTAAGAATAGAAAACTTTTGAAGTTTTCATTCCTCTAATTGCTTTCTATTTAAAATTAGTTTTTATTGCTTTTATTATATGTGTTTCTTTCTAGTAATTTATTCTGAATTTTACAAATAATTGATTCAATATTGTCTTTCTTGTTTAGAACTTTTGGTTGTTAAATTATCACATTAAAAATCTTCTCTTATTGATTGAATTTTATGATGAATTGTGTTTCAATCTTCGAACTATGATCGGTGGAATTGTGGGCTATAATTTTGACAGTCATCTGCCATTCACATGGCTCATACTGGCGGAGCCACATTATCCCAATGGTTTTGCAATTTCAACTAATTTTTAGTGTTATTGTTTTTAAAATGGCATCTTGACTGATAGAATGATATTGGATTGAATTATAAGAATTGAGATTTTAATTAGAAAAGTGAACAAGGAAGATGAAATGTAAAACTAATCTCGAAGCTGAAATATGTATTCCATCATTATAGCTTCCACAAATTAAATTCTACATATTGCATATGAAGTTAGTTGAGAATATATATCTTTTCATAGGCCTAGATATTTGTGTCTATTAGGTATGTAATTAGATAATGGAGCAGAAATACAATTTAAAAAGTATTCCATTTTCCTCTTCCTTCCTTTTTCTTTCATATTCCAATTTTTTATATGCATTTTTTCCCCCAAAGGCTGATGTTAATATTTGACTCACTGCCTGTAAAATATCATATACTTTCATTCACTTTTAGAGGTTCAGTTGAGGATTTGTAATGGCAAGTTTTTCATGTCATTCAGTCCTTTCTGATGTTGGGTGATAAGCAGGTCAGAAACTAATGATGCTATTTTTGGTCAACAGTTACAAGTTCTCTGAAAGCCAGTTTTTTAACTTGATTAACTATTTAAATGCTCTGGGTACATTGCAAATGACCTCTATTATTGGGAAACTTCCTGAGGCAGAAAGTCTGGGAAATTTTTGACTCTGGGAGAGTGAAGCAAAAGTGTGACCCTAAAGTAAAATAAATAATATTCCCATTAGAAATATTGGTCTGGATTCATTTCCTATTAGCAGGGGTTAACATGTTCTGAATATATGGTTTATTAGGCCATCATGTATCTAGTACGTTCTAACCTTGCTCCTTTGGGCAGTGGTTAACATGTTATGAAAGCATGATAATTAGGTCAATATGTTATTAACATGTGTTATTTCTAATGGGGAATAGAGTTATACCAATATCTATAATGGCGGAGTATTTTTCCACTCAGGGTCACACTTTTTACTCTATTCCATCAGAGTCCCAGAAGGTTATCAAGTTCTGCCTCAGTAGTTTTCCCCATTTTAATGAATAACTGCAATGTGATCGTTGTAGTTAGCTTTTGGTTTTAGTCATATGTGAGTTTGTCAAAAATTAGGATTGTCGAACTGGAAATCTTGCAGTAAAATTGCAACTCTTTGGTTTGAAGTCATTCAGTTAAAGTACATAGGACCTGGATTTGCTTTTTAATCTCTGCTGATGATGGATCCTCTGATAGCTTCCCAGTCGTGGGGAAATAGATTGTATTTGGGGTGTGAATTGCATCTAGTTTCCTTGTATGTCCTTGTCTCGAAAAAAACTGTCAACATGTGAAAGTGGAACTTGCAATTGATTTTCTTTTTGCATGAGTTAAATCGTAATTTACAGAGTGCTACAATCACCACTTTTGGGGGGTAGCGTTACTCTTAGCTAGTTGGGTGGATTCAGGTGAGACCTAACTAGAGAATTTGATGTCATTGCGAAAATCTCAAAAAATTTTGTCCCCTATTATGTGCCAGAACTAATAGTTTCTTATAAAATGCAAGAACAACACAATATATGTATAGGAAAACGTGCCAAAAAAACAAATTCAAAAAATTTAAAAGGTTATGTTTTATTGGTACACTTTCTTATATCATGTCGTTATTGTATTTTATAAAGAATTGTCTAGTTTGACACATTGTGTAACTTTATCAATCTTTGTAATGATACTAAATTCACTAGATGGGTGTCACCTGAACCCACCCAATTGGCTGGGGTTAGGGCTACCCCACTCCTCGAAGTAGTAATTGTAGGATAGCAATCACCTTTATAGTATTGTGAAGATAGTATCAGAAGTCATAGGATTGTAACAGTAATTTAGTTTTTATATTTTTAAATTAGTTGTACAGATAAGGAACAGCCTAGTTTCTCTTCATTCAAAATAGTTGTTCTTTAGCATCAGGAAACAGTTTCAAATTGTTCTATATTTTAGGATCTCAAACATGTGTTTGTTAGCTCGTTTGTGTATTTAACTGCTGCAAAGTATATATGAAAAGTGAGATGAATTCTTTAACCTAATAGCAACGTTGATGCTGATGAGAGTTTGGTGTGGTTCATTGGTGTTGAGGATGGTTGTAGGGTTAGCTTTGGCAGCCATGAGTGCTGAAGAGCAAGGGGAGAGGAGAGAGAAAAAAAAATTGGATCGACTTATGCTACTTCTAGCAGTAACTCTGATACCATATTAGGTTAAATAATTCACCTCATTTTTCATATAGACTTTGCAGTAGTTAAATACACAAACGGGATAACAAATATATGTTTGAGATCCTAAAATATAGAACAGTTTGAAATTGTTTCCTGATGCTAAAGAATAACTATTTTGAATAAAGAGAAATTAATGTACTATTACTTATCTATATAACTAATTCAAAAATATAAAAACTAAGGTGCTGTTACAATCTGTTACAATCCTATGACTTCTGATAGATAGGTATTTTATAATCATGAATATGGTGTTGCAGGTTATATACATGACAGGGTGGAGGGAACATCCTTCCCAGCAGAAAGCAAAACGAAGAGGATCTGCCACCATATCTTTCAAGGACATTCAGAAGCAATTTGCCAGCCAGCATTGATTTGGAATTTTCCCTCGGCAACATTGAAGTTTTAAAAATTGTATGCATATTGAGGACATTATGTTGTTAAATACAAATCTATGCATCCCAATGCATTTACTTCTTCAGTTCATTTTTTGTTAGCCAAACGGTTTGGCTACCGTTATTATCACATGTATAAATCTTATTATCAAGAGAACATCTTATAAGTCTTGGCAGAGAAAAAAATAATAAGGTCTGTATTCCTCCAATCGGCACCACTGAAATCCAATTGAAACTGTTTTTTTTTTTTTTTTTTTTTTTTTTCCCCACAAGCTTAGACTTGTCTTCATCATTTCCAGTGCCCCAAAAAGAACACCCTCATCAAGCTGACTGGGAAATGCTCTCTCTTTTCCACAGAGCTGAAGCAAGAATAAGAAGAAAGAGCAGAATTTTTTTTCTTGATATTTTGTCAAGAGTGAAGAGAAAGATGATAGAAGTTTGAATTCATTTAGGCTCTATTTATTTCGATAGAACATAGAGAACTTCTAAACAAAAATTCTCACAATTTTTCTCAAAAGTATTTCTATTACAAATTTTTTTAGTTAATTTTAAGTTTAATTGTAGTTTTTGTCCTCTTAATTTGTTCATATGAGCCTTTTATTCCCCCTATTTTTAAACTGAGATTTTTTAATCCCTAAAATTTCACAAAATGAACGAACTGGTCCACATCTTAATATTGAATAAGAACTTAGGTTTGACACTAACCTTTGGATGGAGCCAAACTTATCAAATCTAAGACGAGCCATCCTTGTCCTAAGGGAACCGTTATTAAGGAGTCAGTCTTACCAAACTTGGGGTGAGTCATCATTGTTCCAGGGTTTCGTTATTGAAGCACTCACAACTTTAGCTTTAAGTAGGAACTTGGGTTTGACACCAACCTTTGGATGAAGTTAGATTTACTAAATTTGGGGCAAGCCATTATTGTTCCAGGGAAACCGTTGTTAAGGAGCCAGATACCAAACTTGCGAGCTATTCCTGTTTTAGGGGTTCCGTTGTTGAAGTATCTACAACTGTAGTTTTGGGACTCACAACTGTATCTTTGAGAGGCCTCGAATAGATAGTTGTAGTTTTGTGTGAAGAGCATTTAAAACCTCCCATTTTGTCAATGGGAGGCTTCGAACAAAATACCTTTTTTTTTTTGCAAAAGAGTTTTGTGACCAATTGGTTTACATCTCAAATAGCCTTGTTAATAGATTATTAATATTGCAATTAAGACTTAAACTAATTATGGCCTACTTAAAAATAATAGAGACCTCAACCATGGTTCGAGACCGGTAGAAATTCAAGGCTAAGAAGAATTCTTGAAGCTCGATAAAAACCAAGCTCCCCAAAACGCCAAAGATAAAGTTTAAAAAAATGTCGAGACCAATCTCTGAACACCACAATCAACCTTACTCTTAGCTCCGACACCAAAAAAGGGAAAAAGCAGTGGAATTTTGTTCTGAAGTGTGTGGATCTTGAGCATCTAGTAGCTGGAGTGAACTCTGCAGATTTGTTAATGTTTATTTAGGAAGAAGGCATGCTGGAAGAAGACTGTGATTACCTTTCTGATGCAATTTGTAACTAAGAATTGATTCCTTTACAATGTGAACTAGTACACTTAAATAACCAAAAGACCACAAGACTCCTACTAAACAATTACTACCCAATACGATAATAATACTAATTGAAAGATAACTAGGGAACTATAATAATAACAATAGATAAGAATAAGAGACATATCTACCCATAACCCTTATAGCTCATGCATATCGTATCATTCCTCCCCTCTTCAAGTAGTTCCTTGTCCGCATGGATCATGCATTCTAATTAAGAGATCATTACTAATCATAATAGATAATTAATAAGGATAAGTTAAACTACATAAAAGATAACTATTTAGGGTTGTATCATCCTTCCCCCCTTCTAGGAAGACCTTGTCCCCAAGGTTTGTCTTTGGAAGAAGCAATGAGGGTATCATTCTTGCACTTGTTGAGGAAGGCAACATCAACTACTAAAATTTCTTTTTGTGGTAGATTCAAAACTTGGACTACAACTGATGGCCTTAAGCCTTTAAATAGACACAATCCTAAAGCTATAGTGCTTATCACATAAGTATACAAATCTTATTAGATAACTCCCACTTATAAGATTGGATAATTACTCTTAAAGATAGGCTAATTCTAACTAAATCCTAGTAGAACAAATAAGATAATTGACTACTAATATAAAGATAAAAGAAGAGTTTGGATAATTATCTAATACTCCTCCTTAGAGTCGTATCATTCCCTCCCCCATCAAAGAGTTCCTTGTTCTCAAGGAACATGCATTCTTATTAAGAGATCATTACTAATCCTAATATGTAATTAATAAGGATAAGCTAAACTACATAAAAGACAACTATTTAGGATTGTATCATCCCTCCCCCTGTCTAGGAAAACCTTGTGCCCAAGGTTTGTCTTTGGAAGAAACAATGAGGGCATCATTCTTGCACTTGTTGAGGAAGGCATCATCAGTTACTAAAACTTCTTTTTGTGGTAGATTCAAAACTTGGACTATAAAGGGCAATCTTTCAAAAGTTGTGGTTATTTGATTCACATGGATGTTATTTTCAAAGATGTGCCTTCTAAGGTGATATGATCGACAACATTTCTTTTTGAAAACCTTTCATTGACGGCTTGGTTAGCAAAGCCTCCTTCAATGTGTTTTCTTGAGATAACTTTTCTCCTCCTCTTCCTTCAAATGCTCATGGTACTCTTTCAGGATCTTTCTCATTTCAGCACAACTTTGCCTCATTTCAGCATAACTTTGCCCCACTTCTTGGAAGGCTTGCTTCATTTCTTGCCTCATTTCTTTGAAGATGTGCTCTATTTCAAGAAGACTTTCTGCTGAGTGTGGATACATGTGGTGGGTGATGGTTCTGATACCAAATGATGCAATTTGTAACTAAGAATTAGTTTATTGATAATTGATTCCTTTACAATACGGCCTAACACACTTAAATAACCAAAAGACCATAAGACTCATACTAAACAACTACTACCCAATACGATAATAATACTAATGGAAAGATAACTAAGGAATTATAATAATAACAATAAATAAGGATAAAAAACCTATCTACCCATAACTCCTATAGCCCATGCCTATCGTATCACTTTCCTTCTGATTAGTTAAAGAAAATGAATGAAAAAAAAAAGCTATGGAATTTTGTTCTGAAGTGTGTGAATCTTGAGTATCTAGCATTGAGTCATTCAATAGCATCATGTGTTACTGACATGTCTACAAGTAAATCCTTCCCTCGATAAAGGAAGGTTGATATTTGAATCTCTCAAAAATTACTAATGACTTATAGGCTTATAGCTATTCTGTCTCATGGTTGAAAAGTTGATGTATTATTGCAAAGAAAAAAGAAAGATAAGCTTGAAACAGCTCCTCAGCCAGTAGCCACCCAAAGTGGATCTCCTGCTGTTCTTGTTCTTTCCTTATGCAACCTGGTCTGAGCTTGCCTGGTGGGGCAACGAGTCTACGGCATAAATCATTCACGGACAGCATTGGGCAGCATTTCGAGCACCTAGCAAGAAACATCCAAAAATGGTTATCAAACGCAAGACTTCTATAGAACTCAAACTTCATAGATGAAAATTGAAAAATCCCAAGATATGGCAAGTCTTGGTGAGACCCAGGAAATAACATGCACAGAAGAATTGTGTGAACATAGTATATTGATGGCACCACTAGAAAATGATGGCAATAAGCCTCTTTGTATGGGTGGGGTGAGTACATCAATATGATATAGATATATATGATGCCAAAATTATTAACACATCACAATACTTTATATGTAGTCACTACAAGAAAATAGGAATTTTTTCATGGACAAAATCCATGAGAAACATATTTCTCACGGACTTTCCCACATACATGAAGGCGAAAAAAAAATAGTCGTGAAAAAAGGGATTTCTCACTGACAGAAAGTGACCGTGAGAAATTTCTCACGGAGAAACTATGCAGTGTGTGAGAACTATTCATGCGTAAATCTGTAAGTTTCTCACGGATTTATGTCCATGAGAAATTATCACGGTGTTAAGCCCGTGAGAAATTTTGAGAGTTTTTTTTTTAAGCTTAGAAATGTGTAATTTTTTTAAATAATTAATTTTTAGTTTCAATTAAATGCATTGTATATAAAAACCACTGAATTTTATTAATGAAATGTAATTACAATTTATAAATGTTATACAATGAAAGAAAAAAAAAAGTACACTACAATATAACACTAAACCCTAATCTCCAATGTCGTTGTCATCTCCTAAGTCCTCAGTTGAGTCATTATCATCGTTAGCCGGGGGTTGTGGGGTCGCATTGGATGTCTCACTATGACCTTGTTACAGTAGCTGCTATAACATCGTAGCCATCTGCTTGGTCAAAGTGCCAGATCCCTTGAGACCTTGGACCAACGACACTAGTTGGCGGAGCTCCTGCAACATGGCTGTCGTTTGGGACAAAACCTTCGACATTTGAGGATGTGCCGGGTTGGAGGGCTAGGAACCCTGTCCATGGGCTGAGTCCAACATGCCTGCCTTAGAACCCATGCCATAAACCTGACCCTTCTTGTTCTTCTTGCCAACGACATCGAGCCATATGTTGTTGTGATTGACAGAAGACGAAGAGGACTTGACTTGGCTGTCAGATTGGTGCCTCTTATACTCAGTCTTCATAGATAAAAGAATAAAGTTAATAAGAAATAATAAACTTATAATTAAGATTTTTAAACCTCTTAAATAACTTCCAAAAAACTTACATAAGTAGATTGAGCCCGTGGATGGACCCAGCCCTTGCTGGCACTGTGCTAAAGGTGATGAAAGACCTCCGTGCGTTGGGCTCTCTTCCCAACTCTTTTGTCTACAAAAAAAATAAACCGTTAATAAATAGAAATAACTTAATTTTTAAACATATCTTAAATGAAAGAAAGTTTTTAAATAAAAAACTTACCAGCCTCTTCTTGTGTTCGGAGACGGTGATCAAACTGCCCCTATGGTAAGCTTGGCCCTGATTTAAGAAGCAATTCTTCTTATTCTGCTCTGAGACAGCCCTGTACTTTTCGGAGGCCCATTTAATTCTTAGGGACCCCAGTACAAAAGGCGACAATCAGTCGCCCTTCGACTTCCCCTTCTTGATGTCTCAGAAGGAGGCACAAATGTTATATCTACACTTTGGGAGCTAGATCTTATGAATCTGGCTCTTAAACTGTAGGTCTCAGATACATTTTCTCTACATTAAAAAACAAAAGATCAAGGTTAGTAAAATTGAAAATAAGTTAGCTTAAAATAAAATAAAATTAATTAAGTTGAAATTATTACCTTGAACTCTGTCTACCAGAGTTCCTTCACCTCATCAGGAACAAATGTGAGATTGGTTCAGTCGCCCTCATATTTTGACTTATAGATAGTCGAAAGAATGTTAACGGGCTCTTAAGACGGAAGAAAACTACAAAAAAAAAAAAATTCTTATCCATTAGAAATAATAAACTTAAAACCATAAAAAAATATAAAAACTAGGTATTAGAAAATACTTACTCATTCTTACCGTATGACCAGATCCACATCTGACCATCAGCCGCTTAGGAACCGGGCGATGGGGACTCTAAAATACTCGAAGTGGCAAGTGACAACCCTGCAGCGGCCGACGTTGTGGATCTCAGGATTGGGGCTCCTAATGAGTTCCCCTTATGCGTCGCTCTTGGCGATGGTGTGTGCGCCAACCCTGGGGTCAGCATAAACAAGGACAAGGCCGGGTCGGTTCAAGAAGGCTGAGCTACAACCATGCTCTTATTCCTCTTGGAGGGCTCGAATGCTGGAGATGACCACCGATGATCGTCTAACATCTGTCATACAAAAACAATATTAACAAGGCAATTATGTATACAATAAAATCACTTGCCCTATATTTTCATAACCTAAACCCCTAACCTTAACCTTAGGCCTCTAAAACCCTAAACCTTAACCTTAATCCTAACCTTATAAACCCTGAACCCTAAACTTAAACCTTAACTCTAACCCTTGACCCCTTAAACCCTAACCCTAACCCTTGATCCCTTAAACCTTAAATCCTAACCTTAACCCTTGACCCCTTAAACCCTAAACCCTAGCCCTTGATCCCTTAAATCCTAAACTCTAAATTACCATAACCCAAACCTCAAATCTTAACCCTAAACACTAAATCCATAAACCCTAAACTAAAAATTTAGTAGAGTCTCCCCTAAAACTTGAATAGTCCAGGAATTAAAAATTCCATACAGTTACACATGAACTCAGTCACAACAAAACCATTCATTCCATAACTTAAATTACCTACCTGTATAAGTAAAAATTACACAACAATAGGAAAAATTACAAAACAAATTCTATAGCAATCAAAAAATTCAAAACAATTCTACAATTACCCTACATCAATAATATAACAAAATCCTAAACATAATCATAACAAATTATAAAAATAGAATTTCAATTAACTTCACACAACAATTCCATAGAATTGTAACATAACTAGTTATACCTCTCTTCAATTTTGAACCAAGACTAGCTATAATTATTACAATTTCATAATTGTAACTTTATCTCCATTATTAAGCATCTCTTAACTATATTTGACAATCTTAAGTTTCAAATCTTTGATCATATCACCAGTCATCCTACTAATTTCTCATAGAAAATCCATAAAAAAATATAGAGAAGCTCGGATAGTGGAACCTACCTCAAAGAGCTAATAATCAGAAAACTATACTGCTAACCTGGAAGATG
Source organism: Cercis canadensis (assembly GCA_003255065.1). Taxonomy (NCBI): domain Eukaryota; kingdom Viridiplantae; phylum Streptophyta; class Magnoliopsida; order Fabales; family Fabaceae; genus Cercis; species Cercis canadensis. The sequence goes on along the minus strand of QAOA01007551.1, from coordinate 671,252 downwards.
AAGTCTTGCGCAGCAAAACCCAACTTGAGGGAGGAAAAATGGCCAAAAAATGCCTGGGTAGAGAGAGAGCACAGAGGAGAGAAGAAATGGAGGTTTTCTGAAAATGGAGGCTATGGCCACGAGAGGAGGAATAAATGTAGGTTTTCTCATGGACTGTCTCACGAAATTTGTCCATGAGAAAAAACCCTAGAATTCAAATTTTAAGTGAAACGGTGCACTTCATTTTTCTTACGAATTTCTCACGAAACTCAAAGGCCGTGAGAAACCTTGAATTTTCTCATGGGAAGTGTCCATGATGTCGCAACGACCTGTTCGAGAGCGCGACGACACGAGGTGGCGAAAAAAAATTGGTTAAAGTGTAAAAGTGTAGGTTTTAAAAGCTTATTACTTAAAAAATGATTGAAGAAAATTAATGGAGTCGCCACCAATCAATTTAAGGCATGATTGGATGCCTATAAAAAAAGTCTGGTCTAAGGTATCAAAGTTTGGTAAGAGAGTTGATTAAGTGTAGAGAAAGTGTTAGCACCTTACGATGCCCATTCTAGTGAACGGTAACCAATTTAATTTTATGTCATCTAAAATTGTTGAATGAAATTGGCCATTAAAATAGATTAATATGTTATTAAGCTCTGCCAGTACCTCTAGCAAAACCTAAAAAGATGCCTCAAGATTATTGGGTAGAGTTCATGATTGTCATTACAATCCCCTCCCAATTTATTTTGTCATAGGCAATTTTTAGCAATTTCACTAAGTGATAACTAGATACACGAAATGCAATTTATTATATGTTCAAGCAATGAGTTCGAGATTCGTGACAAATTTTTTTTATCGGGGATCTTTCTTTAAGTCCACCAGTACATCTAGAAAAACTAAAGTGACACTCCTCACCTCTAGAATGTTAAGGAGTCGCCGTCATTACAGTTATCCTCAATTATTCTTTTGTCCGTACCTTTAATCCATATTTTAAGGTAAATAAAATTATAATATTATGCATAAAGAAGATTTTTTTTTTTGGAGAATTATGTATAAAAAATATTTTTATCCAGAGTTAGCCTCAAGCCCTGCCAGTACCTTTGGCAAAATTAGAGAAACCCCTTTACCTCTAGAATGTCAAAATATCGCCATCATTATGACTAATTTTGATTATTCCCTTGTCGGTAATCTTATTCTAGCATAAGTGGAAACAATGATGAAATATAATGAGATGAATTACAATGTAGCAAATAATGCTAGAAAGACAGTAATTGGAAAGATAAAGCAATATTAAGAATTTCATTAGCCACACCAGTACCTCTGACATAACCAATAAATTAATCATTCATCTTAGGAACTTTAGGAAAAATTGTCAACATAATTATTTTCTAACTTAATCCGTTGTCGGGCTTTGATTTTATTTCATTCACAAGGCAAAATGAGAATAATCATGACAACGTAACACATAGGGTAAATAAAATAATAATTAAAAGCATAATAATAATAATAATAATAATAATAATAATAATAATAATAATAATAATAATAATAATAATAATAAAACTTAATCACTAAACAAATAACTAATCTACACATTAATAACGAACCCTTCATCAAAGGAAACCTTAAAAAAGGATTAACACTAATACTAGGCCCAATCTAAATAGTATTAAAACAAAAGGCTAAAGAAATAAAAAGAAGAGTTGGGCCAAAAGCCCATTTCGTAGGCCTGGCTCAGCAAGTCCAATATGGCAACAAAAAAAAAAATGTATCAAATAGATAAAGAACAAAAGCCCATATGAGTAAGCCTAAGCAAACAATAAAAAGAAATTGATTCACTTAAAAGGCTGGCATATTTTGAACTAAGCCCAATTAGCAAACAAAACACAAACTCCTCTCATGCCCATCAACAATACAAGCCCAAGTAAATAAATAAACCAAAAAACAAAATGAGCCACATTAAACAATGAACCCAACAAGAATAAAACCTAATCAAACAAAAGGACAAAACTTAAACTAAACAAATGGCCCAAATAAACACAAACATAACAAAATCAGCCTAATAAACTAATATGGCAGCAAAGGAATAAATAAAAGAAACAAAAATCCAAGCACTTTACTAAGCCCATGAATTCAATGGGGTTCACATTAATGAGCTATAAATAAAATGGCCCAACTGAATGCAAGAGAACTACTTTTATAAAAAAAAAAGGCTTTATTCCAATGTATCAACATAGAGCACCAAAGCAATAAAAAAAAAAAAATGAACCAATTGGGTAAATAAACCCCAATCCATGTCCAAGCCAACAAGTGAAACAAGAAAATGTCTATGCTCATAGCAATGAAACAAATGAGAAACATTGGATCAAATCCCTCCTAAAGGCTTTGACTAAACCAAGTAGACTATAAAAAAACAAAAACCACCTTCAACAATGATGAACGATAAAGAGAAGAATGGGGGAAAGAAAGGATGAGCAATAAGGAGCAAAGAAACAAAATGCAGGATTGAGATTTTTAACCCACCGAGCCTCAAACATCGAAGGCAAGCCAAAATGGATCTTAAGCAATGAGTTCAAGGTAAGAAATTCACTTTCTTTCTCTTCATCTATGGCTTCCCTTCTTTGAAATCTCTTTCTCCCCCTTTAATTTCAGTTTCTCTCTCTAACTCAGTTTCTCTCATTTGCTTTTTTACTCGGTTCATCCCTTTCTAATTTGGCTTCTATTGTGCTTCATCTATGATTCTGTGCATGTACCTAAAAACTTTAATTTCTAGGTTAACAAATTGGGATTTAGGGAAATCAGATTATAATTTATAAAGGGAGTTGATTTTCTCTTTTTCTTTCTCTAGTACCTCTGTCTTAATAATCCTATGCCTCTGTTTGTCTAAGAAAAAGAAAGGAAAGGGGTGGAGCCACTGCCGGCAGTGCCATCCTTCCTGGCTTTGGAAACAAAAATGGAGAAGGCAAGAGATTTGAAATTTAAAGTTAATCTATATACTCAGAAACTGGATAGAAAACGGTAATATGTAACTGGGAATGAGTATGAAGTGTGTATACTGTAAATGCTCTGTGTGAGTGTAACAAGTGGAGATTTAACACAAAGAATGAGAAATAAGAAAATGTTAGTGCCTTAATCAGTAGAAATATTTCTCTTTCTTATGCTACAAATTTTCTCAGTATCCCTCTTAGAATTCTGTTATCTCTGGACTTCTCCTTTGTTACTATGTATTTATCTCTTTGTATCTTCATACTTTTCTGTCTGTAGCTGGTGTCTTTTCTCTGTATTTGCTTGGAGCTTTTTATAGCCAAGGGTTGTAGTTAGTTGCTAAACTAAACTTCTCCCCTTTGCAGGTTGTGCAACCATATGAGGTAAGGATGGCCAGTATTCAAATGGGTAGTGTCATCCTGCAGCGGCAATGGAGCTGGCTAGCAGAAAATGCCAAAGGTTGCTTCTGCTACACTTTGATCTCTTTTGTCATATTTTGGACAATATCTTTTACTTTGAAAAAAAATAGAAAATACATTATGTAACCCATTTGATTTGTATTTATTCTTTCTGCTTTTGTTTTTTCTTTTTGTAATATTTGGGACATTTGAATTAAGCCCACAAGAAAAATTAAAAAGCCAATATACAAAAAATAAGTGCAAATTTGGGTATCAAATTAAATTGATTTGGACAAAATTAGGTATCAACACATGAGAAAACTAAAGTATTTATGGAGATGGTTGGGACTTCATTTCTCACAGACGTTTCTGACGGCCTTTTAGTTCCGTGAGAAAGTCTGTGAAAAAATGTCAACAGTAACATTCCATGAGAAAATCGGTGAGAAATGTAAGATTTTTCCTCACATACTTGTTGTCTGTGAGAAATTTTAGTGAATAAACACGAATTTTCTTGTAGTGAGTGTTATCACGCTAATGCTCACGAACAACCAAGCAAATGGTGGTCAAAGATATGCTTTCTTACTACCAAAGTGAGAGTTGCAATAATTACATTCTTTTAAAATGATTATAAGTGTCAAGTAAGATAAATATATATGTTCTAAGCATTGCTTTGAAACTTACACCACTATAATCTCTAATAATTTTGAATAATTTCCAAGAAAGTAGATACTGATCACTTAGACTAATTATAAACAGGCAACACACGTTATTTGATAAGTTTACAAGTTTAAAATCACACGAATATGATTTGACATCTCATTATTTTCACAAAATGATGAAATGCAAAATATCATATAATATGGACAGCAGCAAATTGAGGCAAAACATCAAAGGCAAACTGAAGACACGAAGATGAATTAAGTACCGAAAGAAGGAAGGCATCAGAGTACACTGGTTGTTCAATTTGAAGACATTCTTTTGAGAGTAAAATATATTTTTTATCCTTGAATTATTTATCAAATGTGATTTTACTCATTGATTTATTTTTGGTGTCACTTTAATCCTCGAATAATCACATTACCTGCTAAATCAGTAATCCATAGCACAAAAAATGATCACTTAAATGATTGATTTGGTATGCAGTGATTATTTAAGGATTAAAGTGATACATAAAATAAATTACTAACTAAAGTGACATTTGAGAAATAATTCAAGGACAAAAAATGTATTTAACTCTTCTTTTTAACTATAGAAACCTTCAAAAACTCCCGGGGTCAAACTGGATCTGTATCTCTATCAATGTCAGCGCAACCATCATTCATTTGCACATCAAAAATCGATATAAAAAGGCAAGAATAGCCATCTGCCATTCAAGATTGCACATATTCTTTTGTGGTTCTATTCATCGCCTTTACCAAGATCTAAAAAGTGGTGGGTTACGCGAATCAAAGGAATGTAAGGCATGATTATCCCAGGGAATACCTCATCAAGTTCTTGAAAGAACAAGAGTTCACCCGTTTTCGCCATTGCGAAAGCATTGACTTTATAAGTGTCATAATCATCATATCTATGAGAATACGAATGTACTTGTTGAATAGAAAGCATGACTCAGGAGTTGCCACCAGTAAATCGGAGATCAGATACACATAATCCATTAAATGGTGAGAATAGCTCAAGATTAGGTTTGCTAAAAGTTGTGCACGTAGGCAACTTATAAATTTTCCACTCTTGGGACTCGTGCTTGAAGACATGAAACTTTCTTTCCTCACAGTATAAGAACAACTTGTCGTCCATAACAAAATGATCATACACAGGACAAGTGTAAGTATCGTCCAATTCAGGTTCGTACTCGTCGGGGAATGGAGAGAGTTGGTATAAAGGAGGAGTAGGCGCTTGTTTCCAAGATTTACTGTCGTGATCATAAACTTCAAAAGGAGTTTCTTTGGGTTCATCATATGGAATATAGAAATTGGGAGTGCAACGAAGAACGTAAATGTTACCTTTAAGATTGGTCACCAATGCAAATTTCCCTTCATTGAGGCAGCCATGTGACCTTAAGACTCGTTTATAATTCTCATTGAGGCACCCATGAGATCTTAAGACTCGTGTATAATTCTCGTGGTTAACTTGAGAGAGGTCGAACTCGTAGACAGAGTTGGAGTAGCCACTGAATTTATAGGCTAAAGCATAGTTCCATATAGACATAGTAACAGATGGATGCTTGGGTTGGCTGTGGTGAAGCTTGTCTCATATATATTGATGATTCTGATTCGCTCTGCAAATTGCAAGTGCCAACTCTATCTAGATCGATGCCCACGAGATCCCCACCTATCTCTAGAAAAAGAACTTGACCTTCCCTCTTGTCGTCCTCTAGCAATTGAACTCCTTCCCTTCTTTCTACACCTCTCATGATCTCCTGCCTCGCCAAATTTGCCTCTCTCTTGTCCTTTGATCCTTCAAAGATCTTTCTTCTCTTGGTGCCGCTCTCCATCATCTTGGTCTCTTCGGAATATTATAGCTTCTAGACTTACTTACCAATATTAATAAGAATTTTGAGAGGTATATATATGTATTTGATACTTTTGACTACTGACTATAGATTCGAATCTTGAAATGTATATCTGTTACGGGTTTAGGTTAGGTGTAAACATTTATTTATTTTTATTTGATTAAGATGTATAATTTATATTTTAAATATTAATTAATTCTAAGTTTATTGTCATTTGTTATTTATAACCTCGTGATGTTTTTGTTTATGGTAGCATGTATTATATTAGGGCTTTAATCATCCTTGTGCTTTTTAAAATGTGTCAATTTAGTTTGTGGTTCTGAAATGATAAATTTAGTCTACGTGCTTTCATAATTGGATCAAATTAATTCTCCATTTAAGTGGCCATCCAATTGCAAATGAGAAATGCTAATGTCAATTATGGAGGAACTAAATTGATCTAATTGTGAAACATACTCAATATAGATACTAAAGATAGCTTTCATTAAATTATAGTTTTCATAGTTTTGGTGTGTAAAAATTGACCCAAAAATACTCTTATCATTAAAACATATATATATATAACTATGACAGCAACATATATTTAGATCAATACATAAATCTTATATGATCAATAGTCATACTTTCATCAAATCATGGTTCCTATTTGTGAAATATGCTGACTATAGGGACTACCAGGAAACCGTGGTACATTGATGACTGAACTACTCAGTTATTCATATAAATTGCAATGGAGGTCGAAAAAGTGACAGTGGTGATCACAAATTTAATTGCTGACCAAGCTGCATTCTGACTATGCATCACAAATTTGAAACTATTTCCACTGAAAATCGGTATCACTAAATGATCTTCATTGAAGGAAATACAATTGCAGCTATGGGATTTTGCTAAGATCCACCAACTTCATCAATGATCAGCCTAAGGCCTTTAACTTTTCCATGATGACCACTAACCACAATAGTTGGACTTGCTCTTAGTTCCTATAAGAAAACAGTGTGTCAATTTACAATGATATTGGCTTCCCAAACTGAAAAGACATTGCATTAAATATGATAAGAAAAGAAGCAGTAGTTAAGCCAAAATAACAAAAAATAACGACAAAAGAAGCAGCAAATTATAACCTTTGGAATATCTAATACTTTCTTTCTCTCACCTAGATCCCTAACCTTAGGCACCTTTGAGTAGAGCTGTTAACATAGGCCTGGTCTGATGGGCTGATTCAAATTAATAACCCGTTAGAAAAAATAGGTTGTACTGTCATTATGGTCATATTCTCCATGGAAAATTCAAATTGATGGATTTTTGTGTTTTTCTTTTTTTTTTTCCCAATTGTAGAAGATCTAAGTGAGCAAAGGGAAATATCTAGATGGAAACCAAGTCCTTAGCAAACAGACATTTGCCAAAGAGAACAAGAAAGAGACACATCAATATCGAAAAGAAGAAAAAGTTGAAGAGGCAGATTTCCACAACCACAACTTTGAATGTGAACCAGGCAATCAAAACCAAATCCTAGATATGCAAATACATCATATAGAAAGGAAAAAAGGAGTTCTGTAAATACAAAGAAGCATAGTAGAAAGAAGAGTAATGGAATGAAGCAATGAAGGAAGAAAGTTCGGCACTAAAACAAAGTATAAACCTGGGAATGTGATCTCCTACAAATTCAAAATCAAGATTTAAAGCAGCAACGCCATTGAGCCATTTTCCGCATTCACTTTTGTTGAAAGCGGGCTTGGTAGCAATGGTAATACTAGTGTCTAATACCACATGACAATTCCATAAAAGCAGCAAGTTTTAGAGTCAGTCTAGTACTTTCCTTTTGTGACCATAACAGCATTCAATGGAGTCCACTTAATAGGAAGTAAAAGAAACCATGACAACACAGTCAATACAGCAACCACAAGACTCTTCAATTCTGATATGTAAGTTTTGAATCTTGACAAAGTGGTTGAAACTTTTTGCACAAAATGTAAAGATGGCTGAGAATTCTCATTAAAAGAATAACTGACAAAATTTATTAAAAATAAAAGGTAATGGGCAAGTTCGATTTCCTAATATGAATCTTCCAATGCCCAAACCTTGGTCTACACAATTAGAATAACATCTCTAGCAATGAAAGGATTTACAATGAATTCTTTTAAAAACCAATAGAATTCATTGTTAACTCTAGATAATATTGTTCTAAAAAATTCAAACTGTACACATATAATCAAGAAAACATCTTGTAAGTCTTCGCAGAAAGAATAATCGTTCGTATTCCTCCAATGGGCGCAAGAACTGCTATCAGAACGCCAATAATTATGCAAATCTGAAATTAAACATATATCCATTAAAGTTATTATATACATAAATTTGAAAGTATATACGAACAATGCACTCAAGTAATTTAATGTAAAATTTATACCATTGATGCAGTCCAATGAAGACTCCACCTTTTTGGTTGTTTAACTATCAACCATATTATACAAGGTATCTGTATCAAATATTTAAGATTTAGAATTGACATTTGAAATTTCAATAATAATAATAATAGTAATAGTAATAATTCTTACAAAAAATGATGTCGACGCAAAAGCTAATCCTCCAAAAAATCCTAACAGTCCTCCAAAAAATGGAATACAGATTGAAACGAATCCTGCAACAGCTATAAAAAGTACAAAACATGCCGAAGTATTGGTCAATTGTCAAAATTGTTGTGATTATTGGACAATAATAATACTTTTATACTATTACCAATGTGTTATAATTCTCATTAATTTAATTTGCTTTCGGAACACTCTCATTAATTTATTTACATAACTTGTTTATCATATAAAGTATTTTTATTTAAATTTTCATTTGATATAGTTCTTACCGACAAATACACTTCTAGCAATGATACGCAGAGTTGTGGAAGGATTAAAATTCCATTTTTGCACCAAACATGACTCAATCATGTCAAAAACAGGCATTGCAAATACCTGAAGCATAATTAAGAGAAAGAATTATTCAACTATCATTATCTCGATACCTTGATTATCATAAAATTGAATATACATAATAAATGTTATTTTACCTGATAACTTCCTACCACATGAAGGAATACCATAAGATTAGCAATAGCAATAAGCCAATTAGGATGCTCAAGTGAAATGAGTACATCATCCTCTACATTTGCTCCAAATGCCCAATAACCAGATACTGCAACTGATATATAACAAGCAATAACTATAAGATAAGCAGCTATGACCCCTCGCCACATTGGTTTCTTTGAAGGTTTCTCTTCTGTGGAAGGTATTGTAGCTTGAATCTCTAAAACCACACTGTGTCCTGCGAAGGCAAATGCAATGGTTCCGAGTCCATTTAAAACATCGAAAATTTTACCAGGAGTGGTATGTGATCGAACTCCATATTCATGAGGATGATGATGACTCCCATGTATAATTGAAGTAGCAAAGGCCACCATAGAATAACTGCATGCAAGTGGTTTTCATAAATTTAAGATCATATATGAAACACATAAGTATTGGACACAGACCAAAAACGACAAAGAAAATCATACCAGCAAGACATCACTGCAGCTAGCAAAGAAACTCCTTTCAACGAATTGAAGTTGGGAATTTGTGAAAGCAAGGCCTGCATAGCTATAAAGAAGAGCATATAGTATGTCTGTCTAATTTCACTTACAGCTTGACTTTCACATAGCAGATCAAAGAACTTCTTCAGTGACTTTCCACCAGTGACACAATACACAATGCATGAAGCCACTTGAACAGTTAGTTGCTGTGGCATTACTATCCAGTATCCAAGTTTTGGGCCAAAACCATGCTCTCCTAGCTCAAAATACCGATCGAATCTCTTCCCAGGAACCAATTCATGCATTTCAACAAGTTGCCACAATGTATAAAAAGTGATCAGCCAAGAAACAATGATCGCTGTAATACCAGGAATCCTAGAAGTAAACCAGAAGGAGGAATTAAATTAGTGCATCGTATTAACCAATGAGATTCAAATGTGCATGAAAGATTGATGTCCCTTTATGTATATATAGTAAAATAAAGCTATAATATTAAGAGTTTGACTTGGTGATAAAGATAGAATAAATTCATTGAAATTAGCCGAGGCGAATTTTGGGGCTAGTACCCAAGAAAATTTTTCGTTTGAATGCACCAAGGCGATATAAAAGTGCGCCCTTAAGATTTTTCTGGGAGGGACTTAGTCTCGTGCACGAAGTTGGCCCAAAAATAACCTTAGAGTTAAAACAAAACAAAAAACGAAAAGAAAGTAAAGATAATGCTATATACCATCCAAGCTGCGATATTGCATATGGTAAGCCTAGCACTCCGGCACCAACCATTGCTGTAACATTGTGAAAAGTTGAATACCACCATTTCGCTTTCCTTTCTGCAGTGATGGGCAACCAGTTTTCTAGCTTGTCTTGCTTAGTTTGAACTGTTTCATTCCCATTGTCATGGTTTTCCTGCATAAGAATTTGTATGGCACCAAAATGTTACTTGAATCATTCACTAAGATGAAACAGAAGCTCATGAATGTGGTATTAAAAGCAGAATGAAATAATACAAAAATTATAAGATGAGCTTAAACAATAATAAGTACCGATGAAGTCCGCGGATTGCACATTTTCCTTTCAACAACGGCAACAAGTTCTCTATGCTGAGAGAAGTTGATCCTAGTGGGAGTTGAGATTCTGCAGTCGTACAAATAGTGGTAGTTGAGCAGATCGGATATTCAGCCAATCTAAAGATCCTATTTTGCTGGGTCTTTGAATTAGTCACAACTTCTAGGAGCCACATGGGAAGGTAAAAAAATTTTAAAAAGAAAAAAAAAATTCCCTTATATGACACAGAAAAGAAGTTGTTACAAGAAATAAAAAAAATATGACAAAAATAAGAGAATTTAGTACGTATTAGAAATGTGTAGCAAAAAATAAGATTGGAGTGAGGGTTCCTGAATCATTCAAAGTAAGTGGCTTATTTATTTATTTATTTTTCTGTTTTGTTATATTACGGCATAGAAGCTCGAATATCTTATCTTCTGCAAATTATCAGAACTCCTTACTATTAGATCATAACTAATACCTTCTTTTGTGGCACAATTTGAGTTAATATAAGACCAGCTCTACTCCAACACAGCTTCCTTTTTTTTTTTTGCATAACTCATATTTTGTGAAATATTAATTAGATTTGTGTTTGATAAAAATCCATGAAATTAGCGTCCATGCAATAAAAATCATGGCTAATCCATGAATAAGTCAATAGTCATGATATATGGATTAAGTCAATTAACTAATCTCATGAACTTTTACCTATAAAAATTATGGCTTTAAAAAAAATTGCTATCACAATTTTATCCATTATACTTCAGCATGAGATTTTGGAGAAAATGAATAAAAAGAGAAATTACTCATATAAAAAGAAGTTAATGTCATGATAATAAAAATACGAGAAATTTTCCTAAATATTTTGGTAATATTATAAATTTGTATTAGTTGACAAAATAGAAGGTGAGAGTTTTTTGAATGGTAAAAAAATTTCTGATTTTTTTTTTCTCTTTTATGCTAAATTGAGAATTATGCTACTTTTTTGTTTTGTTTTTTGTAACGAAAGCAAAGAAAGGAAAAAAAATTACACTTCAGAAAAAGCTAGAGCCATCCTATTTGCCAACAAAATAAGAGAAAGATATGGTACTTATTATACTATTCCCATGGCTTCACACCTGGCACAATTTAAGTCAAGTTGTACCTACTTAAATTTATTGGAATGCCACAAATTGTTCATCCTTTGTTCTTGGACCTAGACATTACTTGGTCAATTTTCATTAAATGCTTTCTAATGGTATATAATTTAAGTATTTTGCTAGAGATCTTAGATTAAAACCTATCATTTTTATCAAAATCAATTACTATATGCATTTGACTGTATGTCAATAAATAATGTCAACAGAGTTTTTGTCACAGTTTTCATATGTCATCACATGTTAATGATGTCTCGTGTGTAGGAGTAGATCAATGTGCATGATGAACCTCAGTGAAATTTAATTCGCCACCCTCATGATTACGGCCAAGAGACATTACTGTGGGAAAGGTCACTCAAATTTTCGTTTGTTAGGGCAATCATAGAATTTGATCTAGTCTTCGTACCTTCGTAGTATCGACATTACAGCTTTGAGGTCAGAGCCTGTTGCCATAGTTAAACAGTCATCATTGACAATAAATAAGAAAAGTGTTATATGCATAGTTGATTAATATAAAATGAGTAAAACCCCTTTTTCGTCATTGAAAGATGACATTAGTGACAATTTAGTCCTTCAATCATTTTTAGTGACAATTTAGTCATTGAATGTTAATTCTATACGCCAGTTTAGTCATCCGTTGGCTTCTGTCGCTGAGCGTTGGATAGACTGAGAGACTAAACTGGCGTACGGAATTAACATTCAAGGACTAAATTGTCACTAAAAATGATTGAAGAACTAAATTGTCACCAATGCCATCTTTCAAGGATGAAAAATGGGTTTTACTCAATATAAAATTGTCAAAATGTCAAGTTGAATCATGCTAGCTAATTCTACTAGACATAGATGCATTAATCAACACCACCAAGGGACTACTTCTAAGTGAATTTTGTTCGCGTTACTTAAACTTTTTCTTTTTCAACTTAGATGTACAAATTTGTGCATCTAAAACTTCTGTGACTAATGGCAAATTGACTAACAAAATATACTTTAGCAAACATTTATCAAAATAGAATATTGTGCAAACTATTTAACAAAATAATGCATTTTTAATTATTTTATTCATGAGACACGGATAAGATGAGTCACGCTACTTTGTAAGTAGCGTGACTCTGAGGGTCATGCTACTTTGAAGTAGAGTCATGTTAGTTACAAAGTAGTGTGACCTCTTCCTTAGTGTGTTTATCAATAATTTAATCAAAATTGCCCAAATCGGTAAATAGTTTTCAAACCACTCCATTTGCGTAAATACTTTACAAAGCTGAATTTTTTAAGTCATTTTTCCTCAACACTAACTGTACTCGTATTTTATGAAATTTTGTATCTTGTGAAGCTGTTCGTGTGGTTAGAACATATATAGATAGGAAATAAAACATGACAAGAAAGCTTGTCATTGATGATGATGATGAAAACAAAGGCTGTTGCCTTTCTTGTGCTAGTTATAGCGCATGCCCATTACTCTTCTACCTCTTCAGCTACAAGGTATTCACTTCCACTGAATAGTCCTAGAGTTTCACCTGCAACTGCCCAATATTATGATCTCTAAATCCCTTTCTTAGATCACACTGCAACTGAGAATGAAACCCCTGCCGTAATGGCAAAATATTTGGCTTGCCGTTTGACGTGTAAGGTGGCTTGCCATGGACCAGGAGGTCCCCTATGGTACTATGCCTGTAAACCTGCATGTGTTGCCCACTTTTGCTTAAAGCCTACCAAAGATCCTGATCCTGTCTATGATTGCACTATCGTTTGTGTAACTGATTTGAGTACTCACTTTGGTTTAGATATGAAGTTATAGGATTTCTCTATTAGTAATAAGGTCTTCTTTGTTAGTTCCACATCCTCCAATCATATTTTGATGATAACAAATGACCTTCTCTGTCACTAACCCTAATTAGTTTGCTAAGTGTTTACTAAAGTGACAGGTTAATGATTCAGAAGAAGGAGTTTTGCCTTAGTTGAAACAAGTTTTAATGTAAAGCTGGTTCATTTCAAGAAGGCATGCTGATGTGGCAATCAAAAGATATTTCGAAATTAGTGATTATTTTAGAGCAAATATCACTCAATCAAAGGTAGATTCGTGTGGAAGAAATCAATCAAGAAAAAAACTGTTGAAAGTTATAAAAGGAAGTTTTCAAAAGATGAGTTATGTTAGGAAACAAATCAAAGAAGAATAGAAAGATTCCTAATATACCACGATTTGATAGCCAAGCATTGAAGATTTTGTCTAATTTAAATGACCATCTTCTACCTCTGGACGCCTATATATTGAAGACCCAAGTGTTGGTGAAAAATACAGAATTTTAGAGTAGAAATCGTTTAGAAAAAAAAAGTTTGTGTGATCATCACAAGCAATCCACCTTCTTGTTCATCACTCTAATTTTTGCCTAGTTGATCTACTGTTTGTAAAAGAGAGAGAGATTTGTGTTAGGAACAAAAATTAATCTGGGCTTTTGTATTACATATTTCCATTGGAAAAATCTGGGGAGAGTGACCTCTACTCTTGATTAAAGGGAGAGAAAGTTTCTGGTGAGCTTGTAAGAACCAAAAAGAAGGAGTTCACTGATGATCTCGTGTAAAACCAGTTTTGTAAGCAACTTGGAGAAGCTTGATCAAATAATCTCAACTGTTAGTGAAACCCCAGCCTTAAGAGAGTGGACTTAGGCTTTATTGGCCGAACCACTATAAATTATAGCTTCTGTCTCTAAACCCTTCACCTCTTACATTTCTGTTATCTATATTTCTTGATGCAGTTTCATTAAGTATTTTTTTTTGCTATATCTGAAAATTGGTTATCAAACTTGTTTCTTATTGAAGTACATGTTTTATGTTTAAATCAAGTTCTAAGATTTAGTTTAATTTTTATTAATCTCCTATTCACTCCCCTCTAGGAGCATATTTGAACTCTCAATTGGTATCAGAGCTTTGAGCTCAATTTATAGGTTTAACAACTTTAAGTTAAAAGATCAAAATTCTGATTTTTGTAGGTAAAATCGAAATGCAAAGTTCAGCTCACTCCAACAAGTCAACATTCTATAATGGTGACAACTATAAGTATTGGAAGGAAAGGATGGAGAAGTATCTAGAATCCATCGACTACAAAGTATGGGCCATTGTGAGGAATGGGATGACACCACCAACAAAGATGGTTGACGGGATACAAGTTCCAAAAGAAGAAAGTTAGTACACACTGGATGATCAACACATGTATACCTTGAACTCCAAAGCAAGGTATAATATCCTGTGTGCAATATCCTCAAAAGAGTATGAACACATAGCCTCTTGTAATATGGAAAAAAGAGATGTGGGATAGACTCAAAGCAATACATGAAGGAACAAGCGATGTAAAAGAAGTTAAAATCGACATCTTCGGAGAATATACTCAAAAGAAGCAAGTATAAACAATCTCAAGAGCCTTGGTAGAGAATATACTCAAAAGAAGCAAGTATAGAAACTCCTTAGATGCTTGACCGATAGGTGGGAAATAAAAGTTACTATGCTTCTTCAACATGTTGAAACAAATGACATGACTATTGATCAGCTGAGAGGACTACTTGAGACACATCAAATGATCTTGTTTGAAAAGAAGAATAGTCTAAAAGATCACAAGAAATAGTCAAATGATGAGAGGATAGTCAAATGATGCTGTTTGAAAAGTTTGTCTCTTTCTAGCATAACTCAAGAAATGAGTTCTACTTCAAAAGAACTAGTTTTCATTGATGAAGAAGTAGCTCTTGTTTCAAGAAAATTTCTTCAACAAATGAAAAAAAGAAATGACAGAAATAAATTCCAACCCAGACGTTGTAAGGGAGAAACCAACAAAGACCCTATTATCTGTTATGAATGCAAGAAACTTGGACACATCAAACCGAACTGTCCAAATCTCAAGAAAAAGAAGTTCTACTGAAAGGAGAAGAAGAAAGCCATGATTGCCTCATGGAGTGATGTTGAATCATCCTCAAACAGTGAGAATTTCGATGAAGAAAATCTGGCAAATTTCTGTTTTATAGCAAAAACAAATGAGGTAAGTGATTTCGAAACTGATTTAGGTCCTCCTCCTTCTTATGATGAGTTAAATAAAACTTTCGAAGATCTTGCTCTAGACTATGAAAAGAGGCTTGCAAAGATAGAAGCTCTTAAGAAAATAGTCAAAGAGCAGATCAAGGAAATTGATTTACTCAGGAAAGAAAATTCTAAGATGATTTTAAAAATTTAAAGTTTTACAAAATGAAAATGAATATTTTAAGAAAAATTAGCTTCTTACCTCTTCCATTCTAAAGGAAAATAATGACTTAAAAAGGAAGGTAAATGAGCAATCCAAGGATCTAGCAAAATTTGTTCAAGGTCATGGGAACTTGAACGTGTTGCTAGGGAGGAAAAAGTTGGGCAAGACAAACTTCGTCTAGGTTATTATGAAACTCATCCAATAAAGTTTTCAAGAAACATCTATGTCAAAGAACCAGTTTCTTATCCTATTTCTAGAAACTCCTTTATTAAAGCTTCTGTGTCTTATTCTGGTTCAAGAAATACTTGCTCTTTCTGCTGTAGAACAAGTCATACTATGTATAACTGTAAATTTAAGAAATTATTTGCAGAAAAGAAAATGATTTGGGTACCTAAAGGTACATTTGTTACTAACTATCAAGGACCCAAAACAGTTTGGGTACCTAAGAATCCTTAAACTCCTTTGCAAATATGCTTTAAAGCTAAAAGTGATTTCTGGTATCTAGACAGTGGATGCTCTAAGCATATGACTGGAGATTCAACCAAGTTCTCTTCCATAAAAAAGAAAGACATGGGAGATGTCACTTTTGGAGATAATGACAAAGGTAGAATTGTGGGAGTTGGTAAGGTGGCAATGAATAACTCCTTTTTCCTTGAAAATGTTTATTTAGTTCAAGGTTTGATGCATAATATTTTAAGCATAAGTCAGCTTCGTGACGAAGGTCACAAAATAGTGTTTGAATCTTCTCACTACATTATTCGTGATTTAAATTGTGATAAAGTTTTGTTTGTTGGTCATAGAAGTCAAATGTGTATGTTGTATCTAAAGAGGGACTAGAATTGAAACGTAAAAATTATTTGTTATCTCTAAGTAGCAGTTCTTGGTTATGGCATAATGTTCATTTCAAACTTCTTTCAAAACTAGCCAAACAGGAACATGTTCTTGGTCTTCCAAAACCTGTTTTTGAAAAAGACAAAGTTTGCCCAACTTGTTAGCAACGGAAGCAAAATAAGTCATCTTTTAGGACCAAAAAGGAGTTATCCACTTCTAGACCTCTCCAGCTACTTTATATGGATCTCTTTGGACCATCACCCACATCTAGCTTAAATGGCAAAAAGTATGGATTTGTAATAGTTGATGATTATTCAAGATTCACATGGGTATTCTTCCTTGCTCATAAAGATGAAACTTGTACTGTTTTTGAAAAGTTTTGCAAGAAAATCCCAAATGAGAAAGGATGTGTTATCTCCTCCATTCAAAGTGATCATGGTGGAGAATTTGAAAACAAGTTTTTTTAAAAACTTTTGTGAAAATCATGGTATTCATCATAACTTCTCTTGTCCTAGAACTCAATAGAATGGAGTTGTGGAAAGGAAAAATAGAACTTTAGTTGAAACGGGGAGAACCATGTTAATTGAAAATGATTTACCCAAATATTTATGGGTAGAAGCTGTAAATACAACTTATTACATCTTGAATAGATGTTTGGTAAGACTAGTTTTGAAGAAAACTCCTTATGAGTTATGGAAAGGAAGAAAGCCCAATGTGAGTTATTTTCATGCTTTTGGGTGCAGATGCTTTATTTTAAATAATGGTAAGGAATATTTTGCTATGTCTGATGCAAAATCAAATGAAGGTATTTTTCTAAAGTATTCATCATCTAGTGAAGCATATAGAGTGTTCAATAGGAAAACTCTGTGAAAAAGAGTCAATGCATGTTATCTTTGATGAGCCTAACTTTCCTGTGAATTCTCAAGCTCCTGAAGATAATGGTTTAGAATAGGCAAACAATATATCTTCAAAAGTAGAAAAGGAATTAGAACAGACAGAAAATTCAAGTAAAGAAGAAGCAGTTCTGTAAGAAGCTCCACAGGAGAATGCCAAGGAGTTTCTGCTGAAGGAAACTCGAACTACTAGGAATCATCCTTTTGACAATGTGATTGGTGATCCAAACAAAGAAATAAGTACTCGTGCCTCTCTCAAAGATGACCATGTAAATCTAGCATTCCTCTCCTTCATAGAGCCATCCAACATTATTGATGCATTACAAGATGAAGGTTGGATAGTGGCAATGCAAGCTGAGCTAAACCAGTTTGAAAGAAACAAAGTATGGAAGCTTGTACCTCAACTAGAAAATGTTAGTATAATTGGTACAAAATGAGTTTTCTGAAACAAACTGGATGAAGATGGAAAAATGGTAATAAACAAAGCTAGAATAGTAGCTCGAGGGTACAATCAACAAGAAGGTATTGACTTTTGATAAGCTGGTTTTATACCGCTTATCTCGTATTATTCTTGCTTGAGTATTTTAGGGTAGGTTTTCACAATTTCATTTTTCTTTTGTAGGTTTATGTTTTGGAAGACCTTGGAAGCCAATTCGGTACAAGAAAGAAGTAAAATCATGCATTCTGGACTGAAGGTAGGGACTCGGGGGCCACAGCCCCCACTCAGGGCGCCACAACGGCCAACATAATGATCAATAGAAATCTAGAGAGTTGGGCATCGCAGCGCCCTGGATCGTGAAAGTTGGGTGCCACAACGCCCATATACAGCGCCGCAGCGCCTCAAGTTCAGGAATCAACAGAATGAAGACAGAAAGTTGGGCGTCGCAGCGCCGTATACCAAGCGTCGTAGCACCCATTAGGCAAGATTTAGGAGGCTGCAATGCCCAAACCCAAGGATGCAGCCCCCGACGGTTAACTCGGGATTTGACTTCTAGACTTCCTAATTTCTTTAGGACTCTCACTTTATTTTAATTCCTTTTTCTCCTAAACTTCCTAGGGCCTAGAAATAGGACTCTTAAAGTCTAAATTAGGGTTCCACACATTTTACACAAGAGACAACAAGTCAAGAGAGATCAAGCTTGAAGATTGTAGTTTTCGTCATTGAATCGTCACATTCAAGAGTTTATTTCTTACTCTTTCTTGTAACTGATGTGTAATATGTGTGTGATTATGTTTTCTGTATTCATTATGAACTAATTCCACCATCTAGGGTGAAGATGTAGCCTAGTTAAGACGGATTGTAATTCCTACTTTTGAATCAAAAGACCGCCTAATTAATTGTCTTTTTTATCTTTGTTCTTACTGCTTTTATTTGACTGGCCATCTTATTAGATGATTAGATGATTGCAATGTTACCGTGAGGTTAGTTGTAATTGGAGATCCTAGGGATAAAAAAAATAAAGTCCATAAGGGATATGAATATACCCTTATGATCTATGATGTAGCTAATAAAAAGAACTATAGAAGTAATTGAATTTCAGATTATTCATAATTCACATAGGGATATAGTGGATTTGTAATTTGGAATCACGTTTACTTGTCCTTGGGAAAGGCTAATGGCCAATTTAGGGTTCTTGGCTAGCAATTAAGAGGGTTGACTTTGGTTAATGAATGAAGAATAAAGATCCAGACTAGCTATGGTGAAATCGAAACCCTAGATACTCTTTCACCATATTCTTACTCATTTTTACAGTAATTACTCTTTCTTTACAACTTGCATTTAATTATCACCATAATTCACTTATTTATTGTCTAGATAAAATTAGAATACACATAATTTTGGTACTTAGTAGCCATAGTCTCCGTGGAACGATACTTTAACTCAACTTTATTACTTGCTTACGACATGTGCACTTGCATATACTTTTTATGTGACAAGTTTTTGGCACCGTTGTTGGGGACTGTGCGTCTAGTAATGTTAATACTAAAGTATTCTAATCTTAGTCTAGATTTTATTTTATTTTTGTAATCAAGTGGTGTTTCAGTTTTTCAGGAAATTCTTTCTAGTGTATGAGAAGTGCGGGGCGATCAAATTTGATCCCTTTAGATTCTGAAATTGAGAAGACTTGCAGAAGAAACCGAAGGGAAAGGAGAAGCGCGTCTCGACCAGCTCAGGTCACTATTGAGAATACTGAGGAAAATCCACCACCTCCACTACCAGTGGTTGTCCGATGACCTTTGAAGCATTATGGAGTTCCAACGGGACCTTTCCAAATCTCAAGGATCACAAGGCTAACCATCTCAGCAAAATCCTTTGAAATCAAGCCAAGTGTCATCCAAATGATGCAAGCCAATCAGTTTGGTAGCTTTGCAACCGAAGATGCAAATGTGCACTTGGAGGGATTTCTGGAGATTTTTGACACTTTCAAGTTCAATGGCATTACTAATGATGCCCTCAGATTAATTTATAATGCTCAGAAATTGAGCAAAAAATGAATCCAGAGGCTCATATTGAGTCATGTGGAACATTTCATACTGAGTATAGTAGATGTTGATCTTGGCTTCCTTCACATGACTAGTTCACTCATGGATTGCAGCTAGCCTATCTCACATCTCCTTAGCAGAATTGTAGGATGTAATATTCTCATACTCCTGTGCAGATATAGCATACACTATGTTGTATCTTGCTTTAGAATTGAGAGTGAATCTGAGTTTGTCTTCAGCAGAAAACTTATGTTCTTCTCTCAGAACAACAACATCATTCACCATTTTTGTTGGAGGTGTGAGACCATTTCTGACAATCTGCCTCACTTCATAGTCAATTGCTTCAAGGTACATTTCCATGCGATGCTTCCAGTTAGGGTAAGTTTCTCCATTGAAGAAAGGAGGTTTGTGAGAAGAATGTGACTCATTTTGATTATTCATAGTTCCTGCAACTAAATAATCTAGATCTTTAACTCTTGGTTAGTTAAACCAACATACAAGACGAGCATCAAGCTCTGATACTAATTGAAAGTAATAGGAAACACTCCTAGAGGGGTGGGGGGTGAATAGGAGTTTCAATTTTTTTTTTTAATAAATGAGTAAACTCAAAGATTAAATCATGAATTTAAACACTACAGCAGTAAAATCATTAGCTGAAATATCCTTAATTAATGAGCAAGAAGATTTAATCAATATCACACTACATATCAGTCATAGATCAAAAAACTAGAAAACCTGTTTAGACAAGAATCAAAGATAGCAGCATATGAAGTCTATAGTCAACTCAAGCTTTTAAAGATAAAGGAAGATAAGAGCTCAACACAGATTTTTATAGTGGTTCAACACTAAGGCCTACATCCACTTCTCCCAACCATTGGAGTTCCACTAGAAATTGTGAGGTTAATTTGACAAAGCTTTTCCAAGCTTTTTACACCCTTGGTTTTCCCACAAAAGCTCACCAAGAACTTTCTCCCTTTAGACTAATTTCTAGAGGTCTCTCTCAAGAATTTCCTACTGAAATTCTGAGTCAACAACACTCAAAAAGAAATGTTGAGTTCCATTTTGATACTCTCACTCTCCATAGAGCAGATTTTACAAGTTTCTTAACATGAGAAAGAGAAGGCAAGCTTGCTACAATGGAAGACCGAAGTCTGTGTATTTATTCCTTTCTTTCTTTCTTCTCTTCACACTTTGAATGACTTGAGAGTGCTGCAATAAAAGGAAAGGGGCAGCACGTGAAGAATGATCTCCACCTTTGGTCATGAGCCAGCTGTAGGGTTGATATACAATTTAGCTCCACTAACTATTTTCTTGTCATTTAGTAACCAAGAAAGTTACTTTACCAACTTCCCTTAAAGAGTGGATCTCCAACAAGCCTTTATAAGGGAAACGGTTACCCAACACGTGAAGTAGCATTTTGATAAGAATCTTTGAGATCTGAGAGCTTATCATGCATAGCAGCAACTAGATGAGAAGAACTGGTCTGAAAACTAGTACTTTAGAACAAGCAAAACTAGTTCTCAGATATCTTCACTAACCTACATTTAGAAACAAACTAATAGTACAAATAGATTAGTGAATATTTAATCATTTATTATCATCAAAAGCCTGAAAGAGAATTGTGGAACTAACAAACTCTACCCAAATTATCACCCATAGCAACCTTCTAATCTAAGCTACGTGATTGCTCACTCTTCTTTTTCCATGGTTCTTCATCAAATAGTTTTTAGTACGTGTGTCATGCACTTAAATTGAATTCACAGCTGTATGACCTCGTGATAAATGCCAAGAGACATGGCTCTAAGCAAAGGTCACATTTTGAATTTCTTAGGGCAATCTCACAATTAGACCTACTCTTCATATCCCTAGTAGCATATTAAATATGCATTCAGGTGATGAGCCTATTGCCTTAATTAAAAGTCACTCATTCATATTGGCAACGTCATTATCAATTACTATCTTCATTAATAAGAAAGTGTCATGTAATATAAAATTGTCATACTGTTCAATTAATCCATTTGTCTACTTTTCTTGTTTCTTTAAGCACAATTACAGAAGAAGAAAAGGGAAAACAAAATTGGAAGCTAGTGGTCATTATTTTTTCAGCTCTCTAGCTTTTCAAGGTTGGAGTGCTTATAGCATAGATATACATGGAAGGGAATTTCACAATGAAGTACTTCTCATGTTTAATGATAATAATAATGGTGGTTACCTTTCTTCTTTTAGAAAGAGTGCATGCCTATTATTCTTCCACCACTTCTTCTACACATTTTCAGAATATGATTTCCAAAACACTTCATTACAAGAAAAGATTGCATCAATCCTTGATTTGGGAAAGGAGGCAGCTTGCCGAGTCGCTTGTCTTGGGTTTTGCAAAGGAGGTGCTCCATGGCACATAGCCTGTACCCCTGCTTGTATTATTCACTTTGGCTTAAAGTACAAAAGAGAAAACGCCTATTATGACTGTACTATTGGATGTGCAAAGGGTTTGAGTGTCCAATTTGGCTTTGGTAACAAGTTCTTTTAGTTCTTCTTCTTTCTATGTATATGTGCTGATGAATAAGTGCTTTTCCCCATTCCTTTTTCACTCACTCTCTTGCCTTGCTTGGATGTTATGTGTTGTCTCTAATTGCCAAAAGGATGATATTTTTTTCAGTGTTCTTGTTTTCCTTTTGGATGTAGTATAAAATATGAGTAAAATACCATTTTTTGTCATTGAATTATTCTTCAAATGTCACTTTAATCATTAAATTATTTTTGGTATCACTTGAATTCTCGAATAATTACTCAACTTGTCAAATCAATCCTTTTAAGTGATTGCTTTTGGTGCTTAAAGGATTGATTTAGCGGGTGGAGTAATTTTTCGAGGACTAAAGTGACATTTAAAAAATAATTTTGGGACAAAAAAAAGTATTTAACTCATACTTATTAATAACAACTACATATTTCAAAAGATCTTAATATATTCAATTAAAACAAGAGAGCTTTGTTTCAAAACTTATTAGGAAATTGTCATAAGAGCTAAGATTGGTGGTAGAGATAAGTAGGATGTGAGCAGAGGCTTAGGTTAATTTACCATGACTCTTTGATGTGCTAAAGAAGAGTACTTATGAAGACTATGTTGAAATGTCAATTTAAGATTAAAATTTCCATAACGCTAATAGGTAGCTTTTCTTTAATTAAAAATAGAATTAGATATGTGAAAATATATAAGTTCCTTTTTGATATACTGGAGAGTCTAATCCCACCTACTGAAACTCTTGAGCTAAATCCAGGGGGCATGTGATAATAGGTTCAGTTGCAAGTTAATTAATAAAGTAGTTTGTGTGTAATAATTTTACAATTTTATCTATGTATTATATCCCTAATGACTTTATAAGAATTTTGTCATGATTTCTATTTTTGCTTGACAGATATTGACAAACTGGGAGGCTATGCTGAAACTTGCCTCAACCTTTGCAAGAAGTACTAGTCATCTTATATGATTTACTCAACAACTATACATATATACATGTATTAAGAGTTTTTATATATGTGCATGTATTAAAAGTTGAAGAAAGTTAAATGATGTTTCATAGCTATCGCAACGTCCCTTTCGAGAGCACGATGTGGAACGGCAAAATCCCCCACGCGAGATGAAATAAAAAGTTAACAATGTGCAATAATATGCAAGAAAAGAATGGAGTCACCACCAATCGTTTTATTCCATTTTTAAACAAATGAAACGGTGCGATTGCATGCCTAAAAGAATTGGTCTACGTTCAGAGCTTGGATTCGGGGGTTGATTACGTGTAAAGAAGGTATTAGCATCCTACAACGTCCGTTCTTAGAACATTTAATCACTAGTCATCTTTTTTAAATGAATTAAGTTAGTCATAATATTCTAAAATAGATTAAAATTTCGTTAGGCCCTACCAGCACTTCTGGAAAAAACCTAAAGGATGCTTCAAGACTACTAGGTGGAGTTTGTGATTGTCATTACAATTCTCCCCCAATCTATTCTGTCATAAGCATTATTTAGCAATCTTGCTAACTAAGTGATATCCAGATACATAAAAGACAATTTATATGTGTTTATGAAATATTCAAGATTCGTGACAAAGATTTTTATCGGAGGTATTTCTTTAAGTCCACTAGTACACTTGGAAAGACTAAAGTGACACTCCTCACCTCCGGAGTGTCAAGGAATCACTGTCATTACAACTATCCTTAACTATTCCCTTGTTGATACTTTTTAACTCACATTAAGGTAACTAAAGCTGAAATATTATATTTAGAAAATGTTCGTTTGGAAATTATGCACCAACAAAGATTTTTATCAGGGATTGACCTCATGCCTTGCTAGTACATCTGGCCGAACTAGAAACATCCATTTACCTTCGGAATATCGAAACCTCCTCATTATCATGACTAATTTCAATTATTCCCTCGTCAGTAATCTTTTTCTAGCATAATTAAAAATAATGTTAAGATGTAGTGAGATGAATTATAATGTAGCAAATAAATGCTATAAATGTAGTAATTAAAAAGATAAAAGCGATATTGAAAATTTTATTGGCCAGACCAGTACCTCTGGCATAACCAATAAATTTATCTCTCACCTCAGGAACATTAGAAAAAATTGTCAACACAATTATTTTCTAATTTAATCTATCATCGGGCCTTGATGTTTGCTAAAAACGAATTGAGTATAATATGAAATAAATGAAGCTTAATAAATAAAACTAACATAAATTATGATTCTTAATATAAATATAAGAGTAACAATAACAATAAAAGAATTTATGAAGTAAATAAGCAAGTTTAAAATGGCTCAAAAATAAATAAAGATCTTAAATACCCACACAAAAAATTAAGATTTAAAAATAAAATAAAGGAAAGTCCAATCAAATACATCACACATCATAAAAATAAACCTAACAAAAAACTGACCTAGCCCATGTAAAAAAAAAAAGGCCTAATCCTAACCAAAAAAAAAAAAAAAGAATAACACCTAAAAGGACTAGCCCAATTCAGACCAGCCTAATCAGCAAACCAAATGATATTCGGCCCAGGCAAATGAATGAGTCAAAAAAAAAAAAAAAAGCAAAACAGCCCACACTACACTAATAAGACCAAACAAATTCGGCCCAACAACTTAAAGGGCCTAAACAAGCAAATAAATACAACAGCCCAAATGATCCAAAACCCAAACCAAAAAAGAAAAGGAACTAAAGCCTTGGCCTAATCCCCCACTCGAGATGAAGTAAAAAGTTAACAATGTGCAATAATATGCAAGAAAAAAATGGAGTCGCCGCCAATCGTTTTATTCCATTTTTAAACAAATGAAACGGTGCGATTGGATACCTAAAAGAATTGGTCTACGTTCAGAGCTTGGATTCGGGGGTTGATTACGTGTAAGGAAGATATTAGCAACCTACAACGTCCGTTTTTAGAACATTTAATCACTAGTCATCTTTTTTAAATGAATTAAGTTAGTCATAACATTATAAAATAGATTAAAATTTCGTTAGGCCCTACCAGAACTTCTGGAAAAAACCTAAAGGATGCTTCAAGATTATTAGGTGGAGTTCGTGATTGTCATTACAATTCTCCCCCAATCTATTCTGTCATAAGCAATATTTAGCAATCTCGCTAACTAAGTGATATCTAGATACATAAAAGACAATTATATGTGTTTATGAAATGTTCAAGATTCGTGACAAATATTTGCATCAGAGGTATTTCTTTAAGTCCACTAGTACACATGGAAAGACTAAAGTGACACTTCTCACCTCCGGAGTGTCAAGGAATCACCGTCATTACAACTATCCTTAACTATTTTCTCGTCGGTAACTTTTAACTCAAATTAAGGTAATTAAAGCTGAAATATTATATTTAGAAAATGTTCGTTTAGAAATTATGCACCAACAAAGATTTTTATCAGAGATTGACCTCATGCCCTAACAGTACCTCTGGCCGAACTAGAAACATCTATTTACCTCCGGAATATCGAAACCACGTCATTATCATGACTAATTTCAATTATTCCCTCGTCAGTAATCTTTTTCTAACATAATTAAAAATAATGTTAAGATGTAGTGAGATGAATTATAATGTAGCAAATAAATGCTATAAATGTAGTAATTAAAACGATAAAAGTGATATTAAGAATTTTATTGGCCACATCAGTACCTTTAGCATAACCAAGAAATTTATTTCTCATCTCAGAAACATTAGAAAAAATTGTCAACACAATTATTTTCTAATTTAATCCGTCATCGGGCCTTGATTTTTGCTAAAAAAGAATTGAGTATAATATGAAATAAATGAAACTTAATAAATAAAACTAAGATAAATTAAGATTCTTAATATAAAATAAGAGTAACAATAACAATAAAAGAATTTATGAAGTAAATAAGCAAGGTTAAAATGACTCAAAAATAAATAAAGATCCTAAACACCCACACAAAAAATAAAGATTTAAAAATAAAATAAAGGAAAGCTCAATCAAATGCATCACACATCATAAAAATAAACCTAACAAAAAAATGACCTAGCCCATGTAAAAAAAAAAAAGAAATAAAACACCCAAATAGGCTAGCCCAAGTCGGACCAGCCCAATCAGCAAACCAAATGACCCAAAATTAAATGATATTCGACCTAGGTAAATGAATGAGTCAAAAAAAAAAAAAGCAAAACAACCCACACTACACTAAGAAGACCAAACACATTCGGCCCAACAGCTTAAAGGGCCGAAACAAGCAAATAAATACAACAGCCTAAATGAATCGAAACCCAAACTAAAAAAGAAAAGGAACTAAAGCCTTGGCCTGATCCAACAAGAAAAATAAAAAAAACCCAAAAACCTTCTTAAACCCAAAACGAAAATCTGAACTAAACCCAAAAGAAAACAAAAACAAAATACATACAACCCAATCAAATAAAAAGAAAAGCCCAAACACATATATATGAAAATTGCAAATAGAATTAAAACCAAAAGATTCAGCAACCCAAAGGATAAACGTACGTAGGGAGAAAAAGAGAAAGAAGAAAGGGACGAAGAGGAGAGGGGACATCGCAGGGGAGAGAGAGAGAAAGAACATGGTAGAGAGAGAAAGACATGCAAAGAAATATCATTCTAAACCATGGCACTGGTAAGAAAATTCTTTCCTTCTTCCTCAAATTTTCTCAAAAAAATTCTCTATCTTTCTTTTCTTCTCTTGAAACTCTGTTTCTCTCTAAAATTTTCTTTCTCTTTTTAAAATTCTTCACTCTATTTCGGTTTCCCTTTGTCTAAATCAACTTCTATTTTGCTTAATCTATGATTGCATGCATGTACCGAAAAAATTTTAATTTCTAGGTTTTTGCTCTCTTTAACAAATTGGGGATTTTGGGAATTCTCTCTAATTTGGTATTTTTGCTCTGTGTAGTGCTTAACCAACCAGAAAAATAAAATATTTACACAACAACAAAAATGTGAGATAATATTAATACCTAATATGATAAAATTTTTAGAGTTTCCCCTTCAGTGTGGTACTGGATTTTTCGCTTTTTGGTCGTTTGTTGTTTCATAATTTTACTCTCTATTTGTTGCTTGCCTTCTCTTTTTGTTCACTCTTGTGTCCGTGTATTATCTGGTGTTTGTGTATTATCTCATTTTTTTGCTTTGTTTTGTGAGGCTTTTTATAGCCAAAATTTTGTGCAAGTTGCACTGGTTAACTTCTGATGTGGTTTTCCTTGTTTCATGCTTTCAAGCTGCAAGGGGCACTGCAGAGTGGGTGGTGCCAGACTGCAATTGCGGCATTTCGCCGAAAGGGAGATTGCCGCCCAGGAGTCAGAATTGTAGAGATATGAATTCTTACTTTTTCTATTTTATTGTTTATAATAATTTTTGTATTTTTTGTATTCTTTTTAAGTTTTTTTTTTTTGTGATTTTTGTTAGCATTTTAGCATTTTTAGCTATATTTACTTTATTTTGTAGTGTTGAAATGTTTCAATTGAGCACATAGAGATATGGTTCTAAGACCATCCTAAAAATAATCCATGTACAAATTTGGGTGTCAACAATAGCCATGTTTACAAATTTCTCATAAAAAATGTCTAAGTAAAAATGAACAAGAAACACATGCATTAAAATTAGTAATGAGTATCATATACAAAAAAAAAAAAAAAATTAGTAATGAGTAAACTATATAAAGTATTTTGTTACCCAAATTGGATATGGTAAATATCATCCCCCATAAAAGTTCACATATCCATTTTCTTTCAATATGTGGATTATTTATAACAGACACCTCTGTTTTCTATCTGTTGTTGATATTTGTTACCTGCCTTTGAATAGAAAATAGGAACTTAAATTAATTCTCCAGGCATAGGTAGTCTAAATCTTCCATTGATGAAAGGTAAATAAATTAAAGAGTAGATAAAGTCTTTCAATCGACTAAATGATACTGTTGCTTCCATTGTGAGAGAAATACAGCAATCATAGTAATAAGTTTCCTTCAAGTCCTTCATTTCACTCTCCTTACAAATTACAAAACCATTTTACTACAGAAAGAAATACAGCAATCAGAGGTTTTGATTCTGATGTCCAAACATCCATTGTGGTCTTGGTACACTCATTATTGGCTCTGCTTTCTTTAATGTGCTCAATATTATCTCATGATCGGTCAATTCTCGGATATAATACCACCTGCTTCCAAATCTTACCTCTTGCCATCTCCCAAGTAACATTCAGATTTGAGCTGCGCAGACATTCATTTGAGAGGCAAAGGCTCTGATAAAGAACAACACAGAAAGCAAAACCCAATAAGTGGGAAAGAAGAGCAAGTTCAAAGTAATAAAATATTAATATTTTCAATTTTGGGTTCGATCAATTTAAAATTCAGCCCTAGCTAATATAAAAGTAGGACCATTAAAAACCGGGTTTTGTGGCCCATATGTTGTTGTCCTATATCTGAACCAGTTTGGAACTCTACTTCCTGGCAAACAAACTTTAACTGTAGACAAGTTGATACACCAAAGCTACAAGTCCTGTTTCATGGGTAGCAATTTTTGAGCACTAAAGGTCGATGGTTGTTGTGACTTAACTGAACTCCCCAACAACATACAAGCTTCTTATCATTTAGAGAGACTTTACTTAAACAATTGTGAGAGACTTCTAAGTCTACCAGAGCATCTACCATCCATTAGTGAATTAGCTACCACATGTTGCACATCCCTTGAGGCAGTTCCCAAATGGACTACACATGATATCAGGAGCAGACATATATCTCATATTCCATAGTAGTGTGCAATTAGGAGGACATTCATTCAGTGTTATTATGGAACATTCTTTTTTCATCATAAAACGAGCAGCATGCCATTATTTTAGCCAGAAGTGGAAGCTATAAGTATGGGACTGTGAACCGGTTTGGATTTCATTTTCTAAGAATCAATTCTAGCTAGAATTAATTCTGAGAAGAATTAATACAGGAAAAATCAATTATATTTGGATATTTATTTGAAGAGTGATTTATAAGAATGATACTCAAGAAATGTTAGGCCATACATATAACTCATTTGGAATATTCTTGAGGCATCAAAATAGAATAATTCAAGTTTGATAAGAAACCCAATTGATGAGGGAAATATGTCAAATGCTGTGTCACTTAAATCCAACTTTGTTCTTTTTCCTTTGATGTCGCTGAAAATTTCTTGAGACTTGATCAGTATTCAAGACCAATAGAGGTAAGAGATACTAAAAAATCTCACTTTTGAGACTCTTAAGTTTTCTGCACTTGATTAGGTCAATTTCTATGGGGGGTGTCTATGCTACACTTCCAGGCGTGACTTATGTCATGTTTGATGAGTAAAATTTAAATTGTGTTAACTATGCTAGTATAATACAGTACTATAGAACCAAAATAGTACAAAAAAATGGTTAGACGTGTCATTTTTGTGGGTGTAGGATAGCACCCCCCATTTCTACAAGAGTTGGCAGTTAAAAGTAGACCGATGAACCTGACATATACTTTCATCAACTCTTCCCACAAACAAATGCTTACCGCTGGTTGTTATGATGATTCTAATACAGGGTCTCAAGCAATCAAATTCTCTAGGCAGATATTCCAGTTGCTTATAAATTATAATTATTCACATCATCATCAAACACAATGAAAATCTTTTTACTACAGAGCCTCCTCATATTATATGTGGTTTCAATAGCTTTGGTTATATGTTTATTTTCATCTTCTAGTAGCTCAAAATTCCTTTGTTTTCTGATTATCCCCTTACATTTTCCAAGAAGTAGTAAATTTCATATGAGGAGGACAGTTTGGAAAATACAAACTTGGCAATGGTTGTCTTACCTATGCCAACCACGCCCCAAAACAGTTTTCATCAATTCCAACAAGACCTCTAATTTACATGGTGAAAACCTTTGACTCAGTTTTAACATAATGTCTTTGACAATGTTCTCAATGAGAGTAGAATCGTCCCTAACATGTGAATGAAGAAAAAAAAAAAAAGCAAACAAAAGGAAAGAACTAGTGTGTCAGAAGTAAAAGAAATAAAAGAACTAATAAATATAGAGATGATAAAATATAATCATAATAACTACATATCGTTATACATGTTAATTATTCTCCCTCTCTTCTACAATCTACATATGATTAACAGAGAATAACTAATAAGTGTATTTTGGTCTAACAAGAATTTTGTTATTTTTTTTCCGACTGCATAAAATCCTCATATCTCCTTGTAACATTAGTTTCTCTGTACAAGGCATCATTCATAAGTGTAACGAATTTCATGGACGAGAAAAAAAAAAAGGTAAGTATAAGGAACGTCATTGATGATAATTGCATTTTCTTAACCATTCAGTATATTATTATGCTAAAACAAGCCATATAACTCCTAGTTGCGCAGATCTCACTTATATCAAACTGAATTTGGAAATCTAAATGTGGTAAATGCTAAAACAAGCCATATAACTCCTTTTTGCTTTCGACTTTATCCCTTGTTTTTTTTTTTTTTTAATCTTTTGTCTTTGTTCGATATTTACTTAGTAGACTTTGTGCATAATGGATATGTTGTTAGTGTTTTGGCTGCGACTTTAAGTTTGAAGAACAAACTTGTAAGCCCTAAGAACAATCTCAGTACCACTTGGCTACAAGTTATTTGGTTGCATAATAGATGTCAATATACATAAATTTGTAATGTATACACAAATATCTAGCTCAGTGAAAAGAAGAGAAAAGAGAAAACAGCATCACTTAAAATGGAAAAATTAATTTTCAAAAAACTTATTTTGGATAAAAGATTAAAAACGCGCACAATATATATATATATGCAGACACATGGGCACCTTTCTCTATATTTAAATTCTTCTTACCTCAATTAATTAATTAGTTTTAAAAGTTTTTGATAACTTCCAGGACTTACATTGCCTCGTAGAAAAGTTTGCTGAAGCATAAAGAGTGAAAAAAAAATAGAGGTGATACTTTAATTCTATAATAAAAGGCAGTAATATAATTAATTAAGAAAGTGTTACAAATTAGAGATTACTTGAATACGATTAACCATGAAAACCAATCATGAATATCTTTGATATGCGAAATAGTGTTGAAATCATTTTCAGACCTTGTGAGTTTTGTGTTCGAAGTTGGAGCTGTAGCCAAAATACAAAAAAAGAAGAAGACCTTATTAGCCAAAAAGAAAAAAATAAAATTCAGAATCCCTGGCCTTCTCTTCCATCTTTGTTGCCTCTTCAACCTCTACAACTTTTCTTTCCTAACCTTGCACTGGGATTTCCTCTCCTGTCCATTGCTGAAAATGGGTTCGATTGATTTCGCAAAGAGGAGCATATGGGCCAATGATAACCATTGATGACATTAACATAGACAGCGCTGTTCGAGCCTCTAAAGTGTAGTTCTTCTTTCCGGATTTGTGTATTTCTTTTACACAAATCCGAAAAGTGTAATACTTTGGAGCAATTTGAATAATGTTACCAATGCTAATTTCGGTAAATGAGATCATGACACATCAGCTCCTCCTGGCAAAATTGATCAAACACATTTGAAGCATGGGGTAGGAGAGGAAACTCTCTTGCATGATTTGGAAGAAAGGTTGCAGAAGGCTGAATAGGAAACAAAGGAGTCTTAGAAGGAAGACGGTGATTCTGATCTGATTATTTTTATTTTTACCTTTTATTGAATCGTCAAGTTATAAAAGCAGGACAAGTTCATTATTTTGCACCTATTCTTACTGGTTTTGAGCGGTTCAACCATCAAAATGGTCCAATAGTTTAAACCAAGCCGCTAATATGACCAAGCACTAGTCTAACTGCTGTCACCACGCACGCACGCTTGTTTCATTAAAGTAAATCTAAAACAATTTACATGAACGTTGGCTGAACATCCACTTAAAACTTGCTTCCAAGACAGGTTTTTTCCAATTGTGCAAAACAGTGAATAGGCTCATTAGTCATTCTTAGAACGCACACAAAATACCAATTCGAAAATTTGTTACCAATTTTTCAAATATATGTGAGTCCTGTTAAGATAGTAGCAAAAGCACTAGATTAGCATTAACATTTAATAACAGATAATTATGCTGATCTGGCAATTAGCTAGGACAACTGTCAATTAGTTAGATAGCTAGTATGACAGCTGTAGTTTAGTTAAATTAGCTACTTCGCTATCCATATTGACGTGGACCGGGCCACAGGAGATTTCATGTATCGAGCCGAGCATAACAAGATTCAGAAGAAAAGAGGTCACAATTACTCTGTTTCAATAATAAGGGCATAACTTTTAGCTCAAGTGAAGTTACAGGGCCCATGACCTGGTGCTTTAAAGCTTGTTCAGAGGCCAATACTGTGGCAACCGGGGTTAACCCTATTGAGGCTATTTTCGGGCCCAAAATCCTTCGAAAATATCTATTTTGGGCTGTTTTGTAGTTTGCTGATTTCTTTTGTAATGTTTTAGGGTTTGGTTTTGGTATTTAAGCTTTATGTTTCGTTTGTAGCCGCATTCAGAATATTATTCAATTTCTTTTGAGATTATACAGTTCGTGTTAAGGTTTCTTTGATTTTTTTCTCACTGCGTCACATAAATTTTGTAAGGTTAAGTATGCTATTAATTGAGAATAGTTCACAACTTTTTGTTTATATTCATTTTCTCTGCTCTCTCTTTTTTGTTTCGGGTTTTCTATCTTTTGCAGAACTGTTCTTTCTTCTTTCATTCTTCTCTTGTTAGATTTACATGTTATCAGAGCTTCATCAACGGTAGAACACACAATTATCTCTGTGTCACCATTGAAGGAATCTGAGAATCTTGGGAGTGAATTTTCCACAAGAACCATGTCTACACATTCGGCTGGTGTCAACCTCAATCTCCTTGCATTCGGAGAAACTCTCACAATCAAGATCAAAGATATCATCTCATATGGAGAAATCAATTGTTGAATATTCTAATTGCTAATGGTTACGAGGACATTTTGGAAGGTAATTGTCCATGTCCAAATCAATTGGTCTTGGTGACAGATATTGCATCTGCCAGTAGTGGGACAATGACCTTGAATTCAGATTACATTCTTTGGCAACGACAAAATAGTCTAGCGATAAGTTGGATTTATTCCTCACTCATAGAACATCCATTGCATTGTTTCACATATATAATACTTATTGTCCTAGTTCTTCTTTTCCAGCGGATCCTTCTTTCCTTCTAGTGAGTTGTGATGAACAATTCAGCGTGGCCCAAAGGACATCATTAATTTGATGCAAAGCAAATTGACCTAACAAATGTTCATGTGTTAGTAATGTGCAAGAAAACATGATAAAGGAGTAATCATTTATGATCTTAAAGAAGTCAAAGGCATTGGCACAGGAACGAAAACAGAAGCATCCCTCAAATACACAACTCAGTATGGAAACATAGAGCACAATAGAAGTTCATTCGGTGAATCAATAAACTAACAAATTAAAATGAAGCTGCAAACATAGATAGTGATACAAATCAACCTTGTTTTTTGGTTTGATCATTGGCTTTCAAGTGGACGGCTTGTTTGATAAATTTTGAAGAGGATTTATGAAGGAAGGCAGAAGCTGTGCTACAGCAAAAGTCATAGAAGAATTTCTATTTTTCATAAAAGAGTAAATTAATTAAGACAAGGAAGGAAGCAGTACCAAAGTCGAAGATTACTGATGCAATAAAAAAGAAAGATGATTAATGCAATATGCCTATACAATCCCTCTTGCTATCCGAGAGGAATACTACCCTAAAAAGACCATGGGCAAAAAATCAAAAACAGATCAACTAAAGAATCTTGTCCCAAACCAGCCCTAAGGTCCAGGAAGTTCTTAAAAGTACAGGCATTATGCTCTATCCAAATTCACCAAACGTATGCAGTACATTGCCATAAGCTTAAGCTGTTCATGCGACTGGTTCCTTGACACAATGTACATATCAATACGTAAAGTTTGTCAAACTAGAAAAATGAAAGAAAAAGAAGCAATATATAGGAAGAAAAGAAATATGAAAAATAATCAGATAAATTAATCAATTCCATCTCAATGTGTTGATAAAAATTTCTAAATAAGTAAATTGAATAAATCATACAAATATTCCTTGAGGTTTCAGGAAATGATAAAGGCAAGTTCTATAGCAGAAATTAACAGAAGTCTCCCTGATCTAAACTTTTCTATATGACAATAACCTCCCCAACCGAGTGCAACTTCAATAGCTGGAGATGACTCACCTCTCAAGTTCATCTTAGTAATATGAAGTTTTAACTATTATGTCACATGACAGTTTATTATTAAGTATTGCGAATAATTTTTAGGTCTAGTATGGAGTTTCTAGAAAGAAGAGAAATGGAGTTATTTATTTGGGTGGTTGATACAAATTGCCCTCGAAATTTGAGGAAATGAAAAAGATGACAAGTGAAAAGGAGTATTAAAAAATATAGTGAAATAAGTATTATTATAAAGAGTTCTTAAGTAGCAGTGGTAATTTCACATGTAAAATTAAGACTTTATAATATCAGATTTTGTTTTCCCTAACAACCAAGTAAAGGCATACAAGATCTTACTTTACATATCTTTGCCTGTGTACAACTACTACACATCTTCTACCCTATTAATCATCACAACTTCAAAACATTTAGCCAATACCACAACTTCATATATATATATATATATNCAACTTTATATATATATATATATATATATATATATATATATATATATATATATATCAATTTTTTTTTTTATTTTTCACTTTTTTCTTTTACTTTCTTTACAAGTTACCTTCTAAACCGTGTCATAAAAATTTATGATTTCGGATGAGGTATTATAAATAAAGCTAAGCGAAACTTTATTTCACCTGCCTAGTCAAACCATTGAGCATGTTTAACTATTGCAAACATTTTCATAAGTTATCCCAAACAAAGACATTTTTCAAACATTTCAAAAGAGTTAGTCCAAGAAAGATATTTTTTCTATTTAATAAATGAACAAAATTTAAAGTGGAATTATGCCATACCTGTGGATCTGCAGGCCTGCGGCAATTAGATCTGAAGTCTGATTAGGGATCCTACCAAGCATTAATCAGAAAACTGAAGCTATAACACTCTCCGTTTGTTGCCGTCTAATTCACTTTGCTTACAAAACGCCCTCCATCTCTAGTCATCACCATCACTCGGACTGAAGCTATAACACCCTCCATTTGTTGCCGTCTAATTCACTTTGCTTACAAAACGCCCTCCATCTCTTGTCATCACCATCACTCGGACTCCAAACATGTTCTTAAGATGTGTATATTTTCTTGCAATTGGGGATCAAAGATACTACCACATGTTGTGAGATGACACGGTCATACCACTGAATCTCTTAGTGGTTAATCCAAATGTAAAATAATGATCCATATCTTGAACCCTATCTAGGCTAGAGTGCTCTCTTCCTAGCACTTTTTCTAGCAATAGGGTATCATAGTTTGAAACAATGGGGAACTATGAAGAGGAAGACGCATCCTTACTTATTTGGTCCAGAAGTTTTTCTTAAATGCAACATAAAATAATAACACGTTAAATGCTGTCAACAGGGACACGTGTCTATCGCAGTTCATGTATGTAATACCTTGTACTTAGAATAATGACACCAAGTTCATTGTTTAGTTAAAAGCAATCCTTCCCCTTGTGTGATGCAAATGAACGGTTCTATCCAGCCCACAAGACCAAAATACCAAACAGCAAGAAAAAAAAAAAAATCACAGTTATAGAATCCCGTCTTCTTTTATTTACTCTTTTGTTGCTTCTTCAGACTTGAGCAATCTTTCTTCCGAATCTTGCATGGAGGTTTGTTCTCCTACACCAGGCTGCAAAGGGGTTGGATCAATTTCGCCAAGAGGAGTTGATGAGTCAATGATCTGAATTGATGACATGAGCATCGGCAGAATTGTTTGGTGTCTCTCAAGTGTTGTTCTTCTTTTCGGATTTGTGTATTTGTTTTGCAAAAATCCAAAAAGAGGAACACTTTGGAGGCAATCAATAAAGCTGTCGATGCTAATGTCCCTAATGGAGATCATAACACATCAACTCCTCTTGACAAAATTGATCAAACCGTTTTGCAGTCTGCTGTAGGAGAACAAACCACCGAGCAGGATTCAGAAGAAAAGTTGCTGAAGGCTGAAGAAGCATAGAAAGAGTAATTGGGGATCAAAGATACTCCCACATGTTGTGAGATGACAGGGTGGTACCACTAAATCTCTTAGTGGTTAATCCAAATGTAAAATGATCCATATCCTAATAACCCTAACTTGGCTAGAGTGCTCTCTTCCTAGCACTTTGGCATGACATCCTGGTCTAAAACTATGGGGAACTACGAAGAAGAGGAGATCTTGATTTATTCGATCCACAAGTTTTTCTTAAATGCAAGATAAAATAACGTAACGTTAAACGTTATAAATAGGGACAGAACTTGTATGTCACAGATCAGGTATGTAATAGCTTGAACTTACAATATTGACACCTGGTTCATCGTTTACATAAAGGCAATACGTCCTCTTGTGTGATGCAAATGAACAGTTCTATCCAGCCCACAAGACCAAAATACCAAATTGCAAGAAGCAGTGGATGTTGTCTTCGGAAAAACTTGGGGTAATAAGGAAAGAACTATGAAATCTAAACATAAGAAGGACCCTAATAATGATTTCCTGCAAGAGCCTAAAAATCATAATTATCAGGATTGCACTTATTAAATAACAAAATGAAATTCCGAGAAAGAAACAAGGAATTTGATGAAGATCGAAAACAAGAGAGGAAAAGAACTTTTAACCAAAAACACATTAAGAACTGATAAATGCCTAATGAAGCACAAAGTGAGAGCAAAAGCGAGAATCTGATCGCATCTGTAACAAGCAACAGCACATTAGACTTGCAATGGAGAATGTCAAATTCCCTAAGAAGCCATAAAAACAAACTATAATAATCAAATGCTTATTATAATCATGCTTACTGCCATGTACAACACCTTGTAGGTACAGTCCCTATTCAGAAAACATTATAAAGAAAATGCTGTTTTAGAAAGAATCATACCTTGAGTGTGAAATTAGAATGATCACATCAAATCAGTAAATAAACGGGCTTCCGAGTTATTCAGTTCCTATAAAATTTTGGGAAAAACAGCTTTAACTCTTTTTCTCGATGGATTTTCTTCGATAAATTCCTCCATTTTCATTAGGTTAAAATGCTTTCTTTATTCTCAGCTAACAGCTCAGGATTCAAAGCTTTTATTTATAAATTTTCTAATGCAACCAACAAAACCAATCTTATAAACATGCAAAAACTGGAATTGCTAATTTCTTTTACCTTGTGTGGCGATTGGAACCTTTTGAGGAGAGACTAGGCGAGCTGAAACCAGAGGAATGAGAACGGATGGTTAAGGGCATCACTCAAATATAGGAAAAGTGGAAAAAATCAGAGAGAGATTTGGGAACTCTGTGATTTTTGGAAAAGTGAAAGGGAAAATGGGGAAGGAGGAATGGAAGAAATATAAATGCAATGAATCGAAACGTAAGGAATACTTTAATCTCAATCCCTCACTCTACCGCATACCTAACTTATTTGCACCTGGAATCTGCACGGGAATCATACTCATGGTTGCATTTATAGGGGTGCATGTCCCTTGCCAAATTGATCAACGGTTGTAATTTGTGCTCGTCAAACAAAAGAGCAGCATAAAATTTTGTGAACTAGTTGTTTGCCACGCAGTGAACACCTCTCTTGGCCATTCCTTTTTTGACATGTCAGCCTAGTGACAGCTTCATACCTACATGGGACCTTCTGACATGGTCCACCAACTTACACACTACTTTATCATATGAAAATACCTTAAGATAAGGTTGAAGTTTAAACGAGACTTGGGATTCTAATAGGGGTCCACAAACACCCAATACTCTAAAAATCATCTAAGATGCACTAGTTATGACGCATGT
Organism: Cercis canadensis; assembly: GCA_003255065.1. Lineage (NCBI taxonomy): Eukaryota > Viridiplantae > Streptophyta > Magnoliopsida > Fabales > Fabaceae > Cercis > Cercis canadensis. The sequence goes on along the minus strand of QAOA01007551.1, from coordinate 632,769 downwards.
CGATACCACCCCATGGGCCCCATGAGTATCACGTTCTCTGGCATTGTATCTTGATTTAACCTTATATATGCTTAGATGTCCAGGTCAACCTTGTATTAATCTACAGACCAACTTAGTACCTATTCTACCCATTACTAATGGCTGCAATGGCCTAATTACATAGATATAGTTCCTCTAACCTACATTAACCATTTTGTGTATCCTTTGCACATATGTGCCAGACCTCCTTCTCTTACTTATCTTAATATTTATAACCTACCACATAATTAACATTTAACTTGCTATTTAAAGGCTATTAATGCCCGATTCATATTCCAAATATAAATACCTCATTTACTTTCCATTAATTAAGAAATTCAACGATCATTAATGATTCCTCCCTACTTCCTCATAGAGGCAATCTCCTCTTATCCCTGTCATGCTATAACGTGTTCACTTATCTATGTGCCTTTCACCTACAGCACCTTCCTTTCTAGCCTCACAAACTCACTAAGGGAGCCCCACGCTTTTCCTAAATCACTCAACTGGGACCTTAATTGTTACGTGCTTATCTCTCACTCCTCGAAGATCTAATATAGTGTATAACTGACAATCTACTCAGTTATTTTGTTTTTTTAACTATGAATCTACTTAGGTGATTGAATTTTCCAAGTGCACCATTTTTTTTCGTTGGATCTGAAATGCTTGTTTCATTAAACTAAATGTAAAACAGTTTACATGAACATTGGCTGAACATCCACTAAAAACTTGCTTCCTAGACAGATTTTTCTCAAATGTGCAAGACAGGGAATAGGCTCATTAGTCATTCTTAGAACGCATGCGAAAGACCATTTGGAAAAATTGTTACCAAATTTTCAAATATATGTGACTCTTTTTACGATAGTAGCGAAAGCACCACATTAGCATTAACAGTTAACAGCAGATAGTTATGCTGATTTGGCAATTAGTTAGGACAACTATCAATTAGTTAGATAGTTGGTATGACAGCTGTGGCTCAATTAAATTAGCTGCTTGGCTATCTATATGTTGTGTAAGTTTCAATATGCTATTAATTGAGAATAGTTCACAATTTTGTATCTATACTCATTTTCTCTGCTCTCTCTTTTTCATTTTTGGTTTTCTATTGTTTTGCGAAAAGTGAACTGAAGTATATGCTATCGTTAACAAATAATATAGAGTGAGTAAGTTATCGTCTCATGAGGATTTATTGCTATTAAGTATCAAAATTGAATTAGCTCTAACTTTATCTGTGCAAATGATAATTGAGGAAAGTTAGAAATAAAATGAAAGCAAGTAAAATCAATATTCAACTATGAAAATAAAGCCCAGGCTTTTCGATTTCATCATAACTAATCCTAATTAAATTTCATATCTTATTAATCTAGAATTATTTTTCTAATTTATAGTCGAGATTTCCTAATCTTTTTACTAGCCTCTTCCAAGGTTTAACGAAAACAATCATAATTGCTAATCCACTATATTCCTATATGAATTAAATAACTAAAAATTCATTGAGTTCTATGGATCCCATGTAATGACACAAACCATGGAGGAATATTCCTACCCCACATGCAATCTATGACATTCATCCCAATTAACTAGACACATAAATATCCTTCTAGTTTCATTATGATTAACCCAATATCTAATTAATAACGAATTAATTAGATGCATTAAGCAAAAAGATGAACACTCAATCAAAGAAAATAATTCATAGATTAATGTTAAGCGGATTTAATATCCACTTTATAGATGCTTTTAGCTTAATTTTGTGTTTGTTTCTTAAGATTTGTGAGCTTTAAACTAATTAATTCTGTCCTTTTTGTAGGTTTAATGTGAAATGTGGAAATTTTTGGTGTAAGATGCATTTAGGAGAAGTTTTGGCAAGTTGAAGCAGTTTCTGGGCATTGTTACGCTACCAAGGCAGCATCGCTACGCTGCTCCTCTGCCAAATTCCCATTGAAGCAAGCTTATGGGTGTCGCTACACTAATTCTCTGCCAATGCCTCATTTAGCCAAGCTCCTAGGTGTCCCAAAGCCGCAAGGCAGTGTCGTGATGCCAGTACATGCCCAGCACCAGAATTCCAGCATCCCAACGTCAGTTACTTGTTTCTCCGTAGATGTAATTTAGTTTCTTAAGAGAATTAGGAGTAGTGTGTGTTAAGTATTTAAATAACTTTTAGGTTTTAATTTATTACTCACTCTAGAATTTGGAAACTTTTTGGAGAGCAGAGAGGAGGCAAGACAAGGATTGGTGACAACAAATCTAAGCTTTTACATTGAGTTTTATTCCTCTTTCTTCTCATCTATGTCTAGACTCTTATCAATTCTATTTTACTTTTCTGTCATGAACTAAATTCCCTTCTAGGGCTATGATGTAGCCTAGCTAGAAAGATTTGTAATTTTCTATTTCTTTAAAGCAATAACTCATTTATTAATTGTCTTTTTCTTCTTAATTCTTCATGTTTCTAATTGTTTGATCACCAATTCGTTGATTAGATAATTACAATGAGACTGGGAGGTAATTTGTAATTAAAGTTCATAGGGATTAAGAACATAGGTTGCATGTGGGATAATGATAGACCTCCATGACCTGTGTAATCAATTAAAGAGAATCAAATAATTAAATGAATTTCTAAGTTATTTGCAATTCACATAGGAATATAGTGAGTTTATAACTTATAAATATTTTTGTTTGACCTTAGGAAAGACTAATAAATAATTTAGGGTCCTTGACTAGCAATTAGGAAGATTGTTATTGGTTAATGAATTAGGAATATCAAATCGAAATAGCTATGGTGAAATAAAAAACCATAGATATTTCTCTATAGATTAATTCTTGATTTTTATCTGTTTTTGTTTACTTTTAGTTTAAATTAGTTTATTCTTACAATTTCTCCATAGTCAATTGATCAGATAAAGTTAGGATTAACCCAATTTTGGTAATTAGTAGATTTAATCATCGTGGGAACGATAACTCACTTTTATTATATTATTTGTAAAACAATAGCGTGCACTTGCGCTCTGTTTTCTCACAACAATTAATTCGATAAAAGAAAATCAAAACATCATAGTTAGACTACATCGTAGCCCTAGAAAATAAAATTAGTTCATAATCAAAAAGTAAAACGTCCTAGTACTTATTCTAAACATAATTCAAGAAGAGTAGAAGAAGAAAAACTCGATTGGATGAAGAATCGTCGCCATCTCCATCTCCAAGCCTTGCTCTTTTCTCTCCTTCAATTCTCAAACTTGTGTGAACTTCTTGGAACCCTAATCTAGTCCTAAAATTATATATTTACAGGTGCTAAGAAGTTATATAAACGTGACCGATTCATTGGTTCGCACAGGTTCTTACTGGCTTTGAGTGGTTCAACCATCAAAATGGTCCAATAGTTTAAACCAGGCCGTTAATATGACCACGCATCTGACTGGTATGACTGTAGGTCCGCTCTAGCAATCCCTCCTTTGACCATAACTATGACCACCATTTCCTAAATTGTGCTTTGTAATAACTAGCAATGGTGATTTCACGTCTGAAAGTTAACCCTGCAATATCAGATTTTGTTCCATCCAACAACCATGTAAAGCCTTGCTAAAACATATTCTGGTGGTAGAAATTGTTTAGGTTAATCTTTAGCATATTCTGTTATACATATGTGTACAGCTATACTACATCTAGTACACTATTAAACCATCATAACTTCAAAGCATTCAGATGTTATAACAAATTCAAATATGTCAGGTTTACTGTTTCTTTTACTCTTTGTAAGATTCCTTAGAAACTGTGCTATAAAGTATAGATTGTTATGATGTGGAATAACCTCTCATAACTGAAAAAGTACTAAACTATATCTTTCGAGCCTAATCAAACCATTTGAAAAGTTTGACTGGTTGCAAACATTTTTCAGAGTTATACCTGGGATTTCTAGCAGTTGAATTTGCAACCTTTATAGGGATCCCACAAAGCAATTTTTCAAGATGGATGCTATGGTGCGTCCCTCTGTTCCTGTCTATTTTCCTCAGATTGCAAAATACCCTCCATGTCTTGTTGTGAGTCCCTCAAACTCCAAATATATTTGCAAGCTGCATATAATGTAATTTAATTGCATGCTAGGAATTAGGCAAATGAATCCTGATTTGAGAAAATTGGGAACTCTGTAGAGGATGAGGGCATCCAGATTCATTTGGTTGATAAGCTTTTCCTACATGCACCATTAATTGAATAATAATGCGTTACAAGCTATTAATAAGGACAACATCCATTGCATTGTTTCACGTATATAATACTTACAGTCCTAGCTCTTCTTTTACAGTGGATCCTTCTTTTCTTCTAGTGAGTTGTGATGAACAATTCAGCCTGGCCTAAAGGACATCATCAATTTGATGCAAAGCAAATTGACATAACAAATGTTCATGTGTTAGTAATGTGAAAGAAAACATTATAAAGGAATAATAATTTTATGATCTTAAAGAAGTCAAAGGAATTGGCTAAGGAAAGGAAAACAGAAGCATCCCTCAAATGCACACCTCAGTATGGAAACATAGAGCACAATAGAAGTTCATTTGGTGAATCAATAAACCAACAAATTAAAATGGAGCTGCAAACATAGATAGTGATATAAATCAACCTTTTTTATTGGTTTGACCATTGGCTTTCAAGTGGAAGGCTTGTTTGGTAAATTTAGAAGAGGATTTATAAAGGAGGGCAGAAGCTGTGCTAAAGCAAAAGTCATAGAAGAATTTCTATTTTTCATAAAAGAGTAATTTCATTAAGACAAGGAAGGACGCAGTACCAAAGTAGAAGATTACTAATGCAATAAAACAAAAGAGGATTAATGCAATATACCTATACAATCTTTCTTGCTACTGAGAGGAATACTACCCTAAAAAGACGATGGGCAAAAGATCAAAAACAGATCAACTAAAGAATCTTGTCCAAAACCAGCCCTAAGGTCCAGGAAGTTCTTAAAAGTACAGGCATTATGCTCTATCCAAATTCACCAAACGTATGCACTACATTGCCATAAGCTTAAGCTGTTCATGCGACTGGTTCCTTGACATAATGTACATATAAATACGTAAAGTCAGCAAAACTAGAAAAATGAAAGAAAAAGAAGCAATATATAGGAAGAAAAGAAATATGAAAATAATCAGATAGATTAATCAATTCCATCTCAGTGTGTTAATAAATTATTAATCTGTGTTGTTTTTCTCTAAATTATTATTTAGAACAGAAGCCTTGAATAACTAGTTCTTGCTTCTGTGATGAAGCTCTACCTGATAATGAGAGTTTCAAATATTGTTGATGTAGACAAGCTTGTCGAGGACTCCAGCCAAATTTAGCCTTTTACAATCTAACTAAGAGTTATGATAGTTGAGATTGGAAAGTGCTTTCTTGAAGTGACTAATGTAAGGTCCTTGTTTCAAAGAAAAGTTTATCTATTTTTCTTATACAAAGTAAGACTTTTTAGAACAAAAGGACAAAAGCTTTTTGGTTGATTGACATTGTGTCAGCCGGTAGGTGGCTTCTTCTTTGCCTTCCTCTTTGTCCTTCATGTGCACAAGAAAGGAAATAAAATAAGGGAACTCGTAAGGCTTCGTCAATGCATGAAGAGAAGTGAGAAGAAAATATTTTAGAGAGAGAAGGAAGTCATTGTTAAGAGTTTTACTCTTCTTCTTCCTCTCGGTTATCTCTTCATGGTTCAAGAACTTTATTGTATCATTTCTACTTTATAAGAGAGTTTCTTCTTTGGGGTTGAACAAAAACACTTGGGTGTTTGTATCTGGATTTCTATGGGAGAAATCTATGAAAGTGATCTCTAGTGAGTTAGAGAGAGAGAGTTCATGGTTAACTTGAAAAACAAAAACCATGGTTGTGAAGCTTGAAGAAACTTGAAAAAATAAACTTGAAGAATAGTGGAACCCCATGATATGGGAGAAGTAGATTTAGGCATGTTAGGCTGAACCACTATAAAAACTCTTGCAGATTTTTTTTTTCTCTCCATCTTTGAGTTTCTGGATCAATCTCTGTTTTGTTCAAAATGGTTTATTATGTTATCTCTTTGTATTCAAATCTGGTATTTGTCAAAGAACTAGTTCTTAAACAAATTTAAACAATTCGTATTCAACCCCTCTAACAATAGACTCTGCAACTCTCATTCTACAATATTAACCATCACACACACACACACCATCACAACTTCAAAGCACACACACACACACACACATAAATCTTTATTTCACCTGGCTAATCAAACCATTGAACGAGTTTAACTGATTGCAAATATTTTCATAATTTATCCCAAACAAAGAGATTTTTCAAACATTTTAAAGAGTTAGCCCAAGAAAGATATTTTTTCTATTTAAGAAATTAACAAAATTTAAAGTGGAATTATGCCATACCTTTGGGATCTGCAAGCCTGCGGCTATTAAATCTGAAGTCTGATTATAGATCCTACCTAGCATTAATCAGAAAACTGAAGCTATAACAGCCTCCATTTCTTGCCGTTTAATTGACTTTGTTTACAAAACGCCCTCCATCTCTAGTCATCACCATCACTCGGACTCCAAACATGTTCTCAAGATGTGTATATTTTCTTGTAGTTGGGGATCAAAGATACTACCACATGCTGTGAGATGACAGGGTCATACCACTGAATCTCTTAGCGGTTAATCCAAATGTAAAATGATCCATATCCTGAACCCTATCTCGGCTAGAGTGCTCTCTTCCTAGCAATTTGGGAAAGCATCCTGGTCTGAAACAATGGGGAACTATGAAGAGGAAGGTTAGGCATCCTGATTTATTGGTCCACAAGTTTTTCCTAATGCAACATAAAAGAATAACACGTTAAATGTTATAAATAGGGACAGAACTTGTATATCACAGTTCATGTATGTAATAGCTTGTACTTACAGTAATGACACCAGGTTCATTGTTTACATAAAAGCAATCATTCCCATCGTGTGATGCAAATGAAGGGTTCTACCCAGTCAACAAGACCAAAATACCGAGCTGCAAGAAAAAAAAAAAAAATCAGAGTTAGATACCTGTCTACCTTTTGTTACTTCTTCAGACTTGAGCAATCATTCTTCTGAATCTCGCATGGAGGATTGCTCACCTACCCCATGCTGAAAATGGGGTCGATCAATTTCGCCAAGAGGAGTTGATGAGTCAATGATCTCCATTGATGACATTAGCATCGACATAATTGTTTGGTGTCTCTTAAGCGTTGTTCTTCTTTTCGTATTTGTGTATTTGTTTTACCCAAATCCAAAAAGAGGAACACTTTGGAGGCAATGAACAAAGTTGTCGATACTAATGTCGGAAATGGAGATGATGACACATCAACTCCTCTGAGCCAAATTGATCAAACCCATTTACAGCTTGGGGTAGGACAACAAACCCCCATGCAGAATTCAGAAGAAAGGTTGCTGAAAGCTGAAGAAGCATCAAAAGAGTAATTGGGGATCAAAGGTACTCCCACATGTTGTGGGATGACAGGGTCATATCATTGAATTTCTTAGTTGTAAATCCAAATGTAACATGATCTATATCCTAAACCCTATCTTGGCTAGAGTGCTCTCTTCCAAGCACTTTGGGAAGGCATCCTGGTCTAAAACTATGGGGAACTATGAAGAGGAAGATTAGGCATCCTGATTTATTTGGTCCACAAGTTTTTCCTAAATGCAACATAAAATAATAACACATTAAATGCTATAAATAGGGACAGAACTTGTATATCACAGTTCAGGTATGTAATAGCTTGTACTTACAATAATGATGTCAGGTTCATCGTTTACATAAAAGCAATCCGTCCTCTTGTGTGATGCAAATGAACGGTTCTATCCAGCCCACAAGACCAAAATACCAAACTGCAAGAAGCAATGTAAGTTGTCTTCGGAAAAACTTGGGGTCATAAGGAATGAAACGTGAAATCTAAACATAAGAAAGACCCTAATAGTGATTTCTTGCTAGAGCCTAAAAATAATAATTACCAGGATTGCACTTCTTGAATAACAAAATGAAATTCCGAGAAAGAAGCAAGAAATTTGATGAAGATGGAAAACAAGAGAGTAAAAGACGCTTCCAAAAGAACTTTTAACAAAAAACATATTAAGGACTGATAAATGCCTAATAAAGCACAAAGTGAGAACAAAAGCTAGAATCTTATCGCATCTATAACAAGCAACAGCACATTAGACTTGCAATGGAGAAGGTCAAATTCCCCAAGAAGCCATAAAAACAAACTATAATAATCAAATGCCTATTATAATCATGCTTCTGCCATGTACAACACCTTGCAGCTACAGTCCCTATTCAGAAAACATTATAAAGAAAATGCTGTGTTAGAAAGAATCATACCTTGAGTGCGAAATTAGACTGATCACATTTAATCAGTAAATAAATGCGCCTTCAATTTATTAAGTTCCTATAAAATTTTCGGAAAAACAGCCTTCACTCTTTTTCTCGATAGATTTTCTTCTATAAATTTCTCCATTTTCATTAGGTTAAAATGCTTTCTTTATTCTCAGCTAACATCTTAAGATCCAACTCTTTGATTTATAAATTTTCTAATGCAACCAACAAAACCAGTCTTAAACATGCAAAAACTGGAATTGCTAACTTCTTTTACCTTTTGTGGCGATTGAAACCGTTTCAGTAGAGACGGGGCGAGCTGAAACCGAAGGAATGAGAACGGATGGTTTAGGATAACAATCAAAGATAGGAAAAGTGGAAAGAATCAGAGAGAGATTTGGGAACTGTGTGATTTTTGGAAAAGTGAAAGGGAAAATGGGAAAGGAGGAATCTAAGAAATATAATGGCAATGAATCGAAACATAAGGGATACTTTAATCTCAATTCCTCACTCAAAAACATTGCTAAGTTATTTTGCACCTGGACTCTGCACGGGAATCATACTCATTATTGCATTTATATCGGAATGCTTTCCCTTGCCAAATTGATCAATGGTTGTTATTTGTGCACGTCAAACAAAAGAGCTGCATTAAATTTTGTGAACTAGTTCTTTGCCATGCAGTGAACACCTCCCTTGGCCATTCTTGTTTTGACATGTCAGCTTAGTGACAGCTTCATGCCTACGTGGGACCTGCAGACATGGCCACAAACTTACACACTACTTTATCATGTGAATGTACCTTAAGATAAGATTGAAGTTTAAACAAGAATTATGACTCTAACAGGGATTCACAGACACTCCAATACCCTAAAAATCATCTGAGATGCGTTAGTTAAGAAGCAAGTCAATATCACCCTATGGGCCCCCATGAGTATCACGTTTTTAGGCATTGTATCTTGATTATCCCTTAGATGTCTAGGTCAACCTTGTATTAACCCATCCACCAACTTAGTACCTATTCTACCCTTTACTAATGGCCTAATTACATAGATATAGTTCCTTTAACCTACATGAATCATTTTGAGTATCCTTTGCATATATGTGCTGGACGTCATTCTCTTACTTATCTTAATATTTATAACCTACCACCTATTAACATTTAACTTGCTATTTAAAGGCCATTACTGCCCAAGAGTCACAGTCTTAATATAAATACCTCATTTACTGTCCATTAATTAACAAATTCAACCATCATTATTAATTACTCCCTACTTTGTCACATAAGCACTCTCCTCTTATCCCCGTTATGCTATAACGTGTTCACGTATCTATGTGCCTTTCACCTACAGCACCTTTCTTTCTTGCCTCACATACTCACTAAGGGTGCCCCACATTTTTCCTCAATTACTCAAGTGGGAGCTTAATTGTTAAGTGATTATCTCTCACTCCTCGAAGAACCAATATAGTGTATCATTAACAATATACTCAGTTATTTTGTTTTTTTGACTATCAATCTACTTAGGTGATTGAATTTTCCAAGTGCACTATTTTTTTTTTTTTTGGTTGGATCTGTAATGCTTGTTTCATTAAAGTAAATCTAAAACAATTTACATGAACGTTGGCTGAACATCCACGTAAAACTTGCTTCCTAGACAGGTTTTTCCCAATTGTGCAATACAGTGAATAGGCTTATTAGTCATTCTTAGAACGCATCCAAAAGACCAATTGGAAAAGTTGTTACCAATTTTTCAAATATATCTAAGTCTTGTTAAGATAGTAGCAAAAGCACCAAATTAGCATTAACAGTTAATAGCAGATAGTTATGCTGATCTGGCAATTAGTTAGATCGCTAGTATGACAATAGGTCAGTTAAATTAGCTACTTGGCTATCCATATATTGTGTAAGGTTAAGTATGCTATTAATTGAGAATAGTTCACAACTTTTTGTCTATATTCATTTTCTCTGTCTCGCTTTCTCGTTTTGGGTTTTCTATCTTCTGCATAACTGTTCTGTCTTCTTTCTTTCTTCTCTTACTGTTAGATTTACATGTTATCAGAGTTTCATCAATGGCAAAACACACAACTATCTCTGTGTCACCATTGAAGGAATTTGAGAATGTTGGTAGTGAGTTTTCCACAAGAACCATGTCTACACATTCGGCTGGTGTCAAACCCAATCTTCTTGCATTTGGTCAAACTCTCACAATCAAGCATGATTAGAGCAATTATCTCATATGGAGAAATCAATTGTTGAATATTGTAATTGCTAATGGTTATGAGGACATTTTGGAAGGTACTTGTCGATGTCCAAATCAATTGGTCTTGGTGACAGATACTGCATCTGCAAGTGTAGGGACAATGATCTTCAATTCAGATTATGTTCTTTGGCAATGAAAAAATAGGCTAGTGATAAGTTGGATTTATTCCTCACTCACAGAACATTGTAAAGGATGTCTTGAATCCTAATCTGTTTAGAATTCTAATTTGTCTAGTTTGTCTTATAGAGGAGTCCTAGTAGAATCTTAATTTGTCTAGTCTGTCTTATAGAAGAGTCCTAGTCTAACTAGAATACTAATTCTAGTATTCTAGGGACTCTAACAGTAAAACAAAGGCTATAAATTCATCCTTTGTTTCTAGGGTTATGTGACAGACAGAAAGAGTGAAAGAGAGGCTGAGTATTGTATTCTTGATTCCATAGTGAAACTTTGATCTGCCGCTACCCGTGGATGTAGCCCTAATTGGGTGACCCACGTAAATCTATGTGTGCATCTGTTTATCTGTTTACTTTCTTGCTCGATTTCCATAACAAGTGGTATCAGAGCTTTTGGTTCGTCTCGTCTGTTTTCTGTTTGATCGAGCAAGATGTCGCACAATTTGAAGATTAAGAAATTCACTGGGAAAAATAATTTCAGTCTATGGCTCATCAAGATACGCGCTCTGTTGAAATAGCCGGGAATTTGGACGCCCTTATCGAAACTACGACCTACAGGGATGACCGACATTGAGTTTGCTGAGTTAGAAGAGAAAGCTCATTTGACTATCTTACTTTGCCTAGTAGACGAAGTCATATATGAAGTCACTTTTGAAGAAACTGCGGCTGGTTTGTGGCTAAAGCTAGAGAGCTGTACATGACGAAGTCTTTAACTAACAAGCTTCTATTGAAAAAGCATCTGTTTTATCTCCGTATGAAGGAAGGTACACCTTTGAAACATCATCTAGATGAATTGAACTCCATTCTGATGGATCTAAGAAACATTGATGAGAAGATAGATGATCAGGATGCTGCCCTAATTCTGTTAGTCTCTTTACCGGCATCCAATGAGAATTTTGTCAATTCTTACTGTATTGGTGAAGATTGCATCACTCTGGAAGAAGTCGGATCTAGCCTTCATATGCGAGAAATCCAGCAACAGGCATCTGGTAATGGTGATGATAGTCCTGCAGTTGAGTTGGTAACCACAGTTTCTAATAAGGGCAAGTGGAAGAAGAAAGGAAAATGTCAGAACAAGTCCAAGATGGAACTGAAGGTGGATCCAAAGGACATCTGTAGATACTGCAAAGAACTAGGACACTGGAAATATGAATGTCTAAAGAAGAAGAATAATAATAGGAGGAATTCGGTTGCTGATATAGCCAAAGGAGAATCCTCTTCAGAATTAGACTTGGTTCTTGTAGTTATTGATCATCAGCACCCGTAAGATCAGTGGGTGCTAGACTCTGGCTGCTTGTATCATATGTGTCCTTCTAGGAACTGGTTTTAAACACATGAGAAGAGAGATTGAGGAAACGTTTTAATGGGCAATGATGCGCCCTGCAAAATGGTCGGTATTGGTACTATTTAGATTAGGATGCATGATAGGATGGTGAGAACTCTTACTGACGTTCAACATGTTCTAGAGCTAAGGAAAAATCTGATATCTTTGGGTGTCATGGACACCAAAGGCTTCTTATGCAGAATTGAAGGTGGAGAGATGCTGATTAGTAAGGGTGACACAGTCGTCATGAAAGGAGTTAAGCAGGGTGACCCTTATGCCTTACAAGGCTCCACAATGACAGATTAGTATCTTCAGTTTCTGGTTTTGAAAAATCTAGGTCTGATCAAACCAAGATCTAACACATGCATCTTTGGCATATGAGTGAAAGAGGAATGTCAATTCTGAGCAAACAAGGTCTTCTTGGAGGATGCAAGGCAGAACAACTTCAGTTTTGTGAGCACTGCGTTTTTGGGAAGCAGCACAGGAATAAATTTCTAAAAGCAGTTCATAGTACGAAGATCACTCTAGATTACATTCACTCAGATTGCTGGGGCCCTTCTCGAGTCCCGTCTCTTAGAGGTGCTAGGTATTTTGTGTCCTTTATTGATGACTACTCATGGAAGACTTGGGTATTCATGTTGAAGCAGAAGAGTGAAGCCTTCAAAGTCTTTAAGGAGTGGAAGATTCTTGTTGAGAATCAGAGGGGAAAGAAGATCAAACATCTTCGAACTGGTAATGGCTTAGAGTTCTGTTCTAAGGAGTTCAGTGACTTTTGTAAGTCTGAAGGCATCACTAGACATCATACGAAAAACCCCACAATAGAATGGTGTTGCAGAAAGGATGAATAGGACACTGTTGAAGAGAGCTTGTTGCATGCTCTCTAATGCTGGTCTGAATCAGAGTTTCTGGGTTGAGGCTGTTAATATAGCTTTTATCTGGTGAATCGGTCTCCTGCTACTGCCTTAGACTGTAAAACACCCATTCAGGTATGGTCTGAAAAACCTGCTGATTACTCTTGTCTTAAAATATTTGGTTGTCCTTCTTATTATCATGTTAGTGAGGGTAAGTTGGAACTGAGAGCCAAGAAAAGGGGTTGTTTATGGGCTATGGAAATGGGGTGAGGGGATATAGAATCTAGTTTCCATTTGAAAAGAAAGTAATTCTCTCTAGGAATGTTACCTTTGATGAAAATTACATGCTTCACCCGAGATTGGAGTTAGATGTTTCAGGAAAGCAGGATAGTGTCACCAAACAGATAGAGTTTGAATTGACTCCTAACAGCAAACTGGGTGACTTACCTCAGGTTAATGAGGTTACTGATGAGCCTCATGATGAATCTGGTGCTGAGCAACATAGTCACATAGTATTGCTGTTGACAGACCTCACAGGCAAGTCAGACCCCCTCAGAGATATGGTTTTGAAGACATAGTGGCATATGCCTTGCAGGTGGTAGAGGAGGTAGAGTCTCCAGACCCCTCTACCTATCGGGAAGCCATCACAGGGGCTGAGTCTGCTTAGTGGATTCTTGCAATGGGTGAGGAGATGAAGTCTCTTCACAAGAACCAGACATGGGAGTTAGTTAAATCTCATCAAGGGAGAAGTGTAGTAAGCTGCAAGTGGATTTTCAAGAAGTTTGGTACCCTAGGGGCTGAAGGCATCAGATACAAAGCTCGTCTAGTTGCGAAAGGCTACAGTCAGAAAAAGGGTGTGAATTACAATGAGATCTTCTCACCAGTGGTAAGACACATTTCTATCCGAGTGCTGCTAGCATTGGTAGCACATCAGGACTTGGAGCTTTAGCAGATTAATGTAAAGATAACTTTTCTACATGGAAAGCTTGAGGAGGAGATTTTGATGAGTCAACCAAAGAGATTTGTGGTTCAGGGAAAAAAGGACCATGTCTGTAGACTTCAAAGATCTCTGTATGGGTCGAAACAATCTCCCAAGCAATGGTACAAGAGATTTAACAGCTTCATGATTGATCACGGGTACAACAGGAGGATAATGATTTCATTTACCTACTTCTGTATGTGGATGACATACTCATTGCATCTCGGGACAAGTCTGCAATTCAGAAGTTGAAATCCCTACTTAGTGTAGAGTTTGACATTAAAGATTTGGGAAAGGATGAGAAGATTTTGGGTATGGAGATTCACAAGGATCGCACTAAGAGAAAGCTCTTCTTATCTTAGAAAGGCCACATTAAGAAGGTTCTATCCCGTTTTAGGATGTCCACAGCGAAACCTCTAAGTACTCATTCAGTTGCTAATGTTCATCTTTCTATAGCTCTTGCACCTCAGTCTCAGGCAGATTTGGAGTATATGACTCAGGTTTCGTATGCTAGTGCAGTAGGGAGTCTCATGTATGCTATGGTGTGCACGAGGCCAGATATTGCACATGTAGTCAGTGTAGTGAGTAGATTTCTGAATCAACCTGAGAAGGAACACTGGAAGGTTGTGAAGCGTATTTTTTTTATATTTGAGAGGTACATCAAAAGTTGTGTTGATCTATGGAGGTGATACAGGTTGTGTGCTTGCTGGTTATTCAGATTTAGACTATGCTGCAGATGTGGATGCTAGGAGATTAGTGACAGGTTATGTATTCACAGTTGGTAGTTCTCTTGTTAGTTGGAAGGCTACTCTTCGGCCTTCAGTTGCTTTATCTATATGGCATTGATAGAGGCAGCTAAGGAAAGGATATGGCTTAGGGATTAATTGGTGACCTTGGCCTTCCTTAGGATCAAGTTATCATATTCTGTGATAGTTTAAGTGTTATTTGTTTGGCCAAGGATCAGGTCCATCATGATAGGACTAAGCACATTGATGTTCGTTATCACTTCATTCGTACAGAAAACAGAATCAAGGTTCAGAAGATTGACACTCAAGATAATCCAACATATATGTTCACTAAGCCCATTCCTAAAAGCAAGTTCATGCATTGTTTGGACTTGCTAAATGTTGATAGTTGGAGATAGCCCTAAGGGGCAAGCAGCAGTAGAGTCTGGAGCAACCACTTGTGGATGAAGAGAATTCAATCCAAGGTAAAGATTTGTAAAGGATGTCTTGAATCCTCCTCTGTGTAGAATTCTAATCTGTCTAGTCTGTCTTATAGAGGCGTCCTAGTAGAATCCTAATTTGTCTAGTCTGTCTTATAGAAGAGTCCTAGTCTAACTAGAATCCTAATCCTAGTATTCTAGAGACTCTTGCTGTAAAACAAATGCTATAAATTCACCCTTTGTTTCTAGGGTTATGTGACAAACAGAAAGAGTGAAAGAAAGTCTGAGTATTGTATTCCTGATTCTAAAGTAAAACTTTGATCTGCCGTTGCCTGTGAACGTAGCCCTAATTGGGTGAACCACGTAAATCTGCGTGTGCATCTGTTTATCTGTTTACATCCATTGCATTGTTTCACGTATATAATACTTATCGTCCTAGCTCTTATTTTCCAATGGATCCTTCTTTTCTTCTAGTGAGTTGCGATGAAGAATTCAGCATGGCCCAAAGGACATCATTAATTTGATGCAAAGGAAATTGACATACCAAATGTTCATGTGTTAGTAATGTGCAAGAAAACATGGTAAATGAGTAATCATTTTATGATCTTAAAGAAGTCAAAGGCATTGGCACAGGAAATGAAAGCAGAAGCATCCCTCAAATACACACCTCAGTATGGAAACATAGAGCACAATAGAAGTTCATTTGGTGAATCCATATACCAATAAATTAAAATGGAGCTGCAAACCTAGATAGGGATACAAATCAACCTTTTTTTTTGGTTTGATCACTGGCTTTCAAGTGAAAGGCTTGTTTGATAAATTTTGAAGAGGATTTAGAAAGGAGGGGCAGAAGCTGTGCTACAGCAAAAGTCATAGAAGAATTTCTATTTTTTATAAAAGAGTAAATTCATTAAGACAAGGAAGGAAGCAGTACCAAAGTAGAAGATTACTAATGCAATAAAAAAAAAAAAGATAATTAATGCAAAATGCCTATACAATCCCTCTTGCTATCTGAGAGGAATACCCTAAAAAGACCATGGGCAAAAAATAAAAAACAGATCAACTAAAGAATCTTGTCCCAAACCAGCCCTAAGATCGAGGAAATTCTTAAAAGTACAGGCATTATGCTCTATTCAAATTCACAAAACGTATGCAGTACATTGGCATAAGCTTAAGCTGTTCATGCGGTAAAGTTTGCAAAACTAGAAAAATGAAAGAAAAAGAAGCAATATATAGGAAGAAAAGAAATATGAAAAATAATCAGATAAATTAATCAATTCCATCTCAATATGTTAATAAAAATTTCTAAATAAGTAAATTGAATAAATCACACAAATATTCCTTGAGGTTTCAGGAAATGATAAAGACAAGTTCCATAGCAGAAATTAACAGAAGTCTCACTGATCTAAACTTTTCCATATGACAATAACCTGCCCAACCGAGTGCAAGTTCTATAGCTGGATATGACTCTCACCTCTCAAGTTCATCTCAGTAATATGATGTTTTAACTATTATGTCTCATGACAGTTTATTATTAAGTAGTGCGAATAATTTTTAGGTCTAGTATGAAGTTTCAAGAAAGAAGAGAAATGGAATTATTTATTTCGGTGGTTGATGCAAATTGCCCTCGAAATTTTAGGAAATGAAAAAAAAGACAAGTGAAAAGGAGTATTAAAAAAATATAGTGAAATAAGTATTATTATAAAGAGTTTTTAAAGTAGCAGTGGTAATTTCACATGTGAAAATTAAGACTTCATAATATCAGGCTTTGTTTTCGCTAACAACCAAGTAAAGAATACAAGATCTTAGTTTACATATCTTTGCCTGTGTACGACTATTACACTTCTTTTACCCTATTAAGCATCACAACTTCAAAACATTTAGACAATACCACAACTTCCAATATATATATATATATATATATATATATATATAAATTTTTTTAAATATAATTTTTTCTTTTCCTTTCTTTACAAGTCACCTTCCAATCCGTGTCATAAAAATTTATGAGGCCAGATGAGGTATTATAAATAAAGCTAAGCGAAACTTTATTTCACCTGCCTAATCAAACCATTGAACATGTTTAACTATTGCAAACATTTTCAAAAGTTATCCCAAACAAAGACAATTTTCAAACAGTTTAAAGAATCAGTCCAAGAAAGACATTTTTTCTATTTAATAAATGAACAAAATTTATAGTGGAATTATGCCGTACCTGTGGATCTGGAGGCTTGCGGCTATTAGATCTGAAGTCTGATTAGGGATCCTACCCAGCATGAATCAGAAAACTGAAGCTATAACACCCTGCATTTGTTGCCGTCTAAATCACTTTACTTACAAATCGCCCTCCATCTCTAGTCATCACCATCACTTGGACTCCAAACATGTTCTTAAGATGTGTATATTTTCTTGCAATTGGGGATCAAAGATACTACCACTTACCACTGAATCTCTTAGTGGTTAATCCAAATGTAAAATAATTATCCGTATCCTGAACCCTATCTAGGCTAGAGTGCTCTCTTCCTAGCACCTTTTCTGGCAATAGGGCATCATAGTTTGAAACAATGGGGAACTATGAAGAGGAAGAGGCATCCTGACTTATTTGGTCCACAAGTTTTTCCTAAATGTAACATAAAATAATAACACGTTAAATGCTGTTAATAGGGACACGTGTCTATCACAAGTCATGTATGTAATAGCTTGTACTTAGAATAATGACACCAAGTTCATTGTTTAGTTAAAAGCAATCATTCCCCTTGTGTGATGCAAATTAACGGTTCTATCCAGTCCACAAGACCAAAATACCAAGCAGCAAGAAAAAAAAAATCACAGTTATAGAAACCCGTCTTCCTTTTGTTAATCTTTTGTTGCTTCTTCAGACTTGAGCAATCTTTCTTCCGAAGTTTGAATGGAGGTTTGTTCTCCTACACTAGGCTGCAAATGGGTTGGATCAATTTCGCCAAGAGGAGTTGATGAGTCAATGATCTGAATTGATGACATGAGCATCGGCAGAATTGTTTGGTGTCTCTCAAGTGTTGTTCTTCTTTTCGGATTTGTGTATTTGTTTTGCACAAATCCAAAAAGAGGAACACTTTGGAGGCAATCAACAAAGATGTCGATGCTAATGTCCGTAATGGAGATCATGACACATCAACTCCTCTTGACATAATTGATCGAACCGTTTTGCAGTCTACTGTAGGAGAACAAACCACCATGCAGGATTCAGAAGAAAAGTTGCTGAAGGCTGAAGAAGCATAAAAAAGAGTAATTGGGGATCAAAGATACTCCCACATGTTGTGAGATGACAGGGTGGTACCACTAAATCTCTTAGTGGTTAATCCAAATGTAAAATGATCCATATCCTAATAGCCATAACTTGGCTAGAGTGCTCTCTTCCTAGCACTTTGTCATGGCATCCTGGTCTAAAACTATGGGGAACAACAAAGATGCGGAGGGATCCTGATTTATTCGGTCCACAAGTATTTCCTAAATGCAACATAAAATAATAACACGTTAAACGTTATAAATAGGGACAGAACTTGTATGTCACAGATCAGGTATGTAATAGCTTGAACTTATAATATTGACACCTGGTTCATCGTTTACAAAAAGGCAATCCTTCCTCTTGTGTGATGCAAATGAACAGTTCTATCCAGCCCACAAGACCAAAATACCAAACTGCAAGAAGCGATGAAAGTTGTCTTCTGAAAAAACTTGGGGTAATAAGGAAGGAACTATGAAATCTAAACATAAGAGGACCCGAATAATGCTTTCTTGCAAGAGCCTAAAAATCATAATTACCAGGATTGCACTTATTGAATAACAAATTTGATGAAGATGGATAACAAGAAAGTGAAAGACACTTCCAAAAGAACTTTTAGCCAAAAACACATAAAGGAATGATAAATGCCAAATGAAGCACACAGTGAGAGCAAAAGCTAGAATCTGATCGCATCTGTAAAAACCAACAGCACATTAGACTTGCAATGGAGAAGGTCAAATTCCCCAAGAAGCCATAAAAACAAACTATAATAATCAAATGCTTATTATAATCATGCTTACTGCCATATACAACACCTTGCAGGTACAGTCCCTATTCAGAAAACATTATAAAGAAAATGCTGTTTTAGAAAGAATCATACCTTGAGTGTGAAATTAGAATGATCGCATCAAATCAGTAAATAAACGGTCTTCCGAGTTATTCAGTTCCTATAAAATTTTGGGAAAAATAGCCTTAACTCTTTTTCTCGATCGATTTTCTTCGATAAATTCCTTTATTTTCTTTAGGCTAAAATGCTCCGACGCTTTTATTTTTAAATTTTCTAATGCAACCAACAAAACCAATCTTAAACATGCAAAAACTGGAATTGCTAATTTCTTTTACCTGGTGTGGCGATTGAAACCTTTTGAGGAGAAACTGGGGGAGCTGAAACCAGAGGAATGAGAACGGATAGTTAAGGGTATCACTCAAATATAGGAAAAGTGGAAAGAATCACAGAGAGATTTGGGGACTGTGTGATTTTTTGAAAAGTGGAACGGAAAATGGGGAAGGAGGAATCTAAGAAATATAATCGCAATGAATCGAAACATAAGGGATACTTTAACCTCAATCCCTCACTCTACCACATACCTAAGTTATTTGCACCTGGACTCTGCCTGGGAATCATACTCATGGTTGCATTTATAGGGGAATGCTGTCCCTTGCCAAATTGATCAATGGTTGTAATTTCTGCGCGTCAAACAAAAGAGCTGCATAAAATTTTGTGAACTAGTTGTTTGCCACGCAGTGAACACCTCTCTTGGCCATTCCTGTTTTGACATATCAGCTTAGTGACAGCTTCATGCCTACGTGGGACCTGCAGACATGGGCCACAGACTTACACACTACTTTATCATGTGAATGTATCTTAAGATAAGATTGAAATTTAAACAAGACTTAGGACTCTAACAGGGATTCACAAACACTCCAATACCCTAAAAATCATCTGAGATGCACTAGTTAAGAAACAGGTCAATACCACCTCATGGGCCCCCATGAGTATCACGTTTTAGGCATTGTATCTTGATTATCCCTTAGATCTCCAGGTCAATCTTGTATTAACCCATCGACCAACTTAGTACCTATTCTACCCTTTACTAATGGCCTAATTACATAGATATAGTTCCTCTAACCTACATTAACCATTTGGAGTATCCTTTGCACATATGTAATGGACATCATTCTCTTACTTATCTTAATATTTATAACCTACCACATATTAACATTTAACTTGCTATTTGAAGGCCATTAATGCCCGAGAGTCACATTCTTAATATAAATACCTCATTTACTGTCCATTAATTAATAAATTCAACCATCATTATTAATTGTTCCCTACTTCCTCAAATAAGCACTCTCCTCTTATCCTCGTTATGCTATAACGTTCTATGCTCCTGTCACCTCCAACACCTTCCTTTCTTGCCTCACGTACTCACTAAGGGTGCCCCACGTTTTTCCTAAATCACTCAATTGGGACCTTAATTGTTATGTGCTTATCTCTCACTCCTCGAAGAACGAATATAGTGTATCACTAACAATCTACTCAGTTATTTTGTTTTTTTGACTATCAATCTACTTAGGTGATTGGATTTTCCAAGTGCACTATTTTTTTTTTTTTTTTGTTGGATCTAAAATGCTTGTTTCATTAAAGTAAATCTAAAACAATTTACATGAACGTTGGCTGAACATCCACTTAAAACTTGCTTCTCAGACAGGTTTTTCCCAATTGTGCAAGACAGTGAATAGGCTCATTAGTCATTCTTAGACGGCATCCAAAAGAGCAATTGGAAAAGTTGTTACCAATTTTTCAAATATATGTGAGTCCTGTTAAGATTGTAGCAAAAGCACCATATTAGCATTAACCGTTAGTAGCAGATAGTTATTCTGATCTGGCAATTAGCTAGGACAACTGTCAATTAGTTAGATAGCTAATATGACAGCTGTAGGTCTGTTAAATTAGGTACTTGGCTATCCATATATTGTGTAAGATTAAGTACGCTATTAATTGAGAATAGTTCTGATGCAGTGTACATGATGAACTAGAACAAAATTTAACAATTTGTTGATTCCAAAGAATATCGAAAGGCCGAATTCAAGAATTGAGAGAAATCTCAACTATTATTCAATCAAAAAAACCGTCCTTCAAAAGGTTTTACAAACACTTATAAAGGAAACCCTAAAATGAAATCGCAGAATTATGAAAAGGCCCAAACATAATAAAAATTACAAAAATTTCCCCCAGAAACGATAAAATGCTGTTTTAACCTCCAAAATGATGGAATTTAGCTAAAATCACGCGACACATGAAATTTCTCGCGTTTTGCTCAGAAGGTTGTTTCTATATGAAAAAGTGGGGTCTTGTTGTAAAAAACAGACATGGTTGACTTTTTTGGTCCACTTTAGATACTCCTTTTGTGCCATGAATTCTAAGTCCTTCTGTTCTATATCAAGTTCACAACTTTTTGTTTATATTCATGCTCTCTCTTTCTCATTTCGGGTTTTCTATCTTCTGCAGAACTGTTCTTTCTTCTTTCATTCTTCTCTTACGGTTAGATTTACGTATTATCAGAGCTTCATCAATGACAGAACTCACAACTCTCTTTGTGTCACCATTGAAGGAATCTGAGAATCTTGGGAGTGAATTTTCCACAAGAACCATGCCTACACATTCGGCTGGTGTCAAACCCAATCTTCTTGCATTCTGTCAAACTCTCACAATCAAGGATGATTGGAACAATGATCTCATATGCAGAAATAAATTGTTGAATGCTAATGGTTACGAGGACATTTTGGAAGGTACTCGTCCATGTCCAAATCAATTGGTCTTGGCGACAGATACTGCATCTACAAGTGTTGGGAGAATGATCTTGAATTCAGATTACGTTCCTTGGCAATGACAAAATAGGCTAGTGATAAGTTGGATTTATTTCTCACTCGCAGAACATGCATTGCATTGTTTCACGTATATAATACTTATTGTCCTAGCTCTTCTATTCCAGTGGATACTTCTTTTCTTCTAGTGAGTTGTGATGAACAATTCAGCATGGCCCAAAAGACATCATTAATTTGATGCAAAGAAAGTTGACATAACAAATGTTCATGTGTTAGTAATGTGCAAGAAAACATGATAAAGGATTAATCATTTTATGATCTTAAAGAAGTCAACGGCATTGGCACTGGAAACGAAAACAGAAGCATCCCTCAAATACACAACTCAGTATGGAAAAATAGAGCACAATAGAAGTTCATTTGGTGAATCAATAAACTAAGAAATTAAAATGGAGCTGCAAACATAGATAGTGATACAAATCAATATTTTTTTTTTTTGGTTTGATCATTGGCTTTCAAGTGGAAGGCTTTTTTGATAAATTTCGAAGGGAATTTAGAAAGGAGGGCAGAAGCTGTGCTACAGAAAAAGTCATAGAAGAATTTCTATTTTTCATAAAAGAGTAAATTCTTTAAGACAAGGAAGGAAGCAGTACCAAAGTAGAAGATTACTAATGCAATGAAACAAAAGATAATTAATGCAAAATGCCTATACAATCCCTCTTGCTATCTGAGAGGAATACCCTAAAAGGACCATGGGCAAAAAATAAAAAACAGATCAACTAAAGAATCTTGTCCCAAACCAGCCCTAAGGTCCAGGAAGTTCTTAAAAGTACAGGCATTATACTCTATCCAAATTCACCAAACGTATGCAGTACATTGCCATAAGCTTAAGCTGTTCATGCGATTGGTTCCTTGACATAACGTACATATCAATACGTAAAGTTGGCAAAACTAGAAAAATGAAAGAAAAAGAAGCAATATATAGGAAGAAAAGAAATATAAAAAATAATCAGATAAATTAATCAATTCCCTCTCAATATGTTCATAAAAATTTCTAAATAAGTAAATTGAATAAATCACACAAATATTCCTTGAGGTTTCAGGATATGATAAAGACAAGTTCCAAAGCAGAAATTAACAGAAGTCTCCCTGATCTAAACTTTTCTACATGACATTAACCTGCCCAACCGAGTGCAAGTTCTATAGCTGGATATAACTCTCACCTCTCAAGTTCATCTCAGTAATATGATGTTTTAACTATTATGTCTCATGACAGTTTATTATTAAGTAGTGCGAATATTTTTAGGTCTAGTATGAAGTTTCTAGAAAGAAGAGAAATTGAGTTATTTATTTGGGTGGTTGATACAAATTGCCCTCGAAATTTGAGGAAAAGAAAAGGATGACAAGTGAAAAGGAGTATTAAAAAATATAGTGAAATAAGTATTTTTATAAAGAGTTTCTTAAGTAGCAGTGGTAATTGCAAATGTGAAAATTAAGACTTTATAATATCAGATTTTGTTTTCCCTAACAACCAAGTAAAGGCATACAAGATCTTACTTTACATATCTTTGCCTGTGTACAACTATTACACATTTTCTACCCTATTAACCATCACAACTTCAAAACATTTAGCCAATACCACAACTTCATATATATATATATAGATCAATTTTTTTATTTTTCACTTTTTTCTTTTACTTTCTTTACAAGTTACCTTCTAAACCGTGTCATAAAAATTTATGATGCCGGAAGAGGTATTATAAATAAAGCTAAGCGAAACTTTATTTCACCTGCCTAATCAAACCATTGAACATGTTTAACTATTGCAAACATTTTCAAAAGTTATCCCAAACAAAGACATTTTTCAAACATTTCAAAAGAGTTAGTCCAAGAAAGATTTTTTCTATTTAATAAATGAACAAAATTTAAAGTGGAATTATGCCATACCTGTGGAT
The DNA here is from genome assembly GCA_003255065.1 of Cercis canadensis. Classification (NCBI taxonomy): domain Eukaryota; kingdom Viridiplantae; phylum Streptophyta; class Magnoliopsida; order Fabales; family Fabaceae; genus Cercis; species Cercis canadensis. The sequence goes on along the minus strand of QAOA01007551.1, from coordinate 608,838 downwards.
CTGCAGGCCTGCGGCAATTAGATCTGAAGTCTGATTAGGGATCCTACCAAGCATTAATCAGAAAACTGAAGCTATAACACCCTGCATTTGTTGCCGTCTAATTCACTTTGCTTACAAAACGCCCTCCATCTCTAGTCATCACCATCACTCGGACTCCAAACATGTTCTTAAGATGTGTATATTTTCTTGCAATTGGGGATCAAAGATACTACCACATGTTGTGAGATGACAGGGTCATACCACTGAATGTCTTAGTGGTTAATCCAAATGTAAAATAATGATCCATATCCTGAACCCTATCTAGGCTAGAGTGCTCTCTTCCTAGCACCATTTTTGGCAATAGGGTATCATAGTTTGAACAATGGGGAACTATGAAGAGGAAGACGCATCCTTACTTATTTGGTCCACAAGTTTTTCCTAAATGCAACATAAAATAATAACACGTTAAATGCTGTCAATAGGGACACGTGTCTATCATAGTTCATGTATGTAATAGCTTGTACTTAGAATAATGACACCAAGTTCATTGTTTAGTTAAAAGCAATCCTTCCCCTTGTGTGATGCAAATGAACGGTTCTATCCAGCCAACAAGACCAAAATACCAAACAGCAAGAAAAAAAAAATCACAGTTATAGAAACCCGTCTTCTTTTCGTTAGTCTTTTGTTGCTTCTTCAGACTTTAGCAATCTTTCTTCCGAATCTTGCATGGAGGTTTGTTCTCCTACACCAGGCTGCAAAGGGGTTGGATCAATTTCGCCAAGAGGAGTTGGTGAGTCAATGATCTGAATTGATGACCTGAGCATCGGCAGAATTGTTTGGTGTCTCTCAAGTGTTGTTCTTCTTTTCGGATTTGTGTATTTGTTTTGCACAAATCCAAAAAGAGGAACACTTTGGAGGCAATCAACAAAGCTGTCGATGCTAATGTCCCTAATGGAGATCATAACACATCAACTCCTCTTGACAAAATTGATCGAACCGTTTTGCAGTCTGCTGTAGGAGAACAAACCACCATGCAGGATTCAGAAGAAAAGTTGCTGAAGGCTGAAGAAGCATAGAAAGAGTAATTGGGGATAAAAGATACTCCCACATGTTGTGAGATGACAGGGTGGTACCACTAAATCTCTTAGTGGTTATTCCAAATGTAAAATGATCCATATCCTAATAACCCTAACTTGGCTAGAGTGCTCTCTTCCTAGCACTTTGGCATGACATCCTGGTCTAAAACTATGGGGAACGACGAAGAAGAGGAGATCCTGATTTATTTGATCCACAAGTTTTTCTTAAATTCAACATAAAATAACAAGAAGTTAAACGTTATAAATAGGGACAGAACTTGTATGTCACAGATCAGGTATGTAATAGCTTGAACTTACAATAATGACACCTGGTTCATCGTTCACATAAAGGCAATCCTTCCTCTTGTGTGATGCAAATGAACAGTTCTATCCAGCCCACAAGACCAAAATATCAAACTGCAAGAAGTAATGAATGTTGTCTTCGGAAAAACTTGGGGTAATAAGGAAAGAACTATGAAATCTAAACATAAGAAGGACCCTAATAATGATTTCCTGCAAGAGCCTAAAAATCATAATTATCAGGATTGCACTTATTAAATAACAAAATGAAATTCTGAGATAGAAACAAGGAATTTGATGAAGATGGAAAACAAGAGAGAAAAAGAACTTTTAACCAAAAACACATTAAGAACTGATAAATGCCTAATGAAGCACAAAGTGAGAGCAAAAGATAGAATCTGATCGCATCTGTAACAAGCAAAAGCACATTAGACTTGCAATGGAGAATGTCAAATTCCCTAAGAAGCCATAAAAACAAACTATAATAATCGAATACTTATTATAATCATGCTTACTGCCATATACAACACCTTGTAGGTACAGTCCCTATTCAGAAAACATTATAAAGAAAATGCTGTTTTAGAAAGAATCATACCTTGATTGTGAAATTAGAATCATCGCATCAAATCAGTATTTAAACGGGCTTCCGAGTTATTCAGTTCCTATAAAATTTTGGGAAAAACAGCTTTAACTCTTTTCCTCGATAGATTTTCTTCGATAAATTCGTCCATTTTCATTAGGTTAAAATGCTTTCTTTATTGTCAGCTAACAGCTTAGGATCCAATGCTTTTATTTATAAATTTTCTAATGCAGCCAACAAAACAAATCTTAAACATGCAAAAACTGGAATTGCTAATTTCTTTTACCTTGTGTGGCGATTGAAACCTTTTGAGGAGAGACTGGGCGAGCTGAAACCAGAGGAATGAGAACGGATGGTTAAGGGTATCACTCAAATATAGAAAAAGTGGAAAAAATCAGAGAGAGATTTGGGAGCTGTGGTTTTTGAAAAAGTGAAAGGGAAAATGGGGAAGGAGGAATCGAAGAAATATATAAATTCAATGAATCGAAACATAAGGGATACTTTAATCTCAATCCCTCACTCTACCACATACCTAAGTTATTTGCACCTGGAATCTGCACGGGAATCATACTCATGGTTGCATTTATAGGGGAATGCTGTCCCTTGCCAAATTGATCAATGGTTGTAATTTGTGCGCGTCAAACAAAAGAGCTGCATAAAATTTTGTGAACTAGTCGTTTACCACGCAGTGAACACTTCTCTTGGCCATTACTGTTTTGACATGTCAGCTTAGTGACAGCTTCTTACCTACATCGGACCTTCTGACATGGTCCACCAACTTACACACTACTTTATCATATGAAAATACCTTAAGATAAGGTTGAAGTTTAAACGAGACTTGGGACTCTAATAGGGGTCCACAAACACCCCAGTACTCTAAAAATCATCTAAGATGCACTAGTTATGAAGCATGTCGATACCACCTCATGGGCCCCATGAGTATCACGTTCTCTAGCGTTGTATCTTGATTTAACTTTATATATGCTTAGATGTCCAGGTCAACCTTGTATTAATCCACAGACCAACTTAGTACCAATTCTACCCATTACTAATGGCCTAATTACATAGATGTAGTTCCTCTAACCTACATTAACCATTTTGTGTATCCTTTGCACATATGTGCTAGGCCTCCTTCTCTTACTTATCTTAATATTTATAACCTACCACATAATTGACATTTAACTTGCTATTTAAAGGCTAATAATGCCCGAGTCATATTCCAAATATAAATACCTCATTTACTTTCCATTAATTAAGAAATTCAACGATCATTAATGATTCCTCCCTACTTCCTCATAGATGCATTCTCCTCTTATGCCTGTCATGCTATAACGTGTTCACTTATCTATGTGCCTTTCACCTACAGCACCTTCCTTTCTAGCCTCACAAACTAACTAAGGGAGCCCCACGGTTTTTCTAAATCACTCAAGTGAGACCTTAATTGTTACGTGCTTATCTCTCACTCCTCGAAGATCCAATATAGTGTGTAATTGACAATCTACTCAGTGATTTTTTTTTTGACTATGAATCTACTTAGGTGATTGAATTTTCCAAGTGCACCATTTTTTTTCGTTGGATCTGAAATGCTTGTTTCATTAAACTAAATGTAAAACAATTTACATGAACGTTGGCTACACATCCACTAAAAACTTGCTTCTTAAACAGATTTTTCCCAACTGTGCAAGACAGGTAATAGGCTCATTAGTCATTCTTAGAACGCATGCGAAAGACCATTTGGAAAAGTTGTTACCAAAATTTCAAATATATGTGAGTCTTGTTAAGATAGTAGCAAAAGCACCACATTAGCATTAACAGTTAACAGCAGATAGTTATGCTGATTTGGCAATTAGTTAGGACAACTATCAATTAGTTAGATAGTTGGTATGACAGCTGTGGGTTAATTAAATTACTTGCTTGGCTATCTATATGTTGTGTAAGTTTCAATATCCTATTAATTGAGAATAGTTCACAATTTTGTATCTATACTCATTTTCTCTGCTCTCTCTTTCTCATTTTTGGTTTTCTATTGTTTTGTGAAAAGTGAACTGAATTATATGCTATCGTTAACAAATAATATAGAGTGAGTAAGTTATTGTCTCATGAGGATTTATTGCTATTAAGTATCAAAATTGAATTAGCTCTAACTTTATCTGTGCAAACGATAATTGAGAAAGTTAGAAATAAAATGAAAGCAAGTAAAATCAATATTCAACTACGAAAATAAAGCCTAGGCTTTTCGATTTCACCATAACTAATCCTAATTAAATTTCATATCTTATTAATCTAGAATTATTTTTCTAATTGATAGTCAAGATTCCCTAATCTTTTCACTAGCCTCTTCCAAGGTTTAACGAAAACATTCATAATTGCTAATCCACTATATTCCTATATGAATTAAAATAACTAGAAATTCATTGAGTTCTATGGATCCCATGTAGTGACACAAACCATGGAGCAATATTCCTACCTCACGTGCAATCTATGACATTCATCCCAATGAACTAGAGACATAAATCTTCTTCAAGTTTCATTATGATTAGCCCAATATCTAATTAATAACCAATTAATTAGATGCAGTAAGCAAAAAGATGAACACTCAATCAGGGAAAATAATTTATAGATTAATGTTAAGTGGATTTAATATCCACTTTATAGATGCTTTTAGCTTAATTTTGTGTTTGTTTCTTAAGATTTGTGAGCTTTAAACTAGCTAATTTTGTCCTTTTTGTAGGTTTAATGTAAAATGTGAAAATTTTTGGTGTAAGATGCATTTAGGAGAAGTTTTGGCAAGTTGAAGCAGTTTCTAGGCATCGCTACAATAGCAAGGCGGAATCGCTACGCTGCTCCCTCTGCCAAATTCCCATTGAAGCAAGCTTCTGGGCGTCGCTACCCTGCTCCTCTGCCAATGCCTCATTTAGCCAAGCTCCTAGGTGTCCCAATGCTGCAAGGCAGTGTCGCGATGCCAGTACATGCCCAGCACCAGAATTCCAGCATCCCAACGCTTCCAATCTAGTGTTCCAACGCCAGTTACTTGTTTCTCTATAGATGTAATTTAGTTTCCTAAGAGAATTAGGAATAGTGTGTGTTAAGTATTTAAGTAACTTTTAGGTTTTAATTTATCACTCACTCTAGAATTTGGAAACTTTTTAGAGAGCAAAGAAGAGGCAAGGCAAGGATTGGAGCAAACATTGGTGACAACAAATCTAAGCTTCTACATTGAGTTTTATTCCTCTTTCTTCTCATCTATGTCTAGAATTTTATCAATTCTATTTTATTTTTTTGTCATGAACTAAATTCCCTTCTAGGGCTATGATGTAGCCTAGCTAGGAAGATTTATGATTTTCTATTTCTTTAAAGCAATAACTCCTTTGTTAATTGTCTTTTTCTTCTTCTTAATTCTTCATGCTTCTAATTGTTTGATCACCAATTAGTTGATTAGATAATTACAATGAGATTGGGAGGTAATTTGTAATTAAAGATCATAGGAATTAAGAACATAGGTTGCATATGGGATAATGATATACCTCTATGGCCTGTGTAGTCAATTAAAGAGAATCAAAGAATTAAGTGAATTTATAAGTTATTTGTAATTTACGTAGGAATATAGTGAGTTCATAACTTATAAATATTTTTGTTTGACCTTGGGAAATGCTAATAAATAGTTTAGGATTCTTGACTAGTAATTAGGAAGATTGTTCTTGGTTAATGAATTAGAAATATCAAATCGAAATAGCTATAGTGAAATCAAAAGCCCTAGATATTTCTTTGTAGATTAATTCTTGATTGTTATCTGTTTTTGTTTACTTTTAGTTTAAATTAGTTTATTCTTACAATTTCTCCACAGTCAATTGATCAGATAAAATTGAAATTAATACAATTTTGGTAATTAGTAGATTTAATCCTTGTGGGAACGATAATTCAAAAAGAAAATCAATAGCGTGATACCCTTGCTCTCTGTTTTCTCACAACAATTAATTTGATAAAAGAAAATCAAAACATAATAGTTAGGCTACATTGTAGCCCTAGAAAATGAAATTAGTTCATAATCAAAAAGTAAAACGTCTTAATACTTATTCTAAACATAATTCAAGTAGAGTAGAAGAAGAAAAACTCGATTGGATGAAGAATCGTCGCCATCTCCCTCTCCATGCCTTGCTCTTCTCTCTCCTTCAATTCTCAAACTTGTGGAACTTGTGTGAACTTCTTGGAACCCTAATCTAGTCCTAAAATTATATATTTACAGGTGCTAAGAAGTTATATAAACGTGACCGATTCATTGGTTCACACAGGTTCTTACTGGCTTTGAGCTGTTCAACCATCAAAATGGTCCAATAGTTTAAACCAGGCCGTTAATATGACCACGCATCTGACTGGTATGACTGTAGGTCCGCTCTAGCAATCCCTCCTTTGACCATAACTTTGACCACCATTTCCTAAATTGTGCTTTGTAATAACTAGCAATGGTGATTTCACGTCTGAAAGTTAACCCTGCAATATCAGATTTTGTTCCATCCAACAACCATGTAAAGCCTTGCTAAAACATATTCTGGTGGTAGAAATTGTTTAGGTTAATCTTTAGCATATTCTGTTATACATATGTGTACAGCTATACTACATCTAGTACACTATTAAACCATCACAACTTCAAAGCATTCAGATGTTATAACAAATTCAAATATGTCAGGTTTACTGATTCTTTTACTCTTTGTAAGATTCCTTAGAATCTCTGCTATAAAGTATAGATTGTTATGATGTGGAATAACCTCTCATAACTGAAAAAGTACTAAACTATATCTTTCGAGCCTAATCAAACCATTTGACAAGTTTGACTGGTTGCAAACATTTTTCAGAGTTATACCTGGGATTTCTAGCAGTTGAATTTGCAACCTTAATAGGGATCCCACAAAGCAATTTTTCAAGATGGATGCTATGGTGCGTCCATCTGTTGCTGTCTATTTTCCTCAGATTGCAAAATACCCTCCATGTCTTGTTGTGAGTCCCTCAAACTCCAAATATATTTGCAAGCTGCATATAATGTAATTTAATTGCATGCTAGGAATTAGGCAAATGAATCCTGATTTGAGAAAATTGGGAACTCTGTAGAGGATGAGGGCATCCAGATTCATTTGGTTGATAAGCTTTTCCTACATGCACCATTAATTGAATAATAATGCGTTACAAGCTATTAATAAGGACAACATCCATTGCATTGTTTCACGTATATAATACTTACAGTCCTAGCTCTTCTTTTACAGTGGATCCTTCTTTTCTTCTAGTGAGTTGTGATGAACAATTCAGCCTGGCCTAAAGGACATCATCAATTTGATGCAAAGCAAATTGACATAACAAATGTTCATGTGTTAGTAATGTGAAAGAAAACATTATAAAGGAATAATAATTTTATGATCTTAAAGAAGTCAAAGGAATTGGCTAAGGAAAGGAAAACAGAAGCATCCCTCAAATGCACACCTCAGTATGGAAACATAGAGCACAATAGAAGTTCATTTGGTGAATCAATAAACCAACAAATTAAAATGGAGCTGCAAACATAGATAGTGATATAAATCAACCTTTTTTATTGGTTTGACCATTGGCTTTCAAGTGGAAGGCTTGTTTGGTAAATTTAGAAGAGGATTTATAAAGGAGGGCAGAAGCTGTGCTAAAGCAAAAGTCATAGAAGAATTTCTATTTTTCATAAAAGAGTAATTTCATTAAGACAAGGAAGGACGCAGTACCAAAGTAGAAGATTACTAATGCAATAAAACAAAAGAGGATTAATGCAATATACCTATACAATCTTTCTTGCTACTGAGAGGAATACTACCCTAAAAAGACGATGGGCAAAAGATCAAAAACAGATCAACTAAAGAATCTTGTCCAAAACCAGCCCTAAGGTCCAGGAAGTTCTTAAAAGTACAGGCATTATGCTCTATCCAAATTCACCAAACGTATGCAGTACATTGCCATAAGCTTAAGCTGTTCATGCGAATGGTTCCTTGATATAATGTACATATAAATACGTAAAGTTGGCAAAACTAGAAAAATGAAAGAAAAAGAGGCAATATATAGGAAGAAAAGAAATATGAAAAATAATCAGATAAATTAATCAATTCCATCTCAATGTGTTAATAAAAATTTCTAAATAAGTAAACTGAATAAATCATACAAATATTCCTTGAGGTTTCAGGAAATGATAAAGACAAGTTCTACAGCAGAAATTAACAGATGTCTCCCTTATCTAAACTTTTCTATATGACAATAACCTGCCCAACCGAGTGCAAGTTCTATAGCTGGATATGACTCTGACCTCTCAAGTTCATCTCAGTAATATGATGTTTTAACTATTATGTCTCATGACAATTTATTATTAAGTAGTGCGAATAATTTTTAGGTCTAGCATGAAGTTTCTAGAAAGAAGAGAAATGGAGTTATTTATTTGGGTAGATGATATAAATTGTCCTCGAAATTTTTGAAAATGAAAAAGATGACAAGTGAAAAGGAGCATTAAAAATATAGTGAAATAAGTATTATTATAAAGAGTTTCTTAAGTAGAAATTTTAATTTAACAAGCAAAAATTAAGACCCTAAAATATTAGATTTTGTTTTCGCTTACAACCAAGTAAGGGCAAACTAGATAAGGCATCCAAGTTCTTACTTTACATATTTTTGCCTGTGTGCAACTATTCCACTTCTTCTATGTTAGCCCCACAAGTGTCTAGTCCTGTTTTGATGATAACAAAATGTCTTATTATTTCTAATCTGTGTTGTTTTTCTCTAAGTTATTATTTAGAACAAATTTGAAAAGAAGCCTTGAAGAACTTGTTCTTACGAACTGGTTCTTGGCTCTATGATCAAGCTCCACCTAATAATGAGAGTTTCGAATATTGCTAATGTGGACAAGCTTGTCGAGGACTCTAGTTAAATTTAGTCCTTTACAATCTAACTAAGAGTTATGATAGTTGAGATTGGAAAGTGCTTTCTTGAAGTGACTAATGTAAGGTCCTTGTTTCAAGGAAAATTTTATCTACTTTTCTTACACAAAGTAAGACTTTTTAGAACAAAAGGACAAAAGCTTTTTGGTTGATTGACATTGTGCCAGCCAGTAGGTGGCTCCTTCTTTGCTTTCTTGTTTGTCCTTCACGTGCACAAGAAAGGAAATAAAACAAGGGAACTCCTAAGGCTTGGCCAATGCATGAAGAGAAGTGAGAAGAAAATATTTTAGAGAGAGAAGGAAGCCATTTTTAAGAGTTTTACTCTTCTTCTTCCTCTTGATTATCTTTTCATGGTTCAAGAACTTCATTGTATCATTTCTACTCTATAAGAGAATTTCTTCTCTGGGGCTAAACAAAAACACTTAGGTGTTTGTATCTGGATTTCTATGGGAGAAATCAATGAAAGTGATCCCTAGTGAGTTAGAGAGAGAGAGTTCATGGTTAGCCTCAAAAATAAAAACCATGATTGTGAAGCTTAAAGAAGTTTGGAAAAATAAACTTAAAGAATAGTGGAACCCCATGATATGGAAGAAGTGGATGTAGGCATGTTAGGCCGAACCCATTCTCCTCGCAGGAAGTAGACAACCGCGTTTTTTTGACTATATCAATCAAATAAAGAAATAGACAGTGTACTACACATTAAAAAATAAGGGTACGTTATATCATGACATATATTTCAAAATTATTTAAGTATTTTGGAGAAGTTTGCAAACAATTTATTAAAATAGTGATGTTGAAACGATAGCACGTTTGAAGAGTTCAACCTTCAAAGGATTCCTAGGATTCCTCCACAATGTTTGAGCCTCCAATATCTTCAATACTTGGAAAAAGCTGCTATAGTTTTATTAAAATTTACCCTTATAAATAGATGGAAAGCATATATAATTCTATTATTGGTCTAGCTTGTGAAAATAAGCTTCAAATACCAGAATGATTTATCATGTATGTCCTCATACTCTTTTATTCTTGAAATGCGTGTTCCAATTGCTAACGACATGCCGCAAACAGAAGAAATTGTACGCGAATGGGGCTCCTTGAATCTTCAGAACATGTACTCTCTTTCTCACTTCTCTGTCAAATTCTCTTCATTGTAGTTATATAGCATATGATTCTAACAAATGGGTTTTAACAATGCATGTTTCTTTTGGTAGTTCCCTTTATGGAAACCGACTAACAGGTTCAATTCCAAAAGATCGTAGATTTTCTCAAGGACCAAGTCCATAAGAAATTTCTATCGAACATATATCCAAGAGAAATTTCATGAGATTTTTTTTAATTTTTTTTTTCTCTCAAATGACTATTTATTTTTTCTAACATTTAATCAAATTATTAATCAAAATGAAATGAAATACAATAAAAATTTATTAAAAAATTTAATTATAATAAAAAAAAGTACAATACAAAGCCCTAAGCTTTGCTCCTCGTCGTCTACCCCAAAGTCTTGAGTTGTGTCATGGTGATCGTTAGGGCACACCTTGACCTCGCTGCAATAGTTGGCCCAACATAGCTGGGAGTTGCTCTGTGGATGTTGTTAATACCAAAATTATGAAATAAAAAATAATAATAAATACAAAAATTATTATTAATAACAATAAATTAAAAAAAGCAAGAATTGATATCTCTACAATCCTTATTCCTGGGCGGCAATCCCCCTTTCGACGAAATGCTGCAAATGTAGTCTGACACCACCCACGCTGCAGTGCCCATTGCAGCTTAAAAATAGGAAAAACACATCAATTAATCAGGCAACTCGCACAAAATTTTGGCTATAAAAAGCCTCACAAAACAAAGAAAAAGGGGTAGATACACAAAGAAGGAATAGAAAGCAATACACAGGACACCGTGTAATACACAGACACAAGAGAGAATAGAAAGAGGAAACAAGCAATACACAGAGACACACAGAGTGATATACAGGGAAAGATACAAATAGAGAATAAAATTCTGAAACAAAAAACAGCAAGAAGCAGAAAAATCCAGTACCATATTGAGGGGAAACTGCAAAATTTTCATCATCCCAGGTACTAATACCATCTTACATTTTGTTGTTGTGTTAAATCTTTTATTTTCTTGTTGGTTAAGCATTACACAGAGCACAAATTTTAACCCATGATTTTTGATATCATAAAAAAAATCACCAAATCACTTGTCTTTTTTTTTTCTTCCATTTTTGTTTTCAGGCAACAAGGGGGTTGGTATTGCCGATAGTGGTGGCTCCACCCCTTCCCATTCTTCTTTCTTAGAAAAAAATAGAGGTAAAGGATTATCAAGACAAAGGTAACAGAGAAAGAAAAAGAGAGAACCAACTCTCTTTATGAATTATAATCGAATTCCCCAAATCCCCAATTTGCTAAAGAGAGCAAAACCTAAAAATTAAAACTTTTAGGTGCATGCATGGAATCATAGATGAAGCCTCATGGAAGCCAAATTAGAAAGGGAGAAACTGAAGGAAATGAGAGAAACTTAGAGAGAGAAACTTATTTTTAGAAAGAGAAACCTTTTTAAAAAGGGAAGACATAGTTTTCAAAGAAGGGAAGCCATAGATTGAGGAAGAGGAAGTGAATTTCTTACCTTGAACTCATTGCTTGGGAACCAATTTGGCTTGCTTTTGGGGTTTGATGCTGGATGGGGGTGAAGGTCTCGGTGCTGCATTTTTTTTATTTGCTCCCTATTTACTCATCTTTTCTTTTCCCATTCTTCTAATCGTCCATCATTGCTGAAGTTTTTTTTTAATTTTTGTTATATATTATTTGGTTTAGTCAAAGCCTTTTGGAGGGATTTGAGCCCATGTTTCTCATTTATTTCATTGCTATGAGCATGGGCATTTTCTTGTCTTACTTGTCAACTTGGACTAAAATCCGTTGGACCTACTTATTCCATTGGGTAATGTTTTTGTGTGTGCTATTTTATTTGTTTTCTGATTGCCTATTGGACCAAGTTATTTTTTTTGATAAAATTGCTTTCTCTTATTCAGTTTCGGCCATTCTGTTTCGGCCCATTGCTTATTAAAATTCGTAGACCTTTGTCTTTTTTAATCTATTCCCTTTGCTGGCCATATTAACTTATTGGGCTGGACCTTTTTGTTGGATTTATTTTTATATGTTTAATTTGGGCACCTTTTTAGATATATATCAATGGTTTGGATTTGGTCACTATATATGGATTTGGGCTGATTTATTTATTTCATAATTTTTATTTCATTCATTTGTTTCTTGTTTATTATTATTACTATTATAATTTTGTCTTAATAGCACTAATTCGCTTTAATCTATTCATTTCACCTTACTTCATGCCTTTTTAATATTAAGCTTAGTTTCTTTTTTTCTTCTTTTCTTTTCATTCCCAAAAATAAAAGTCTGACGACAGATTAAATTAAGAAATAATTGTGTTGACAATATTTTCTTAAGTTCCTGAGATAAGAGATAAATTTCTTGGTTATGCCAGAGGTACTGGTGTAGCCAATAAAATTCTTAATATCGCTTTTATCTTTTTAATTACTACATTTATAGCATTTATTTGCTACATTATAATTCATCTCATTACATCATAACATTATTTTTAATTATGCTAGAAAAAGATTACTGACAAGGGAATAATTGAAATTAGTCATGATAATGACAAGGTTTCGATATTCCGGAGGTAAAGGGATGTCCCTAGTTCAGCCAGAGGTACTGGCAGGGCATGAGGTCAATCCCTGATAAAAATCTTTGTCGGTGCATAATTTCCAAACTAACATTTTTTAAATATAATATTTCAGTTTTAATTACCTTAATGTGAGTTAAAAGGTACCGACGAAGGAATAGTTAAGGATAGCTGTAATGATGGCGATTCCATGACACTCCGGAGGTAAAGAGTGTCACTTTAGTCTTTCCAGGTGTATTGGTGGACTTAAAGTAATACCTCCGATAAAAATTTTTGTCACGAATCGTGAACATTTCATAAACACATATAAATTGTCTTTCATGTATCTAGATATCACTTAGTTAATGAGATTGCTAAATATTGCTTATGACAAAATAGATTGGGGGAGGATTGTAATGACAATCACGAACTCCACCTAATAATCTTGAAGCATCCTTTAGATTTTTTCAGAAGTGCTAGTAGGGCCTAACAAAATTTTAATCTATTTTATAATGTTATGACTAACTTAATTCATTTAAAAAAGATAACTAGCAATTAAATGAGTAACCCTTCTAAGAACAAGCGTTGTAGGGTGCTAATACCTTCCTTACACATAATCAACCACCGAATCTAAACTCTGAATGTAGACCAAATTGTTTCGGTGTCCAATCGCACCATTCCATTTGCTAAAAATGGAATAAACAATTGGTGGCGACTCTATTCTTTTTCTTGCGTATTATTGCACATTGTTAACTTTTTATTTCTTCTCGCATGGGGGATTTTGCAGCTCCGTATCGCGCTCCTGAAAAGGACGTTGCGAAAGATGTGTTAGTGACTTCTAGTACTTCGACCATTGGGCGTAGGCAATCTAGCTCCTGGACCCGCAGTGTCTAGAAGGCCATCTGGGACATCATCTTTAACATTTGAGGATCAGGCTATGAATGGACGAAGTCCAATACATCGGCCTCAGAGCTCATGCCATAAACCTAGTCCTTCTTGTTCTTGTAGCCAACGACATCGAGCCAAAGCTTGGTGTTGTCGATAGAAGACGAAGAGGACTGGGTCTGTCTCTCAAACTAACATCTTTCAAACTCATCCTGCATAGATTAAAGAATTAAGTTAACAGAAAATACATACATATAAACCTTAATTGACCTAAAGAGTAAAAAACTTCAAAAATAATTACATAAGTGGACTGAGCTTGCAGATGGACCCAACCTTTGCTGGCATTGTGCTAGAGGTGATGAAAGACCTCTGGTATGTTGGGCTCTCGGCCCAACTCCTTCATTTACAAAAAACAAAAGACTGTTAGTAAAAATAAAATAAACATAACTAAATGTTTACAACATTATTAAATAAAAAAAACTTATTAGCTTCTGTTTGTGTACGGAGACTGTTATTGAGCTGCCCCTGTGATAGGCCTACCCCTGGTCTAAGGAACGATTCTTCTTGTTCCTCTCTGAGATAACCTTGTACTGCTAAGAACCCAATTTGGCTTTCAGGGCCTCTAGAACAGCAGGCGACAACCATTCGCCACGTGTATTCCCAATCCTAGTGTATCGAAAAGAGGCACAAAGGTTGTCACAACACTTTGAGAGCTAGATCTTACTAATCTGGCTCTCATGCTAGGGGTCCCAAACACATCTCCTCTAGATTAGAAAATAGAATATCAATGTTAGTAAATATGCATATAAACTAATTTAGAATAAAGTAAAATCAAATAAGCTGAAAAATTTACCTTGAACTCTATCCGCCAGAGTTCCTTCACCTCATCAGGAACTGAGGTGAAGTCCAACCACACCTCCTTAAATTTTGAGTTGTAAATAGTTAAAAGGTAGTTGACAGACTCCTTGGAAGGAACAAAGCTATACAAAAAAAATACATTGTTATAAGTATTAGGAAGAATAAACCGTAATTCTTAAAAAAAATTCTGTTAAGTATTAGAGTTAACTTACTCATTTTCTCTTATGTGGCACTATCCATAAACCAACCATCAGCTGTTCAGGAGCCCGGTTGTGGTGAGTGCGAAATCGTCGAATTTGCATGTGACGACCCTCCAACGGCCGATGATATGAAGCCTGTGGTGGCGGCTCTTGAGTACCCCTCGTACGTCGAAAGGGGCAACGATGTGTGTGCCAATCCCGAGGTTGTTATAACGTATCCGAAGGTTGCCGTGATGTGGATGGCAGACTTTTAAAAAAGATTAGTTTTCGAAGAAAACTTGAAGTCACTACCAATTATATTAAGAAAATGGGGAATATTTGGAAAACCCATTTTGAATTTAAAAATGGTTTGCAAACTAGAGAGGGTTCGAGAATCAATTTGTGTGTGGGGAAGGTGTTAGGCACCCTAAACACCCGTTTGAAAGACGGTCACCTAAAATTAATTGTGCGAATATAATATGGCCAAAAATGTACTTTATTTATTCCAAAAATAATAAGAGCGTTACAAGAATATTTGACAAAAATAAAAATGGATAATTTAAACGTGCAATGCATGATAACTCTATTGAGACCTAAATCCTTTCACCCATTTCACGCATAAAGGGCCCTACAGGGTGGCGTTACCTTTACCTAGGTTAGATAAACAAAGATATTCCATAAATGAATCAGACTTGATCTATTCTCCCATGATAAGTGAAGATTAAAAGGCAGAAATATATATCTTAAATGAGTGCAATGCATGAGTTTACAAATTACATTATGTGAATTTAAATGGTTACATAAAACAAAACAAAGGTAAAGTCTTCTTGTCTCTAGCTCTGCCTTGCTCCAGGATTGAGCCTTTTAGCTTGTTGTCACTTACAACCAAACTCAAAAATATTATTGACCATAATTATCAAATGAGCTCATAAGGCCAAGAAAAAAGTGTTAATTAAGGAAAAATGTAAAAAAATTGTTTAAGCATGGACAAGCAAAAGGATCTACTAACACGCAAAGCAAAGTGACGCATGAAAATACTTCAAAACGACACAAGACAAGGATGTACAAAAAAACTTTAACACAATTCATAATCAACCTTCAAAAATGTCTCAGGGACAACAATAAAACACAAGCAAAATAGTCCAAAAACAGTACCCAAAGTAGGCAAAACAATGTTGAAAAGAATCTCATGACAGATCAGAAAGTAGGGCAAACTTTAGACAAAAATTAGGATTGCTTGCTATCGAATTTTAGTCTGAAATTTTTATATGACAAAGAAACATGTCTCCTGGTTCTAAAAATAGAGGAATAACTTGAAATGGAGCTCTATAGCTTAAACTAGACACAAAACACTGAATGCTGCCAGAGATAACTGACAACTTGAGAGTGCCAAAAAATAGCCACTTTTAAATGAAAACTGGGAATAGGGGAAAACGAAACGAATTTAGTTTTGAAATTTTTACACATAGTAGGAAAATGTCTCCCGGTTCTAAAACAGCAAGAATGACTAAAATTACAATTTTGTAGCTTTATCTAGAAAATAAAAACCGAGGGTTGCCAAAGAAGACTGACAGACCCGAAATAGTAGAAAAATAATCAAATTCAAAGAAAATCTAGGCGCAGGAGAAAGAGAATCTGGCCATGAAATTTTTATATATAAGAGAAACATGCTTGCTGGTACTAAAAAAGTAAGAATGACACAAATTGGAGCTCTGTAGCTCCATCGAGAAAATAAAAACGGAGGGTTGCCAGGAAGACTGACAGCCCCAAAATAGTAGGAAAACTGTCACATTGAAATAAACATTGGGAGCAAGGGAAAATGAATTTAGTTTTTGAATTTTTACATGTAGGAAGAAAATGTCTCCCAGTTCTAATTAGTCAAGAATCACTAAAAGCAGAGCTTTATAGCTCCATTTGGAAAATAAAAACCAATGGTTGCCTGAAAATATTGACAGATCCAAAAATGCATAAACCACTACCAAACCAAGTATTACCAATCAAAGAAACAACTCAAAGTCCCAAAATCAAAATTATTTCTATATCAACATCAGAAATTAAACTTAAATTTTGGAATCCAACACCATGATATCCTAGAACCATAAGAATTAATCTCAAACTTCATCAAACTACACTATGATTTAGAAATTCACATAATCATTCACACGTAACAACAAATAGACAAATTGATCACCATGGATTAAAAATCCAACAGTAAGGATGAAAGAATTAGAGTAAAAATTACCCTTGTAGAATAAATTTGATGGAGATTCAAACATTTTTCTCTCTTTGGTTCCCTTCCTTTCTCCCAAGCTCCTTCTTCTCCTCTTTTTTTTTTTAATTTTCTTTTTCTTCTTTTTAAATTACTTATTTACTTAATAAGGTGCATAAACTTGGACCAATAGAGAGTGAGGAAAATCCAGTCCTTGCTCCCTCATTGGTCTTCCTAGATCTAGTGATGCAAAATTCTATCTACAAAATTTATTCTCTCTTTTCTTTTATTTATTTACTATTTGCAAAAATCTAAATTTTGATGGATGGGCCAAATAGGCTAGATAAAAGAAAAATGGGCTAGATTAACAATAGATTAGGCTAAGGTAGTAAGACTAGATTTTTCTTTATTACAAATACGCAAATAAAAATAACAAATACGCAAATAAAAATATAAAGAGCAATAATAAAAAATTAAGAGCTTTCATCTATTCAAAAATCATCATTTTTATTAATGCACGAAAAACACCCGGATAAAATATGGTGCTTACAGGGGTTGGCATAATCAAAGGCAAGACCGGCTCAGTATGAGAAAGCCAAGCAACAACTTTGCCTTTATCCTTCATGGATGGCTACCCAACTGCCGAAGATGAATGCCTCGGCTGGTCTGACATTTATCATAAAAAAGATGGGTTAATTCAACATAAATTAATGAAATAAACCATAAATCCAACCCTAACCCCTAAATCCTTAAATCCAATCCTAAACTTTAAACCTCAAATCCTAAACCTATAAACCCTAAAAAATCATAACACAAAACCCTTAAATCTTGAAACCTTAACCTTAAATTCCTAAACTGTTAAACCCTAAATCCCAAATCCTAAACTCTAAACCCCTAAACCCTATAAACCCTAACACAAAACCCCTAAACCTTAAAACCTTAACCTTAAATTCCTAAACTGCTAAACATTATACCTTAAATCCCTAAATCATAAACCAAAAATTGGGCAAAGTCTCCCATAAAAATTGAACATTTCAGGAATTTAAAATCCCACACAATTACACCGAAACACAATTAGAAAATTACAATTTATTCTAACATGAAAAGTTACATAGCAGTAGAGGTAAAAACTTACACAACAATAAGAAAAAATTACAAAATTACTTCTACACCATTCAAAACATTCATAAAAAATTTCAGAATTATTCAACATCAAGCATATAACAAAATTCTCTACCTAATCTTAACAACTGATATATATTTCATTATCAATTTCAATATTCATCAACTTACACTATTAAACTACATCTAAAACAACTCCTACACTATCTAAAATAAGCAATAAGCATTTTAAATAGCTAAATCTTATAATGTTCACAATAATTGAAAGAGAATTACTCATACAAAATGCATAAACCATAAAACATAAGAGATGGGTAGAGGAACTTACCTCAATAAGCAGAAACTACGAAATTTGAATTGGTAGACTAGAAGTAGAGGACCTACGATGCAAAACCCAAGCTCTGGAAGTTGAAATGGTGTTGATTTGCTCCGGGGAGAGAGAGAGGAGGGTGGAGAACGGAGGATAGAGAGAATTCTTTCAAATTGAAAATGGAGGATGCGGCCGCTTGAGGGAAATGATAAATAGATTTTCTCACAGAATTTCTCATGGACCTAAAATTCAAATTTTAAGTGAAACGATGCACATCACTTTTCTCACAGACTTTCTCACAAAGTGCTAAGGCTGTGAGAAAGTTCTCACAGACTGTGTTCATGAGAATAGTAAACACATTTATGGATATTGTTGGGACACCATTTCTCACTAATTTTCTCATGAATTTTTCTCACAATTAACTTAATCCATGAAAGAGTCCACGAGAAAATCTTAACAGTCACAAGCCATGAGAAAATTCGTGAGAACTATTGTGGTTTTTTATGGAGTTTTTGTCCGTGAGAAATTTTTGAATAAAAATGATTTTTCTTGTAGTGTTGGGTTGAGCTAAAATTTTCAGATTTCTCATGACCTTTGTCCATGAGTAAAGTCTGCCTAAATTTCCCCCAATCTAGGCATCTAGTGAAATGGTGCGTTTTGATTCTCACGAACAAAATCCGTGAGAAAATGCATCCCAAAATTGTGTGTGTCCATTGCTCACAAACTCTGTGTCCGTGAGAAACTGAGTCCCAAAACTCATAATTTCCTTTATCATGGACACACACTTGTGATAAAGGTTATAGCATGTTCTCTTGGGTGTGTTAGCTCCACATGTCTCTGATCCTATTTTGATGATAACAATAATGTCTTGTGCCTTGTTATCTCTTATATGTGTTGTTTGTCTTGTTGCAATTAATCTATGTTGTGTTTATAAGCTGTTATCTAGAACAAATTTGAAATGAAGTCTTGCAGAACTTGTTCTTAAGAACCAGTTCTTGCCTGTGTGATGAGCTCCGAACTTTGCTGAGGTGGACAAGGCTTGTCGAGGACTCTTCAGCCAAACTTCCCTTTTTACAATCTGACTAAAAGTTGTACTCTTAGAGAATGGAAGGTTACCTTTTTCAAGTGCTCTTTGTCAAGTCCAATCTTCAAGAAAAGTTTATCTACCCTCTTACACAAAGTAAGACTTTTTCTCACAAAAGGACAAAAAACCATAATGCATAATGGGTCTTGTGTCAGCAAGTGGGAAAACTTTCTTCTAGCCTTTTGTGAAGTCCTCACGTGCACAAGAAAGAAAACACAAGAAAGCAAATAAAAAGAAAGAAGACTTTCAAGGCTTCGGAGAAAGCATGAAGTAAAGAAAGAAGAAAAACATTATAAAGAGAGAAGGAACCCATTGTTGAGAGCTTTGCTCTTCTTCTTCCTCTCGGCCATCTTCTCATGCTTCAAGTTTCTCATTGTAAAATATCTACTCTTTGAGAGAGTTTCTTCTTGGGGCTACAACAAAACACTTGAGTTTTGTATCTTGGATTTCTATAGGAGAAATCCATGAAAGTGATCTCTAGAGTTAGAGAGAGAGAGTTCATGGTGAGCTTGAGAAACAAAAACCATGGTTAAGCTTGGAGAAGCTTAGAAAAATAAATTTGTTGTTAAGCTTGGAGAAGCTTGGAAAAATAAACTTGTAAAGCTTGGAGAAGTTTGGACAAATAAACTTGAAGAATAATGGAACCCTATTTGTGGGAGAAATGGATGTAGGCATTTTAAGCTGAACCACTATAAAGATTTGTGTAGATTCTCTTTCCCTTCATCTCTTTAATTTTGAGCTATTTACACTTGTGAATCTTCTCTGTCTTCATATTTTATTTCTCTGGATAATTTTCTGTTGTTGTTCTTTTTGATGTGCTAAGTTATTCTGCTCTATTCAAATCGGGTATCTGGCATAGAACTAGTTTTTAAGAACTAGTTTGTAAGAACCAGTTCTTAAACAAATTTTTTATTTGAATTCATTTTTTATGAGCAATTTTTAACAACTCCTATTCACCCCCTCTAAGAGTTTTTCCTTCAACTCTCAGGGTGTTCTTATGGATTTCGACTATGAGAAAAGTTTTGTATCACCTTTCCGCCATTCTCTCTTGGTTTTTCTCACATGTTTCTCATGGAACTTTCTCCCAGAGGTCCATCCGTGACAAAATTAGTGAGAGGTTTCTAGAATTTCTATCTTCATGAGAAATGCACATTTTTTCTATGAGAATTTTTTACGGATTTTTCTTCCGTGATAAATTCCATGAGAAATTTGTTATTTTCTTATAGTGCAATAGCATTCACAAAAATTTTAGTGAAGGACAATGGAAATGAATTTTTTGGGGTTTGGGGTTATTAGGCATTCTTGGTTGAGCCATTTCCATTGCATCTAGCTGAAATATATTAGGGAGAAATTGATCATAGGGTATACCTTAAGAAAATTCCTGGATTCCAATGGAAACCTCATATATAAAGAAAAATTTAAAAAAATTATAAATCTAAACTAATAACATCATACATCAAAAGCACTTAAGAAATTAAACTAAAATAAAATTTACATCATCCATATTTTCTATTTTTAAATTCAGAAATAATCACCTTACGAGTACATAAATTCCATATTCCATAAAAAAATGCCTAATAAAAATAAAACAACCTCAAACCACCAATATATCAAAACCTCTAAACAAAATTAACAAAATAAAATCCACACATTGTCAATTTGGCCAACCAATTTTCAGATTCAATTTAAATACTAACTTAAATAACTAATCATGCATCCAATTTGTAATTATGCTATCTAACTACTTTACATGCTATTATAACTTAAATATCCACTAATTAAAACAAAATAATTACAACAAATTAACCCAAATCAAAGTAAAAAGGGAGAAATGGGGATTGGGTACCTAAAACACTTACCTAATGAAGGAGATATCAAGCCACAAGACTTATCATGTCGGAAATGGGAGCATGCCATTGAGAAGCCACTGGAAAATGGAGCATGCCACTAGAAATGGAAGCTTGGAGGGGGCGGGGAAGAGAGAGGAAGAGAAGAAGAGTGATTTGGATGGAGAAGAAGTGAAAATTAAAAGAGAAAGAGGGAAATACAAAGGGCTTTTAAATTTGAAATCCAACGGTATATTCCAATGGAATATAGCGTTGGAATTTGAAAAAGAATTAAAATATTTGAATGCATTAGTGAAAAGGTGTGTTTCACTAAAAATAATTTTTTTGACAATTTCAACGAAATATACCATTGGAAGTTCAAAAAAAATTAAAAAAAATTAAAAAGTTATTTAAAAAAATATACCATTGGATTTTTTTTTTTTTTAAAAAAAATCACCTGCCTTTCTAAAAAGAATTCCAATGGAACAAAATTTTGTTTAAAAATGTCTACTGTTGGAAAATACATATTTTCTTGTAATGATGAACAAGCTGCTAAATTGCTTTATTGGAGAGAAGCTATGTCAACTGAATATAAGGTATTACAAGCCAATCATACCTGGTAGCTAGTACCATGTCCTCCTAGCAAGAACATTGTAGGTTGTCACTGGCTCTATAAGATCAAATACAAGGTAGATGGTTCCCTAGAGAGACACAAAACTCGGCTAGTAGCTTAGGTCTATACATAGACATATGGAGTTGATTATTTTGACACCTTTTGTCCTGTTGTCAAGCCATCCACCTTTCGCATTGTCTTAACTATTGCCATCTCCAAAGGCTGGTTCATTAAGCAACTAGATGTTAACAATGCCTTCTTGAATGGTGAGTTAAAAGAAGTTTACATGAAGTAGCCATAAGGTTTTGAACATCCTTAATTTCCCACTACAAGAAAACATGCTATCTCTCACGAAGAACAGAATTCTGTGAGAAATTCTCACAGCATTCTCCTAGAATTCTTGGGGATTAGCATTCAATAAGAAAAAATTTTCATGAGAAAATTCCATCAAAAATTCAATTTTCTCAAAAATTTCTTATGGAAAATTTTTCTGTGAGAAAATTGAATTTCTAATGAAATTTTCTCACGAAAAGGTTCTTCATGAGAAATATGGATTTTTTTTATGAGAATTTTGTGAGAAACAGAACGCATTTAAACCTCTTTTAATATTCTTGCACTTTAGTTATTGCTCAATATCCGTTCTTGACTTTATTATTTGTGTAGATAAAATTAGAATACACTCAATTTTGGTACTTATTAGCCATAGTCTCCATGGGACGATACTATACTCTCATTTTATTGCTTGAAAATGATAAAGTACACTTGCATTAGAGTTTTACATAACATACACACAGTCCCCGGCAACGTCGCCAAAAGCTTGTCATGTAAAACTTTAACGCAAGTGTACGTTATCATTTTCAAGTAATAAAATGAGAGTAGAGTATTGTCCCACATAAACTATAACTAATAAGTACCAGAATTAAGTGTATTCTAATTTTATCTAGACAAATAATAAAGTCAAGAATTGAAATTGAGCAATAACTAAAGTGCAAGAATAGTAAAAGAGGTTTAAATGTGGATGAGAAATATCTAGGGCTTCCAATTTCACCATAGCTATTTTGATTTGCAATCCCTAATTCATTAACCAAGAGCAATCTTCCTAATTGGTAGCCAAGAGTCCTAATTTATCCATAAGCCTTTCCCAAGGTCAAGCAAAAATATCTCTAATCACCGATTCACTACATTCCTATGTGAATTAAACTACCCAAAAATTCTTTAAGTTCTTTGATTCTCTTTGAATGCTACATAAATCATAAGGGTATATTCCTATCCCTAATAGAATTTATGATCTAAATCTCTATGCTCTTGAATTACAAATTATCTCCTGGTTTCATTGCAATTAACGAATCAACTAATTAATGGCCAGTTAATTAGAGGCATAAAGAATTGAGAAGGAGATGACAATTGATAAAGGTGTTCTTGAATTAAAGAAATAAAGAGTCACAAATCATCCTAGCTAAGCAACATCGTAGCCCTAGAAAAGTAAATTAGTTCATAGCAGAAAATAAGAACATCACAAAATATAATCTAGCCATGCATAGATGAGAAGAGAGAAGAATAAAACTTGATAGTGAAGCCATCGTTTATGTGACAAATCCTTGTTTCGATCATTGCCTTGCTCTTGTTCTCCTAAAAAATGTCTAGAAAAGAACTCCTTAATCTAATACCTAGAGTCCTCTTTTATACTACTGGATAAATGTACTAATTAAAATAGGAGAGAAAACTCTTAATAATGAAAAATAAGCTCGGGCACAACTTCCCCTGGGTTTGGGTGCAGCAGCGCCTACTCTCTGTGCAAAGTGCTCTAGTTTTCAATCAAGAAGCGTTGGGGCTCTCGTGTTTAAGCACTGGTGCGCTAAGCTTCTAGACCAAGGGGATGTTCTTGGGAGATGGGGTACCAAAGAAGAAGAGCTGGGGCGCCTGGGTAGAGGAAAAAGGTTTGGTGCACGAGATGAAGGGCTGAGGCGCTTGGGTAGAGGCGTAGGGGCACCTACTTCCTATCCAAGAGCGCTAGGCCTCTCACCAATAAGTGCAGGGGTGTCTGGATGTGATGGAAATCAAATATTTTTGCTTTACAGGCGTTGAGGCTCTTGCTTTAGAGAGTTGGGGCACCTACTCTCTGTCTCCAATGTGCTTGTTTTTGGCATTTTTTCATCTTTTGAACCACAAATCATCACAAGACCTACACCAAGTAGAAAAAACACATTATTAATTACTCAAATTACTCAAGACACACAAAATAATAAGCTAAAGATACCTAAAGAGTAGATATAAAATCCACTCAACACATTTGAAGCACGACTTTGGGACATGGCTCAAGGCTCCCTGTGTCCGTGTTGACATCCCCCTTTGCACTAATTTTTCTCATTGCTAAATATTTTGGTGATTAGCTTTGAATTGTTTGTCCTTACTTGACTTATGCTTTCGTGGACCATTCTCAGTTGCTCATATGTAGTCCTAAGTAGACACTTACCCAAGGAGAACCTGGGGAAAAGGTACTAACAAGTCAATTGAGAAGTTAAGGAAAAGGTACTAGGAGCATATTATTGTAGCTTGTGCTGAAGGCAATTTTATCAACTCTATACCAAATCTTAGGAAAAATCAATTATAGTGCAGAATAGCTGAAAATTTGCCTCTATATTTGTTTATTTTGTTAGGATTTTTCTATTTTGTTCTAACTCTAAGGTTGAGGAATTTAATCAATGTAGAGTTAGTTTCTTATCGTAATCACTACTTGAGTTAATTTTTTTTCGATTGTAAAATGTGTAGAGTTTAAGATCAAACTCTGTAAAATTTGTTTAAACGTCATAATATATAATTTTTTGTTAACTTTTCTTTGAATTTTTGTTTTCTTTTTTTGTAATTTCTTTAGTATTGATACAAGAAATCAGAAGAAAAAAAAAAACTTGAGGAACAAAAATTCGTGAGAAATTATGTGAGAAATTTTTGTTCAATATTTCTCATGTCATAAGTAAGTCTGTGAGAAATTTTTTAATGGAATAAAAGTCTGTGAGAAATTTGGTTTGTCTTAAGGTTTTTCTCACGCCTCCAAATCCGTGAGAAACTTGTTTCTCACAAAATTTTGAGCATTTTCTCACAGATTTTGTCTGTGAGAAAATGCCTATTTCTTCTGTTGTCCTAATCATGCATGCCGCTTGAGGAAGACTCTTTTTAGTTTGAAGCAGGCCCCCAAAGCTTGGTTTACTAAACTTAAAGTTGCACTACTACATTGGGGATTTATTTGCACTATTTTAGAGAATTTCTTATTTGTCTACAACACTGCTCATGATGTTATATACTTACTAGTGTATGTTGATGACATCATTGTCACTGGTTCTAATCTCAATTTGGTTACAAAATTGATCTCATCCTTACATTCTCAATTTTCCTTGAAAGATCTGGGACAACTTAATTACTTCCTGGGTGTGCAAGCTACTTGGTCTGCTGCTGGTCTTCATCAGTCAAAGACTAAGTATATTATTGATCTTCTTCACAAAGCTGGTCTCACTGCATCAAAACCTCTTCCCACACCTATGGTCGGCTCTCAGGTGCCCTATGCTTCACAAGGTATTCCTTTATCTGATTCATCTCCATACGAGAGCTTTGTAGGAGCCTTGCAATATTGTACCATCACAAGACGTGATATCTCTTACCCAATTAATAGACTTTGCCAATTTATGAGTTCTCCTATTGATGAACACTTTAAAGCTGTCAAACTTCTACTGCATTACTTAAAGGGCACCCTCAACTTTTGTTTGTCCCTTAAGCCTAGTGAAGATTTTTCCTTAATTACTTGCCTATTCTAACTCTTACTGGGCTGGGTGTCCTGATGATTATGGCAGCACTAGTGGTCATGGTATCGTCTTTGGTTGCAATCTTGTCTCTTGGTGTTCAGGTGAGCAGAAAGTTGTGTCCAAATCAAGCACAGATGTTGAATATTGAGCCCTTGCAAATGCTGCCTCTGAACTTCTGTGGGTTCAATCTTTACTTAAGGAGCTGAATGTGTCTTTGTTCAGACCTCCACTACTTCTATGTGATAACCTGAGTGCCACTTACTTGGCGGCGAATCCTATTCTGTATTCACGCACAAGGCATGTGGAAATTGACTGTCATTTTATTCGTGAAAAAGTGCTCAATAGATCATTGATTATTAGACACATTCCTTCTTCTGATCAAGTGGCTGATGTCTTCACCAAGGCTCTCTCTGCCTTTTCTTTTCTACAGCTCCGTTCCAAACTCGCAGTTCTTCCCAGACCATTGAGTTTGAGGGAGAATGTTAAGATAGTAGCAAAAGCACCAGATTAGCATTAACAGTTAACAACAGATAGTTATGCTG
The DNA here is from genome assembly GCA_003255065.1 of Cercis canadensis. Taxonomy (NCBI): domain Eukaryota; kingdom Viridiplantae; phylum Streptophyta; class Magnoliopsida; order Fabales; family Fabaceae; genus Cercis; species Cercis canadensis. Next base: position 582,868 of record QAOA01007551.1, on the reverse strand, counting down.
ATCTGGCAATTAGTTAGATAGCTGGTATGACAGCTATAGGTCAGTTAAATTAATTAGTTACTTGGCTATCTATATATTGTGTAAGGTTCAGTATGCTATTAATTGAGAATAGTTCACAACTTTCTGTCTATATTCATTTTCTCTGCTCTCTCTTTCTCGTTTCTGGTTTTCTATCTTCTGCAGAACTGTTCTTTCTTCTTTCATTCTTCTCTTGCTGTTAGATTTACAAATCCTACGAATGAAACCCGCATGTGTGTATCTAGATGTTGAAGTTCGTAAGAATTTAGAGACCTGTGCCAGTAAAGTGAAACGAACCATGATTAAGGCGGCCAAATAAATGTTTCTAACATCACGTTCCAAGTGCATCTCAAATGAACCTAATGGTACCAGTAACTTGAAATCCCTCCATTCTTCCACTTTCTACGGGTCACAAGATTGCCTTCCCTATCCCTTATTACTGCACCAATACCACCATTCACATCAGAGATCCAAGCATTAACATTTACCGTATAAAACACAGTAGAAGGCCACTGCAAGCTACAAGAAATGTCTCCCCTATCACTGATATGCTCCTGGCGCAGCTCACTCTAATCTTCTCATGGAGACCACATTCATACAAACATGCACCGTGGTTTCAGCCTCAGTGCCACATATTGCACATATCTAAAACATCCATGCCACGTTTAGTTAAGGATGTCATCTGCAATGTATAGCGAACAATTGCATCTTAAAAGGCAGCTTGCTGTAAACGCCTTACCGAACAGCTTGCTGTGAGAGTACATAAGAGTCTCTCGTTAATATGTCTAAATAAGTTCACGGGCTAACATGGATAAGGCTCTACTATTTCTGCAATTAGTGAAGAACACCACCTGCATTTATCTAACCATTACAGAATCATTAATACTCTTTACTGGTCCAGTTTACCAGGGTCAAATAGCATTGTTCGTGATGCATTAAGAGTAGGAACCCTTTTAATATTCTGAAAATCTATAAGATTATACCGAAGCTATTTGCATAATGCCCCGTGTCTACTTAGCAAAGCCTGTATTACTATGCTGTGAATGCAAGTACACAAGATTGTGCATTTTAGATGTTGCATCTTTAGGCCTTAAACCTTTATTAGTAGAAGTATAATAGATTGGTCAATTTTTTAGTTGGATTATCCCCTACTACATCACCAGTTTAATCTTGAAATGGCCCTGCCAACAATCCTTCCCCTATGAGCAGTAATTTAGATAAAGAGGAAACAGAAGGAAATAAACTTAAATCCAATGTGAACAAAACTCAAGTCATTTTAATCAGGCCAAATATTTGAAGTTCTGTTTCATTTGTTTTCTTATCCCTTTTTTCTTTTTTTTTCCCCTTATAGCTAATTTTATATTTCACATGTTAATTCATTTATTGGTATATATGTTTTATGATTTCATGATTCCCGAATAACTGATAAGAAATTTAAAAACCAAATATGTAAGAGTTTTAGCCTTTATTTTCTTTTCCTAGCTAATTCCTCCACATATGTGTGTGTGTTTCCTTTACAAATAAAGCAAAAAGTAGGTGTTATAGTAAATCTAAAAGGACGAAGAAAAAAGAATAAAAAAAACGATAACAGAATAATAAAAAGCATGCAGCTAAATTTATTAATCCCATCCAATTAAAAGAGAAATTGCCAAATTAGAATATGGCAACATTCCTAATTTTAAACTCCATAAACTATCACATCAAAAAGAGAAAGACAATGGTAGAACTCTAATCCCTAAATAAAAACTCTAAAATCCATCACCATATTATGACTCAAACAATGACACAGACTATTATTCAGTAAAATATTTTTTCGTTCTTGAATCATTTTTTAAATATCATTTTAGTTATTGAATAATCACCGTCAAATCAGTATTTCGTAAGCACCAAAAGTAATCACTTAAATAACTGATTTGGTGGGAAGATTAATGATGATTCGATAACTAAAATAACATTAAAAATAAATTAGAGACTAAAATGATATTTAAAAATAATTTAAATATGAAAAAGATATTTAACTCTTATTAAAATAAAGTAAATTAGAGGCTGAGAGTTAAATCTGGTTCCACTTCCTCCATTCTGACTCCATTAGCTCGAGTACCATTTGATGACATAACAAGAGAATTGTCGGGAAGATCGAGCCGGAGAGTCAAATCCAGCTCCGGTGTTTCCAATTGCCCTATTTCGACTCCAAAAAGAGAGACTCCACCACCAGCAATCAAATTATTAGCTCTGGTACCATTTGATGATATAGCCAGAGAAACCCGTGGAGGAGCAAGCCTCAGGGTCAGATCTAATTCTCTTGGTTCTTCATCTATTATGACTACATCAACAGCAGCAGAGCTTCCTTCAGTCATCAAATTATTAGCACCATGCAATGAAAATGTAACCGGAGCAAACCCATTAGGGCCAACGCCTATTGGGTCACCAGCGTTCTGCGAGAGCAATTGATGTGACACATTTGGCATGGACATAGTCCGATGTCCATGACCATTCTCCATTTCCATGACCCTGTTCGCGTCGTTAGGCAGTGATTCTACCATGACCATAGTAACAGGTTCAGTTTCAGCATACTGATACAGAGGATATGGATGAGTAGTCTTGTGGTTCATCAAAGGTTCAGTTTGAGGCTCTGTGGTAGAGGATCGCCTAAGGGCATTGTGATACGCGGCTCGCATGGCTTGCAGTTGCCGCTCCTCATACATCATCATGAAGCTTCTGTAAAAACTACTATCAGCCATCGCAGCAGAAAGTTTCTAAGACCAATGAAGATATACTGAGGAGGGTAGTGTTTGGCCTTGGTGTAAGAATGAGGCGATGAGAAGATGGCATATTAAGCATTTGGTATATATACAGGTTGAATGGGGAAAAATCTTCCTGTCTTGAAAATCTTGGTGGTTTTCCTAATAATGGGAACATTATTTGAATCCTTTATTTTAAAAGATTCATTTCCTTAGTTATATAGATGCATGTATAAACCATATGGAAGATTTATCTCCTTAGTTATGAAGAAATATTTACTGTGTGTGGCAGGAAATTATTGGCTGTTTATAGATAAATTCGAATTATAATAGGCTTAGGATTTTTCTACCTTTTTCTTTTTTTTTCTTTTTGATAACCTTTCTACCTTTTTTTTCCTTGTAAAAGAAAGATCCAATTCTTTAATGATTTAATTGCCTCTTGCTTCTAAAAATGTTAAAAAAGCTGTATCTGTTAACAAATATGAAAATTTTATGGTAGGTACACCCAAAATAAGATTTTTTACGCTTAATTTTACAAAGATAAATACAATTTTAATCAGCAAATTGTAATGTTAAAACTATGCAATGTCCACATCCATATGTCAAGGCCAATGACCTATGGCCGTGGCACATCTTTAATTATAAGACCCAGAGTTTCTAACTACAATTATAATATATTAACCAAATGGCTTGTGGCCAAGTGGTAATGATATCGTCTTCAAGGATTGTTAGATTTGTATTGAATTTATATTTATAGCCAAAAGTACTAAAAAACCAATTACATTTTATAAAAGTGAAATAAAACATTGTATCATTTGTGCAAAGAAATATCTGTGTAATACAAACTTGCAATGAATTTATATATAACTAGAAACTACTGCAATAAGTATCACAAAATCCAATTCCTATTTAACATACACAAGCACACATAGCAGAGAGTTAATAACTAAAATTACAATTTATTAATTAAATGGTTTGTGGCCAATTGGTAATGATATTATTTTCAAGGCTTATGGAATCCATGTTTGAATTTGAAATTGTATACAAAAATACCAAAAAATCAATTACATTTTATAAAAGTAAAAAAAACTGTGCAATACAAACTTACAATGAATTTATATGTAACTAGAAAATAGTGTAACAAATATAACAGAATGCAATTTTTTTTAACATACACAAGCACACATAACATAACTAGTTCAGCGATCTCTCAAAAAGGTTGAGATCCCAAATTTAAATCCTTATATCTCCATATCCTCATATAAAAATTCACTAACCCCCATATATATAAACTTAATTGATTCGAAACTGGTAATTTGAATAGAAGCATACTCTTACTTCATTAAATCTTTTTGTTCTGCAACATCAAGGAAATGAAATTGTTTACTTTTTGAAAAAAAAAAAAAATCATGTTTAAATTAGGGAGTGGGGCCAAGGGGCCCCTGGACTTTCAAAATGTCCACTATATGTATAGTAAAATTTCTATATGGCCCCTCAAGCAACTAAAAAATTATACATATGGCCTCCTAAAAAATTCAAGAACATTGTAAAATAGAAAGACAGGGATAAAACCTTATAGGATGCCAAGTCTTTCTATAGATCATTTTGCTAGAGTATATGAATAATGTGTTACACTAGTTGAGTTAGCAAAAAAGTCTAAGCTATACAAAATAAAATTTAAGTGAGCGCTAAGCTTAGATTATGCCAATTGTACTAATATAATCCTATGTTTAATTAACAATTGAGCGAATAACATTGCCCTAAATTATATACCTTCTTCTGTGAGTGTTTGTATTTGATGTAGTTCTTATCTATCTAATAACCAAAAAAGAAAATTTCAGCAGATCACAGACCAATTAGTTCTTTCATTGGCCAAAACCAGAATCGCAGCCAAGAACTATAATTGTTACAAGCATGGCCAGTTATCAACCACACTGGATGCGCAACAAGGCTCAACATAAACTGAAGGAGAATTATCTCTAGTGGCCAGGCAAAATAATGAAAAAGAAGAAAGGAAAATCAAACCAGAAGGAAAGCACTTGCGTAGTTGTATTTACACATCATGTAAAAGAATTTCATGTAATCATCCAATTGTGTGTCGTCATATATAAAAAAAAAAAACAAATATTAAAACTGTTTACTGTTGGTAAAAGAATCTTAGTTACTTTGACACTTTTCTATTTGCTAATAGTATATAGAATTTACTAATCTGTCTCAGAACTTTCCTCTATTACAAGTAGAATTTTTATATGGCGATTCCAATTAAAACTTGGATTATGTGATTGGGCATTTGGGCTGGTAGGAGTTATTTCCATATAGACAATTATGTTAGCCAACTTTAAATGGGGTGGACTCCTATTTTGGACTAAAATAGAGTGTAGTGTGATTATGTACCTTTTGGGGTGGTTGGAAGGGAGGGGATTGGTAAATCTAATATACTCCAAAACTAAAACCACGAAGCAAAAACAAGCAATTTGTAGAAGGCAAAGAAAATACAGAAAAAAAAAAGATGCAGCTAAACTAATAAATTACATTCAGTTGCCAATAAAAATTGCATAAATAAATAAGAGTAAAACCCTTATTTGGTCCTCGAAAGATCGGTTCGGTGACAGTTTAGTCCTCCAAAGATTTTTACCGACACTTTAGTCCTTGGAAGATTGTTCCGTCAACCATTTTCGTCCTCCGCTTATGTCCGTTAATTGGACTTAACAGAAAAGGCCACGTGGCACGTTAAGTGCTGACGTGGCCGTTAAATGCTGACGTGGCACCTTAAAAAAATTTTAAAAAAATTCTCTCTCATCTCTCATCTCTCTCTCTCTCTCTCACTCTCACTCTCACTCTCATCTTTCTCTTCCTCAATCTCTCTCTCCGCCAATCTCTTTCTCTCTCTACCATCTCTCTCTCACGCTCATCTCTCTCTCTGCCATCTCTCTTTTACTGAGTTTCTCTGCCATCTCTCTCGCTTATTGATAGAAATCTGGTTCCTTAAATAGGCAGTAGCCTAGTGAAACCAAGAGTACAAGACTGAACTCGAGCTAACAGAATTGACTAAGTAAACAAACACGTCAAGCAACATAAATGGAAAACAAACTCCTAAACTTTCTCCAACAACTAGTTGACTGAGCACTTGTATGTTAAACGTGGCCATCGTGCACAAAGGAGCTGATAGAAAGCAAAAAACTAGCAAAGAACCTGTGCCCTAAGTTGAACCAGCAAAGAACCTATGCCCTGAGTTGACTCAATCTTGGACTGAGTCACATGTGCCCCGAGTTGCATGCATGGCTTCATGCAAACTGTCTCCAACATGTGCAAATCATCCTTGATACCTGGATCAGCATCTAAACCATGAAGAATAAAGTTTACGAGATCATCTTCAGAGACTGGATGTTGAATAGTTGAGAGTGTATCAGCGAGAGCTCTCTTCCTTTCAACATATTCAAGCATGGACAGAGAGCCCTTTGTTGATGTTTGCATATTCCACCGCATTGCATGACTCGTGCTCTAGATTGAGAGTAAAAGATTCTCTCAAGGATGAGCCAAGCTTATCTTGACGAGGTAGCTCTGGTAATGTTGCTCAAAACCTTGTCACTGATCAAGGACTTCAGCCAGAGAAGAATCATGCGATCCTTCTTTTTCCATGCAGTATACTCGGGGTTGACACGAGTTGGAGAAGCAAGAGGTTGTGTTTCATCAGCTTCTCCATGTGCTGCTGTGTGTTCTGGAGGTATGACAGTTTCACCTGTCACATACCCATCCAATTCGAATGCTTCAAGTGCAGATAGAATGGTTGAACGCCAGATAAAGTAGTTGTCATGATCCAGTTTGAGGAAGAGAGTTGGGAGAAAAAAAGGTAGTGCTGGTGTTAGGAACAATAGCCATGAATAAAATTGTTGAGAAAATGACGTGAGTCTCAGAGCTCTAATACCATAAAAGATCTTGAATAAAGTGAAAGTTGCAGCTGATGTGATATTAGATGTTGTACTTGCATTAATTTATAATAAATTGTACATGTGGTTTGTTACATGAGATAAGTACAATATAATAAACAAATACTAAACGGATTACATGGGATATTCTGTTATAGTAAAATAATGAAGTTAATCCTATCTTATGCGTGAATATAGGAGTTTGTTGAGAGTCGTTCCTTATTGAAAGATATCTTCATCTATCTTCTGTGTATTCCTTAACACACCACAAATTTGAACGAGGTAGAGCAAGCTTTACAGGATCGAGACGCAGTGCTTGCAAAGCTCAAAGAGCACTTGAACTTGGCCCAACAACGCATGATTCTGCATGCAAACAAGAAAAGGTGTGATGTAGAATTCCAGGTGGGTGACTAGGTTTACTTGCGCCATGTACATGTGGGTTCACTAGAGATGGAACCGGAACAACTACTAGCACGGCGGTGGGTATCACGGGGTAGGCGCCATGTACAGGAAGCATTGGTACAATGGGCAAGGTTACCACCTGAAGAGGCTACCTGGGAATTAGTCCAGGAACTACAGACAAGGTACCCAAACGTGATCCTTGAGGACAAGGTACCCAAACGTTGGCTATTGAGGGAGGAATCAATAAATTTCAGTTCTAGAGTTCTGTGTTGCACCAGAGAGGAGGGGAAGAGAAAGAGAGAGAAATGAAAGAGGAGGGGAAGAGAGGGAGATTCAGCCAGCCCAAATTAAGAGAGAGAGAGAGATGGCAGAGAGAGAAAGATATTGCTAGAGAAAGAGAGAGATGAAAGGGAGAGAGAGAGAGATGAGAGATGAGAGAGAGATTTTTTTTTTAATTTCTTAAGGTGCCACGTCAGCACTTAACGTGCCACGTGGCCTTTTCTGTTAAGTCCAATTAACGAACATAAGCGGAGGACGAAAATGGTTGACGGAACAATCTTTCAAGGACTAAAGTGTCGGTAAAAATCTTTGGAGGACTAAACTGTCACCGAACCTATCTTTTGAGGACCAAACAGGGGTTTTACTCAAATAAATAAAACGTAAAAGGGAAATATGATAGAAAGAAATCATTGAACAAATGCACATAAGCACGTAAACATAACACGTTTCATAGATAGAAAGAAAAGGGACCAAATCCCCTTGACACTCTTAGACTAAACAAACACCAACAATCTATTAACATAACAAACATCAACACAACCCATCTAAAGTTCTAAACAACATACATAAACACAACAAGGAAACAACTTAAGTTGTGAAAAGGGGCTACGACGATGGTACAGATAAAGTAAAAGACCACACTAACTCCGAAGTTTGAACAACACCTAGTCACTTCATGTTCTCAAGTGAAGTTNGAGAGAAAGATATTGCTAGAGAAAGAGAGAGATGAAAGGGAGAGAGAGAGAGATGAGAGATGAGAGAGAGATTTTTTTTTTAATTTCTTAAGGTGCCACGTCAGCACTTAACGTGCCACGTGGCCTTTTCTGTTAAGTCCAATTAACGAACATAAGCGGAGGACGAAAATGGTTGACGGAACAATCTTTCAAGGACTAAAGTGTCGGTAAAAATCTTTGGAGGACTAAACTGTCACCAAACCTATCTTTCGAGGACCAAACAGGGGTTTTACTCAATAAATAAACAACCCCATTTGTCCAATTTAAAATTCTAGAAACTACATACTAGAATTCCAAAATCTTAAAAAGAAACCCTAAAAGCAAACTGCAATATGATTGAATCACAAATTTTCAAGAGACACAATATTGCCTCCATCATCATATTAATAACCAAGGTACCCGTATGATGATGTACCCGAAAAACTCCCGGTAGGACCGAGCTTCAGAGACAAATCAAGTTTTTCTGGTTCATGTTCTTGTGTTCTAGCTCCTTGACCAGGGCCTCCACCAATCAAATTAGTAGCACCACCGTATGATGTAGCAGGAGAGAACCCAAAAGGGCCAAAACCAAGAGGGTAACCAGCGTTGTACACAAGCAATCGCTGATATGGGGAATTCATCAGATAAGAAATCTGTTCCATGTCCATGACCATCCCTGCTTGGTTAGGCTGTGGTTGCACCATGAACGTAGTCTGATGTGCAGTATGGCTATACAGATGACATGCATGGCGTGTCTTTCGAATCATCCTAGACGCAGCTCGAACCCCTAAGGTTCTATGGGAAAGCCCATCAAAGGAGGATTGCCCTGCAGGAGCAGCCATGGTTGTGTTAGAGTTTTGATTGGCAAAGCGATCTCTGATGGAAGCAGATTTCATGGCTTGCAGCTGCAGCCTTTGTTGGTCCTCATTGCTTGCCATCATGAAGCTTCTGTAAAAACCATCAGCCATGGTAGCAAGAAGTTTTCAAAACTAAAGTTGCCAAAAGTAGGGTAAGGTTACCGAATGAGGCAACAAGGAGAAGGCATTGGTATATATATAGGTTGTAGAAGGGAAAATTTCTTTAATTTCGTTTATTTTCTTAATTTTTGGGACAATATTTCAATCTTTTATATATGGAAAGGATTTATTTCCTTAACTATAAAGATATATTCACATTTCACCAAGTGTCCATGACAAGAAATTACTATCTCAAAAGCGGTTATATAAATAGCTCGGGGGAAGGTTAAGGCCTTTTGCTGTGTATACGTAAATTTCGATATCTCAAAGTCAAACAATATGCTTTGGGCGTTTAATTAGATCATCACAACCTGCTAATGACTAATGACAATTGGAAAAGGGTTATTTTCATTGGTCATTTATATCCAATAGTGTCGACAGTCCTAACATTTTTCTACTGTATCTCACATGCAAAATTGAGAGTTTCGTGCCTCCAAAGAAAGCTATAATTTCACTGATTGAATCAAAATTTTCTTTTAAAACATGTTAATAAACCTCTATTGATTAATAAATATGAAATGAAATTTTATAGGATGGATTTTACAAACAACACATTTAATTAGAGCTGGAAAAATGGGTTAAGCCAGGCTACCTTGTTTTAGCTTGATAAAATAGAGAGTTGGACTTTAAAATTGGTGGATGGAATAAAGTCAGGTCAATCGGCCTGACCCAAATTGGCCCATTTGAGCTTGGGCCAGGTTGGCACAGTTGGCCCAAAATTTTGTTTCTTTTTTTTTTTTTTTTCAAATTCTCAATTGGAAATTGCAGTTTGAAATCCCTAAGGTTCATTATGTTATTGCTATAATTATCTTATTGTATGTTACTTTTAAGGTTCATTATGTTATTAAATGCCATTATTATTTCATTTATGGATGATGAAAAGATTAATGAGGATGAAAGCAAAGATTGTCTGAAGATGCTAACTTTCTTATTGTTGTAATGATTGTCAAGAGTTTTTCAAGTTAAAATCCTATAGTTACTTCCACATATTGCTTAGGCTTGCTGCACTTTACTCTATAAGTATGTTCTCACATTTCCTAAAATACAATACAAATAAGAAGAAAAAAAAAAAAAGGTTGGCCAGTTTTAGTCCACTGTCCTAAAGGGCCAGGCTCAGTTCATAATATATTGGCCTGAATGAAAACAGGCCAAATTAGCTTGGTTCAAATTGAACAACATAATTGGGCGAGCCAAGCTGGCCTGTTTTCCAGCTCTACATTTAACCAGCAAATTGTAATGTTAAATTAGGAGGGTTGACTCAAATTGTAGAATCGAATCGTGTTAATGTAAAAAGTCCTTAGTTGAATTTCTGCTGGTCATCCCTTTTTGTATGCATCCACTATTGCACTGTTCCCTTCCTATGTACCTCTCTAATATTTCGTTCTAACCAAAAGTATGAAATTTTCACACTCATATGTCAAGTATCCCTAGTATGTCTTTGAATAATAAACTTTTCCTAAGAAATAAGAAATTAAAATTGCAATTTACAGAAGTGAAGGAAAATACCATATAGTTTGTGCGAGTATCACCCCTACCCTCTCAAACTCTCAATTTTTTTTTTTATACAAAACTATCCATTGTTTTATGATTCATTATAAAACTCTCATGAACTAGTGATGAGCATGAGTAAAAATAATTAAATATAGTTAACATACATAAATTGTGCCATACAATAAAAGTAGAATTCCACTTAAATTTTTTCTAATCCTTTTATGTATGTCCTAATTTATGTCAGTTATGCTAGTGTTTAATTGTTCTAACCCATACCAGGTCACTATGATTCACGAAAGTTCGCAACGAGTCCAAAAACATGTATACTTTGGTCTAAAATGGGAGTTTTTGAGACAGACACATTAAATACCACTTTCGAGGAGTAATAGGGTGACAACTCCCTTTTAACATGGTGTGAATTCTTTTGGGTTTTTTCGGTGTACACATAGTGTGATATACAAGAGCAATATTTTAACTTCTATTTTAACACTAGCAGTAATAGAAATTTAAAACAAGGGTAGTGTATTGATTTATAGCCTACTTTAGAGTACTTAATATTTCATTCTTTTATTCTTTTTCATATTGTTTTATAAAAGTGACAAAAAGGAAGAGGAGTGCACAAAAAGAAATGTATATTTTAGACAACATCATCCTAACAAGAATCCTGTGCTTCAAGAACACAAGGCGGCGACATTGTCTCATTGTAATTTTCAGCAGATCCTATGGAGTCCGTATTAGTATAGAAGAAAATAAATGCATTTTCCTTAGTTCTTTACATTGGCCAAATCCAAAATCATGGCAAACAACTATAGTTGTTATAAATCACATTAAGTTTTTTTCTTCCTTAATTATTACAATATTGAAATCGAATTCATGGCAAACAACTATAGCTGTTATAAATCACATTAAGCAATAACTAATTAGTCACTTCTTTGACACATCCACTTATATCAAATTATCAACCATACTTGATGCACAGCACAGCTCAACTTTTTTTTTTTGGTACGTTGGCTATATTTTGGATTCGAATACAAAACTTACAAATTCTGAAGACAATTTTAGTATTACTTGACCACGGACTGTTTGGTGGCTCAACTTAAGCCCAAGGAGATTATCTTCGATGGCTAGGGGAAATAAATGAAAAAGAAGGAAGAAAGGAAAACCCAAAATTCAGTTAGACATTCATGTAGCTGCTGACTTGTGAGTTTTGTATTTTACTTCTAGTGATACCTCTGTCATCACTCTCACAATCTACGTCTGTTAAAAGTTCAAGAATATTTATATATATGGAGCAAATTAAGGAAAAGACGAAGCAAAAAAGAAGCAACATGTAGTAAGCAAAGAAAATATGAAAAAATATGCACAAAAATAAAAATAAACAGAAAAAAATTAATCAGTTTGCTAATAAAATTTTTCAAATATATAAATAAATCCATTTCTCCAATTTAAAATTGTAGAAACTGTAAACTGGAATTCTACTATATTAAAAAGAAACCCTAAAAACCATCTGCAAGATGATCAAATCGAAAATTTTCAAAAGACACAATAATCAAATTAACTATCACATTATTGAAATGAACTAAATTAAACCCCGGGAGGACCAAGCCTAAGAGTCAAATCCAGCTGCTCTGGTGGTTCCAACTCCTCTGTCGTGACTCCATGATCACTAGAGCTTTCAGCAATCAAATTACTAGCCCTACCATATGATGGCGTAGCAAGAGAAAACCCTAAAGGTCCAAAACGACTAGGGTAATATGTGACTCTTCCTCTTTTATAACAGATCAGCCCCATGTTCATGATCATGCCCTCCTGATTAGGCTGTGCTTGCACCATGAAATGTTTCTGATATTCAGCATATGCATCCAGATAAGATGTGTGGTATGTCTTTCGGATCATCCTAGACTCAGCTCGAAGCCCTAACCTTAAGGTTCTATTGAAAGACCCACAAAAATTAGATCGCCCTGCAGCCATAGGTGTGTTAGAGTTTTGATTGGCAAAGTGATCTCTGATGAAAGCAGATTCCATGGCTTGCAGCTCTCCAATGGAAGGAACATATTGCATGGCTTGCAGCACTCCAATGGAAGGAGCAGATTCCATGGCTTGTATTTGCAGCCTTTGCTGCTCCTTGTTGGCCATCATGAAGCTTCTGTAAAAATCATCATCAGCCATGGCAGCAAAAAAGTATTTTGAGACCGAAGCTACAAAAGGAGGTAGGGTTTGGCCTTGTCACAGAATGAGGCATTAAGGACAAGGTATTGGTATATATAGGGGTTGGATGAGAGAAAATTTCCACGCTTTTTTCTTATTTTCTTAATTTTGGAGAAAATATTTCAATCTTTTATTTACGGAAACATTATTTCCTTGGTTATAAAGATATATTCACATATGTCAATGATGGAATGATTATTCTCCAAGGCGGTTATATATTCCTTGGAGGAGAAATTAATGGCAAATGAAAAAGTTTTATTTCCATGTATCGTTGAGTTTTTCTTTTTCATTATTCTTTAGTAAGTACTAGGATTTTTTTTTTTTTTTCTGATTGAGTCCGATTTTTCTTTGTATAAGATGTCAAGAATATTATGATTTCTCACTAAGAATTTGTATAGTCTAATAGGATGTTGAGATTTTATTGCATGAATTTTACAACGTAAAAATAATATAACCATAAATATTAATGTTACTTAATTTTTTTTCGTAATTTAATTACAACATAATTTATAAATTAGGGGAATTTTTTTAATTTGAAATTAGTGGAAAATATTGTAGCAAGTATGCTGTTGCAATATTCCCTTTTAATATAATGTGACATACACAATTAAACAACGTTTTAACTTCTGTTATTTTTTGTAGTCAAGGCTACACAATTAGGGAAATGAATTTTATAATGTTTCATCTTTTTTTTTTTTGGTTTTCTCAAATTATTTTACAAAATTACTAAAAGAAATTGAGTAGACAGAAAGGAATATATATTTTAAGGAGATTTCTTATATACTTTGTTGTATGTCATACTACATAAGAATAATCAATGTATGAATAACATATGTACAAATTAACTGATTTTAAGTTTATTTGAGAAAATAAGATAAATTAATTTTATATCAAATAAAATATAAAAATTACGTATGTTTGTCACATCAATATAATATAACATACAAATGTAGTATCATAGAATCCCCGATATTTTAAACAATATCATGACAACAAGAATCCCGCATTTTTGTAGTAAATATTTTCTTTCCCTTTTTTACGTTCTGTATACAATTCCTTTATAAGGAAGAATATTTTCTTGGATGTGATAAGGCAGCAACATTGGCTTTGTGGCAACTGGCATGGAATATGAGATATGGTGAATTTATATATATCATTGGCCTGTTTAGAAGTGGATTTATTAACTCGCCCGGCCCGTTTAAACCACAGGCTTAGGGGTGGGTTGGACCTCTAAAAAAGAGTTTCTGCTAATTTAATGGGGTGCCAATATATCAATCCCTGCAATAATAACGGTTTCTTTGTGGATTTGGGATCCCATGATGATGTCTAGGGACGTACCAAAAATAAAAATTATAAAAACAATAATGTCCAAGATGGTTGTTATGGGCTTGTAGCCTCCTCAAATCCTTTCTAATAAATAAAAAAAAATAGATGATGAATTTTTTTTTGACTTAATTACAATTTTGGTCTTTCTATTTTAACAATTTAAACTTTTTGGTCCTTTTATATTTATAAAATGTGTAATTTTGGTCATTTTGTCTTTAAGTCAAAATCTCTTAAGTCTATTTTAAGGCGTAAAATTATTTGTTTCATAATCCAACCATTCAAATTGAAGAGATATGTCTTGTGAACCTCCCAACAAAATTTTAGCTCGATCTAACGGTAAATGAATCTAGATTTACAGTTAGATAAAAAATTATAGTTATGGTATTTTGAGTTACATCCCACCGTTGGATCGAGCTAAAATTTTGTGAGAGGATTCGCAAGAACATAACTCTTCAATCTGAATTGTGAGATTGTGAATTTGAGTAATTTACACACTAAACTAGATTTGAGAAATTACGGAATGATCAAAATTGCACATTTTATAAATATAAAAGGATTAAATTGTTTCCTTTTAAACAAAAGGGACCAAAAAGTTTAAATTATTAAAATAGAAGGACCAAAATTGCAATGAAACCATTTTTTTTTTAATCCTATAAAAGCTACACAATGTGATAGTGATGATCAATTTAGTTAATTTACAAAGAGTTTTAAATTCAATTTTTTGTGTCATCAAATTCTTTTATATGACATACNAGGAATATATATTTTAAGGAGATTTCTTATATACTTTGTTGTATGTCATACTACATAAGAATAATCAATGTATGAATAACATATGTACAAATTAACTGATTTTAAGTTTATTTGAGAAAATAAGATAAATTAATTTTATATCAAATAAAATATAAAAATTACGTATGTTTGTCACGTCAATATAATATAACATACAAATGTAGTATCATAGAATCCCCGATATTTTAAACAATATCGTGACAACAAGAATCCCGCATTTTTGTAGTAAATATTTTCTTTCCCTTTTTTACGTTCTGTATACAATTCCTTTATAAGGAAGAATATTTTCTTTGATGTGATAAGGCAGCAACATTGGCTTTGTGGCAACTGGCATGGAATATGAGATATGGTGAATTTATATATATCATTGGCCTATTTAGAAGTGGATTTATTAACTCGCCCGGCCCGTTTAAACCACAGGCTTAGGGGTGGGTTGGACCTCTAAAAAAGAGTTTCTTCTAATTTAATGGGGTGCCAATATATCAATCCCTGCAATAATAACGGTTTCTTTTGGATTTGGGATCCCATGATGATGTCTAGGGAAGTACCAAAAATAAAAATTATAAAAACAATAATGTCCAAGATGGTTGTTATGGGCTTGTAGCCTCCTCAAATCCTTTTTAATAACTAAAAAAAAAAAAAAAATAGATGATGAATTTTTTTTTTTGCTTGATTGTAATTTTGGTCATTCTATTTTAACAACTTAAAATTTTTGGTCCCTCTTATTTGAAAAGAAACTATTTAGTTTCTTTATATTCATAAAATGTGCAATTTTGTTTCTTTTGTCTTTAAATGAAAATTTCTTAAGTCTATTTTAAGGTGTAAAGTTCTCTAATTCATAATCCAACCGTTTAAATTAAAGAGATACATCTTGTGAACCTACCTATAAAATTTCAGCTCGATCTATCGGTGAATGAATCTAGATTTGTGGTTAAATGCAAATTTTTAGTTTTGATATTTTAGACTATGTCCTACCATTAGATCGAGCTGAAATTTTGTGAGTAAATTTGTAATACGTAACTCTTCAATCTGAATAATGAAATTGTGAATTTAAATAATTTATACCTTAAACTAGACTAAGAAATGACGGAATGACCAAAATTACATATTTTATGAATACAGAATAACTAAATTATTTTATTTTAAGTAAGAGAGACCAAAAAAATTAAATTATTAAAATAAAAGGACCAAAATTACAATTAAACCATTTTTTTAGTCCTATAAAAGCTACACAATGTGATAGTGATGATCAATTTAGTTAATTTACAAAGAGCTTTAAATTCAATTTTTTGTGTCATCAAAATTCTTTTATATGACATACCCAAAAATATCAACTACATAATTGAGCCTTAGCTATAATGTGAACACTTTAATAAGTACAATTGGAAAAGTTATATCATAGTTTGAAAAGAAAAATTATATTTTTTTCAATTAGTTTATTCCCCGCAAAATTTATAGTGTTACTTTAGTACTTTTTTTTTTTTTTTTCAAATACTAACTTTGTCTACTAGGCTTTCACGTCTTGTGAAATAGTTTTCCCAACTAATTTGGTCCCACTTTAACAACCAATTGCACCAAGCCGAATATAGTTGACCCAGTATTAGCTCACCTTGAAGACTTGGGACGCATAAGCCGTAAAATTCCACTGTCTTACCCAAACTCATTAATCTGAAACCCTATAAAATATTGAGTGATTTTTTTTTTTAATCTTTAAAAAATGTAGTCACTGACAAATTCGTGCTCTAAAAATTTTCGGTGACAAATTAGTCATTAAATTATTATTTCGCTAACAAATTAGTCTTCCAGTAAGCAAGATCAGTGAAAAGAAAAGAAGAACTTGAATGAGAAAATGAGAGCTTAAATATAGCTAGGTAAAATCAGTGAAAAAATTTAAAAAAGAGATCTATAGGTGTCCAGAACTTTTTTCATTAAAGTACTAGATGACTAATTTGTCAAACAGAATAATAATTCAAAAACTAATTTGTCACTAAAAATTTTTTGAGAATAAATTTATCATTACTTACATTTTATAAAAAGTGGTTTTACTAAAAAATATTTAGGTGAATATCAATAGAACACCTTCAGTTTTGAAAAATTACAGTCAAAATTTTGAATTTTACATATTGAGTATAAAGGTTTTTTTTTTTTTTTTAATTTGACTATTAATATAAAGACGGAAGAGACATCTGTCACTCATATTATATCTAGTGGTTCAGCACTCGATACTCTATTAATGAGAATATGAGTTCAAAACTCATTACGAACAGGTGAGGTGAGATTTTAATAAGAAATAAATTACTATCTCTTGTTATATAGTCTCTAATAAACTAAAAAATAAATAAAAAAAATCTCTAATAGCCAATATCCAACATTAATCTACACATAACCCAAGCAACATCAGAAACCTATCACCAATTACAAGTTCACCAATGCCTAGAATAGACGATATCAAGCTTAGAACTAAGACTTTTAAAGCAGTTTTAGCCTATCGGAGCTTCATTGAACTAAGGAGGCATTTGACAGACGAATTATTTTTAATATTTTAGAAATCTTAACTTAGAATACTAATATTATCATGTTTGGTATAATGTTTCAGAAAAAAAAACAATTTTAGGAAAGTAGGATTCCTGTGAACGATTTTGTGGTAAGTTTTCTACCAAATTTTTTATTGGGGTGAGAATATTGGATTCTCATGATCATGGAAAAAAAAAATTCGATGTAAAAAAAAATAGATATATCATTCATTAATGACATAATTATATAATACCAAAATTCATTAATTATTGGAAGTAATTTTATGTTTTTTTAAAGTAAAAATAGATAGGGGTATTTTTGGAAAAAAAATGCTAAGATTTCCAAAAAAATTGTATTAGAACCAAACGTGGGAATAGAAGATTCCCATGACACATTGTCTAACATTCCCAAAATTATTTAAGGCTAACCAAACACATTTGTAACATTTTCAAAAACGAAAAAAAAAAAAAATCCTTTTGCCAAACACCTCTTAAGACTTTTGTTTCAAAATTGTAAATTCTATTTCTTATCTTATCCCATGGATCTAGTATATAAACCCATACAAGTACAGCACCTTTAATAAATTCAGTCCTTACTGTTTCTAAAGAATGCTTCGAATCTAAACAGCTCCAAGAAAACCAAATTCTGCTATATTGTGGAACGTCATACATTCAAGGCCACTCTAAATATTAATGCGTAGAAATTAGTTATAGATTAACGCAGGACCACCCAAGCCATGACTCTTGAAAGAAGATGATTCAAAATTTCAGTTATCTTCAATCAATCACCATAATGTGTTCCAAAGTCTAAATCCCATAAACCTCCAAAATCCCACCATGATTGGCGCCTGGAAATTGAATGAGGATACCAAAATACTACAATACATTCACTCTTGGTTGCAATAATTGTCACAGGTCACAAATCTGTTAACATTTTTCACAGAACTTTTTGACATTCTCATTATTAATTTCATCTTCCATTTGATCTTAATACAATCAATGTAACAGAAACATATATAAGTATATACATATCACAATTAGTTCAATGATCTCTTAAAAAGGTTGAGTTCCAAGTTCAAATCTCTAGCTAAAAAATCTAGTTCTATTTATGTAATGAAAAAAATAAAAACATACACAACACAATAATTATATGGATCTCCAAAAAAAAAAAAAAAGTTGAGTCTTATATAATTCTATTATGATTGATAAATCTTAAGAAAAACTGGTAAAAATTATAGAAACAATTGATTCTTAAAAGCTTTGAACATTAGAATGCTCAAAAGGCATAAGAGTGCAAAAGGGATAAACATTTCAAATAGGTGCCTAACATATCAGTCTAAATGACTAAAATACTCTTCGATGTTATTTTGTTAACATATAGGATATTTTGTTTATATTTAGATATGATAACCAAATTCTAAATAAAATTACCACATATTATATATATACATGATCACATAAATAAAGAGAATAACCGTATAGTGTTTAAGGATATGTTAGTTATTCACCCGATGGAGTCAATCACCAACTTAAAACTTCTCTGTAACTTAAGTTCAATTGAAATAGAATTACATGAAATTATACTTTTCCTTTATCTATTTGATAACTAACTTCAATTGAAAAAATTAAATATGCTTTTTTTTTTTTTTTTTAGAAAAAGGATACAAAATTTTAAATAATAATAGGTGCATAGTTCTATAAGTTTTTCAAATGAGTTACTAGAAAAAAGTTTAGTAGAAAGTAGGGGTGATCACGGTTCGGTTCAACTCTACCAAAACCGCAACGGTCGGGCCGCTTAAACCGATTAGTGCAATGCAGTTTGGGCCCAAAAATTATAAACTGCACCAGTGCGGTTTGGTTTGCGCGGTTTTCAGATTTCAAACTGCAATTGGCCCAAACTGAACAGACTAAACCAAGTCTTAGCATAGCATTTTAAGTTTTATACAATACATCATCGTTTACTAGGAGATCTAAGATCAAATTCTGAAGGGGTCTTGAGATCTTTGATTGTCTCTTTCAGTCTCACCAATTCACCATTGTGTTCACACTTCTCTCTCTCGAGCTTAACGCTTCAACCTCTGACTCACACTAAGAGTCTCTCAAGAACTCTCATCTCTTCTCTTTACTGAGCCCTCTCTGCTCTCTCCATATCTATCTCCCTCGCCTTCTTCTCTCTCGGTTTTGGTATGCTTGGAAGTTGGTGCTCAACTGCTCATAGATTGGTCATCAACTCGTAAGTAAGGGACTTTTAAACTCTAAACTTCTCAATTCGTAGTTCAATTATTATTATTGTGAGCTTTGCTGAGTCTCTGCACGATGGGATTAGGGTTTTGAAATTTTTTAGGGATTTTGGTCAATAGTATACTGTTATCATATGGTTTGAAATAATTTTTACTTTTTAGTTTTTCTGTCCTTAATTGGTTTGAATATTGGTATGGATTATGGAATCTTGCTGTTAGCCTGTTACTGTTAATGTAATTTTTTTTTTTCTAACGCATTTACTTAAGTTGTTGCTATTCTGCATTGTGTTCTGACTTGTACTGAATATTGGTTGATGCTGTGAATATTTTATTTTTTCTGGGTTTATTTTGTTGAGCTGCTACCGTTGTCGATGCTTTTCAGTTTTCAAGTTTGGCTTAGTTTACGCCAATTAATTTGATGTTATTCAACTTTACACCAAACTTTACAGCTATTATCAATTGATCATTATATCTTTCCCAAAGACCATTTCCTAATGACTTTGGCTTTATTTATAATCTTGTATGACAACTGCATTGTGTACTGGCAAAACCTAAGTTTGACAATGTGAGAATCCTTAGAAAGGATGATCAATAGTAAACACGAAGGAAGAAGAGGAACAAATCAGAGAGAATGAAGAAAATACTTCTTGTATATTCAACTAACTGAATTATACATTGCACCAAATGTGCTATATATACAGAAAGGTAAATGTAAGTAAAGTGCCACGTAGGCATACAACTCAGCCTTGACTAACTTCCTAATAACAGACTATAATCATATCAGCTAACTAAGGTTAAGTAAATCAACTAAGACTAACTACACTACAGCTGGCTAACTAACTACTCTAGTTATAAATAGGCTGTACAATCTAACTAATTAACTAACTCAGAATATTCTGTACATCCCCCCCCTCAAGTTGGAGATTGGGAATGGTGGAAATCAACCAATCCCAACTTGGACAGAAGAAGAGTGAACTGAGGACCAGCAAGGTTTTTGGTGAAAACATCAGCGAGCTGAGCTTTGGAGGAAATGTGCTTAGGAAGAACAAAACCTGCTTTATACTTATCCCGTACTAAGTGACAATCTATTTCAAGGTGCTTGGTGCGCTCATGGAACACAAGATTGGCAGTAATGTGCAGGGCAGCCAAATTGTCACACCACAGAGGAATAGACAATTGAAAAGGGATATGTAAATCATGGAGGATATAGGTGATCCAGAGCAATTCACAAATTGTAGTAGCTAAACTACAATATTCTGCCTCTGCTGAAGACCGGCTAACAGTATTATGTTTCTTGGTTTTCCAAGAAATGAGTGAAGAGCCAAGAAAGATGCAATAACCAGTGATAGATTGCCTGGTATCCTTGCATGCTACCCAGTCAGCATCACAGTATGCTGTAAGATTGAAACTAGAAGCATAAGCAAAGAATAAGCCAAGAGAAGGTGTGCCTTTAAGGTACTTAAGCACATGGATTGCACCATTCCAGTGAGCTTGAGTAGGAGTATGCATATATTGGCTCAATTGATGCATGGCATGAGTGATATCAGGCCTGGTTAAATTGAGATACAAGAGGCAACCAAAAAGTCTGCGATATCTTTCTGGCTCAAGTAAAGGAGCACCAGCAGAGGAAAAATTCTGACCTTTTGGTACATGAGTAGCAGTGGGTTTGGCACCAAGTAAACCAGCATCTCGTAAGATGTCCAAGACATACTTACGTTGTGTAACATAAGTGCCCCCTTGCTCCTCGTGCAATTTCAAGACCCAAAAAATAATGAGCATCCCCTAAATCCTTGATAGTAAAGGAATTATGCAGAAACTGTTTAACTTGGATAATGTCATGGTCATGAGTCCCAGTGACCAAAACGTCATCAACATACACCAACAGAGCCAAGAAGGAAGTGGAGGTATGCATGGTGAAGAGGCAGTGATCATGAGAACTTTGAGTAAACCCATAAGCTTGAAGTTTAGCAGAAAACTCTAAGTTCCATTGCCTAGAGGCCTGCTTCAAGCCATAGAGGGAACGTTTTAGCAAACAGACCTCATGAGGTTTTGCTTTGGTATAACCTTGAGGGGGGTGCATGAAGACTTCTTCATTCAAATAACCATGGAGAAAGGCATTATTAATGTCAAGTTAATGAAGTCCCTACTGTTTTGCAGTCACAACACTCAGAAATAGTCTCATAGTGACTAACTTTACAACAAGTGAGAAGCTTTCCTTGTAATGAACCCCTTCAATTTGATGATACCCTTTGGCAACTAATCGTGCCTTGTATCTGTCAATAGTCCCATCAGGCAGGTACTTGATCTTATAAACCCATTTTGAGCCAATAGCCTTTTTTCCAGGAGGCAAAGGAACTAAGTCCCAAGTATGATTGGATTCAAGAGCTTGTAATTCTTTATCCATGGCCTTAAGCCATTTGTCATTTTTGCTTGCGTAATAATAAGAACTAGGTTCAGGAATAGAAGACACATTTGCAAGAAAAGACATGTAGGAATCAATGAAAATAGGTGAGTGATGGTAAGGGAAAGTAGGTGGGGTATAACCTGTAAAACTAGGTGAGATGTCTATAGGTGAGGTGTGAAGAGTGGGCAAGTTTGAGGGAAGAAAAACATTGGAGACAAAATCTGACATCTAAGTGGGTTTCATCTTAAGTCTAGAATTATGTCTTAAGAGAGAAGGGATAGGTACAGGTGGGAGAGAATGAGAGGTCTGATGTGGTGGAGAAGGTGAGGAAAAATGGTATGGTAAAGGAGCTGTAGGTTCTGGTATATTTGTGGGAACTTTTGGTGTGTGATTAGGAATATCTGAGATGACATCAGTGGGAAAGTCATTAGAGGTAGAGGGAACCTCAGGATCAGTAAGATCAGTGGGAGTATGTTGTGTGAAAGTAAGAGGAGCAGAAGCAGGGAAATCAGTAGGTGGTATAGGAAGAGAAAAGTCATTCATGGTGAGTGGAAGAGTAGCAAAAGGAAACACATTCTCATGAAAAATAACATCATGAGAAGTGTAAATTTGATGAGATGTTAAGTCATAAACTCTATAAGTTTTCTATCTTGTGACAAAGCCAAGAAAAATGCATTTAAATGCTCTAGTGTCAAGCTTTCCTTTGTGAGGTTGAGTATTTGTTGCATAACAAAGGCAACCAAAGACTTTGAGGAGGTTGTAATCTAGTTTGGTTTTATTGAGTAACTCATAGGGAGTTTTCCAGTCCAAAAACTGGGTAGGCAATCTATTTATGAGATAGGCAGCCATTAAAAGAGAATGGCCCCAAAATTTTATAGGTAAGTTGGCTTGGAACATAAGGGCTCGAGCAAGTTGTAGAAGATGCCTATGCTTTCTTTCTACAATGCCATTTTGCTGAGGTGTATATACACAACTCTTATGATGAAGAATGCCTTGGTTAGACAAGAAGGTTTGACACTCATGACTGGTAAATTTAGTCCCATTATCTGTTCGATGCACCTAATGTGTTTTTGAAACTGAGTGTGTATCATTTTGAAAAATGTCTTAGAGTTTCAAGAGTTTGATGTTTATGTCTAAGTAAAAATACCCAAGTAGCTCTACTGTAGTCATCTACCATAGTAAGCATGTAATGAGCCCCTGTGATAGATGCTCTACTGTAAGGGCCCCATAGGTCTATGTGTAAGAGGTCAAAAACTTGATATGATCTGGTAGTGCTAAGGGGAAAAGGTAGTCTGTGTTGCTTTGATCTATGACAAATATCACAGGGGGTAGGTAATGTAGTATTTGTATCAATTAAGAAAGGAAGATGCTGTAAAGTGTTCAAAGAAGCATGGCCAAATCTGTTATGCCATAAAAGTGTGGGAATTTTATTTCGATTATGATCAATAGTACAAGGAAGAGTAATGGAGTTACAAACTGGATTACAAGGGGTTTGTATGAAAGTATTCTGGTTATTACAAGGAAAAGAAGTAGTAGAAACAAGGAAAGATTATTTATCTAATATGTATAGATTCCTAAGGACTTTGCCAACTGCAAGGATAGCTTCAGTCTGTGGGTCCTGCAAAAGGCATTTATCAGGATAAAACACAAACCGAATTTTAGCTATGTGAGAGAGTTTTTGAACAAAAAGTAAGTTGAACTTGAAGCTTGGTATATAGAGAGCATCTATCAAGGTTAAGGTAGGATTGAGGGGAACATCTCCTATTTGATGAACAAGCTTAGTTGTGCCATCAGGTAAGTAAACAAGTGTAAGATGTTGTACTGGTTTTTTATGACGAAGGAGGTTAGAGTTAATGCACATATGATTGGAAGCTCCTGTGTCTACTATCCAAGTACCAGGATCTATATTACTTGCAGAATGGAGAGCAAAATGAAAAAGTTTTTGTGAGGAATTACCTGCAAAATCTTGAATATGTGTGAAGTTAACATGATGACCTTTAAAACCTGCTTGTCCCTTCATTAACTTTGAGAATTCCTGTTGAATGATCTTTGCTAAAGAAGCTCGTTGATCATTGAATCTGTCACCAGCAAGGTTTGCCAAGAATTTGCCTCCTGTAGCTTGCTTGGTATGTTGATCTTTTAATTCCTTATACCAATCAGGATAACCATGTAGCTTGAAGCAGAAATCCTTAGTGTAGCCATTGATGTTGCAGTGTGCACATCTTTCATTCTTCTTGTCATTGTTTTGCTTCTTGAAATTTCCTTTACCACCTCCAGACCCTCTCCCCATAGGTCCTTTCACAAACATTGCAGAGTTTTCACCCTTCCCTAAATATGAACATGTACCTCACTTTGCTTCTCAACTCTTAAAATCATGGAGTAAGCTTTGTTAACCGAAGGCAAAGGATCCATTACTAAAATCTGGTTTCGCAGATGATCAAAGTCATCATTGAGTCCCATCATAAATTGCACCAATTTAGTAGAATGAGCAAGGTCTGAAACCTTCTTTGTGACATCACAGTGACAGTTCTTGCAAGTACATTGGGGAATCGGTTGTAGACAGAGTAGCTCATCCCATAATTTCTTCAGTTTTGTGAAAGATTGCACCACTGATTGGTTTCCTTGAGAAATAGTACTAATTTCTCTTTGAATGTGATAAACTTGTGGTCCATTTGACTCACCAAATCGTTCTTCCAACTCTAGCCATAAATCTCTAGCAGTTGAAGCATAAAGAAAAGCTTCCATTATTTCCTTGGAAATAGAATTTAGAATCCATGATCTAATCATGCAATCTACCCTAATCCCCTGATCATAATCAGCAGAGCCTTCACCTGGCATAGCACATCTGCCATTGATGAATCCAAGCTTTACCTTGGCGCCTAGGGCAATTCTAATTGATCGATTCCATGACAGATAATTATTACCTGTCAGAGGAGCTGTAACAAGCTACACTCCTGGATGATCCGAGTTTACCAAAGCCAGAGGATCTCCAAAGCCAAAGGATCTCCATTGAAATTGTTTGTTGATTCCCTATGAGAAGTTTCGGTTGCAGACTCCATCTTTAACAGAATTGATACTCGGTAATCTCCTAATCCTTTTGTAGAGAATGATCAAGATGTAGGTTCAAGCAAATTTGAATCGATTTTGCTCTGATACCATGTGAAAATCCTTAGAAAGGATGATCAACAGTAAACACGAAGGAAGAAGAGGAACAAATCAGAGAGAATGAAGAAAATACTTCTTGTATATTCAACTAACTGAATTATACATTGCACCAGATGTGCTATATATACAAAAAGGTAAATGTAAGTAAAGTACCACGTAGGCATACAACTCAGCCTTGACTAACTTCCCAATAACAGAATATAATCATATCAGCTAACTAAGGTTAAGTAAATCAACTAAGACTAACTACACTACAGCTGGCTAACTAACTACTCTAGTTATAAGTAGGCTGTACAATCTAACTAGTTAACTAACTTAGAATATTCTGTACAGACAAATACAAATTTAAATGGGATTAACTCAACATTGACAAAAACAAATTAGGCTTTCTCTAAAAGCTATATCTTTGTACAAAAAGAAAGAAACCGTGTGAGCAAGTTCAAGAGATCATTTAGGATTTGACCAATATCCCAAGAACTTTTCTAATTTATTACTAATTAGCTATTTGTGTATCTTACCTCTCTATTAATTAATTGTTGTTAATGTTCATGCTGTCAGAATTGGTGTCAAGAGCATCATAGAAAAGAATGTTGGTTTGTCTAATTTCAAATTCATCAATTAATGTCTGCATGGCACGCATGATACTGAAATTAATATTGTTAAAGTGCTTGGTTGGTTAACCAGAATCACCTAAACAATGAATTCTAGAATACTTTATTAAATAGAGTGTTTTCTAAACATATACTTAGGAACAGAATTTCATTTTTCTGGCTTAGAAGTTTCTAACTTGGCTAGAATATTCTAAAGAACTAATGTGCTGTCTAAAGAACAATTTTGGATTAATTAGAGTGAAGGGGCTATGGTATTTGGACTTCTAGAACGTTTGTTCATATTGTCCACTAGTAGTCGTTTCTCCTATATCATTTATAAGTTGGACAATACAATTTTCAGATTAGGAGATTTTTTTTCTTAGTCTATCATGGTTGTGATGTTATCTGTTTCTTTTATTAGAATATAATGTGTTCTTTGAATTTAATTGACTAGTATGTTACTGTTATGGTTAGTCTGTTACTATTACTGTTAGGATTTATAATTTTCTGTTTGCGGCTTTATGGTTGCTGACTTACTGGCATAATGCTGAGGTTTCTCATTTCTGTTTCTGTTTGTGAATGGCAGTGTTAAATTTTAATGGCAGTGTTTCTGTTTCTGTTTTAATTTTTTGGTTTGATTTTTTTTTAGGGGCTTTATGGTGACTGCTGATACTCAAAGTCAAATTGGGAGTGCTCCAACTCCTCCAATCAGCACTGCTGCTGAAGAGGATATGGGGGTTATTAGAAATTGAAGCACTTCATTTGGAGGGTGAACCAGAGCATGTTGCAGCTAGGGATGGTGGCGATGCAACTGAAGTAAGCTTGAAAAGAAACCAATAGACCTATATCTGTTGTGTGGTCCCATTTTACTAAGAATAAGGATGAGAATAGGACTTCTTATCTTATATTAAAAGCATTTCAAGAAAAAACTGGTGGGATGATCTTGAAATAAATAAATAAAATTCCAATGGAATATGCATGATTGATCAGCTGTATAGGAAGAATTATAGATGTGATGGACCCTTTGACCTACATTTCCTTTTTAAGTTCTAGTAAGTGACGTTTTCTTTTGACAAAAATAGAGTTGATAACATTTCTTTCTGACAGCCAACAAAATAAGGCTTTTTTATTTGCAACATCATATTAAAAATTTAGGACATAGAAAAGCTTTTTGTATTGTCGCTACGATATTCTTAGTTTGAATATGAAGTTTATAAATTTTGAGAATGATATATTTAGTATCACTTAATTACGATCTACAAGTTATTTAGTATATCAAGAATCTTCAAGATGATTTGACAATAATAAAAATTTAATAACAGAATACTAAGGACTCTATTTTATAATAAGGATAGAATCCTTTAGTTTCATTTTCTGAGGAAAAAATCACTTACTCACATATAATTTAATTTCAGTAATTTTGTTATACTCATTAAGCCAATTCAAAGTGTTAATTAAATTTAAAAGAATAATTGTTGATAAAAAATTATAAAGAGTTTAAATTTGATTCACAGTTAATATAAACTATTTTACTCTCTAAAAAAAAAATAGACTATTTTACACTATCATTTAATAACATGCTGTCACATTCTTAAAATAATTAAGATCTTTTATTAACAATAATGACATTAACAACTTTCTCATGCATGCCAAGGATGCAATTGGGTGATGATGTAAATTTATTTAATAAATATTATCGTGTAAAATTCTTTACATTGTCTTTGAACTGTAGATCACTAAATTTTAATATTTGAATTTTGATAAAAAAAAATTAACTGCTTGTTTAATATATAAGTGTGTCTATGTATAATTTGTCTGTTGGAGGCTACCCAATAAGGGGTAACCTATCTCCACCCATTATTCTATCACATCCAATCTCAATGTGATTTGAACACGCAACTACAATAAAATACTTAGTGCTCAATCATTAGCATGTTTCCTTGGGGACATATATATATTTCTGAGTGCATATGTAACACATTGATATCAAATTTTTAACATGAAACCATTAAGTTTAAATCAGTGTGTTAATTATCAAAGAGAAATGTTTTTAATATACTTTAATTTCATATAGTTCCATATCACAATAGACTCTAATTAAATCTAGGCTCTTCAAAAGAAGGTTTGACTGGGTCCAACTAAAATTATAAGGTGGTTGATAATAATAATTACAAAGCTGTATAGGTAGTATACTTCAACGGATGCTTGTAAAGAACCTCGATCAATAGAAGACACTGGAGAACTCTAAATGTAGTGGTGTACCATACTTTGGCTGTTACCCACCATTTTAATCATCACCGACAGTCTCAAAACTTGTTTATCAAAAAGAGCCATTTAGGGTAGCTTCTAAAACTCATTGATGAGCATATAATTTTTATGCAAGCTTAGTTATTTGACTTTTAAGCCATTTCTCACTCTCTTACTCTTCTTCAGGAATGATGATACTCTATTTCTACAATTGTGCAAGACATAATGAGATCTCTCAACGTGGGACGCGCTGTATCTTCTCATCCGGCCAAACAGCACGTTACCTACTACTAATTCATTATTATTATTATCCAAATTAGGAAAAATTTCAACTCAGTTAGTGGGAAACAAAGACCACGAAACAAATGAGTATTAACAAAAGGAATATGTTAATGCTTCAAATCACTAGTCCAGCCTGTTAATAGTAATAATAAATACTAAATAATCAGTTAGCTTTTAAGCTAGAACACTATATAAAGAGTTACCATATCACTCTTTATTGTCACCCAACAAGAGTTAGCATTAAGAAGATGATTGGAGACTCCAAAAGGGGGCAATGGCCTCCAATTTACTATGCCATAGCATTTTGCATGATTGCCACTGGCGTGGCAGCACATTACCCTATTGCTTCAGCACCCCCTTTCCCATTCCCTAAACCCAACTTCCCCAACCCACATAACTTCCCATTGCCACCATTTGGGCATCCACCATTGTGGCCAAAACCACCAAAACATGAAGGCCACCCACCATTGTGGCCAAAACCACCAAAACATGAAGGCCACCCACCATACTCTTACAACTCACCACCCCCTCCCTCTCCTTCTCCTCCACCACCTTACGTTTACAAATCACCACCCCCTCCTTCACCTTCACCTCCTCCTTACGTATACAAATCCCCACCTACCCCTTCGCCATCACCACCACCACCACCATATGTTTATAAGTCACCACCTCCACCTTCTCCATCACCACCCCCTCCATATGTGTACAAGTCCCCACTACCCCCATCTCCCTCACCACCACCTCCATATGTGTATAAGTCACCACCTCCACCTTCTCCCTCACCACCACCTCCATATGTGTACAAGTCCCCACCACCCCCATCTCCCTCATCACCTCCTCCATATTTGTACAAGTCCCCACCTCCCCCATCTCCCTCACCACCTCCTCCATATTTGTACAAGTCCCCACCTCCCCCATCTCTTTCACCGCCTCCTCCATATTTGTACAAGTCCCCACCTCCCCCATCTCTTTCACCGCCTCTACCATACGTCTACAAGTCCCCACCACCTCCACCTTCTCCCTCATCACCACCTCAGTATGTGTATAAGTCCCCACCACCACCTCCATATGTTTATAAGTCCCCACCTCCCCCATCTCCCTCACCACCGCCACCATACGTCTACAAGTCCCCACCACCCCCATCTCCCTCACCACCACCTCCATATGTGTACAAGTCCCCACCACCCCCATCTCCCTCACCACCTCCTCCATATTTGTACAAGTCCCCACCTCCCCCATCTCCTTCACCGCCGCCACCATACGTCTACAAGTCCCCACCACCCCCATCTCCTTCACCACCGCCACCGTACGTCTACAAGTCTCCACCTCCTCCATCACCTTCACCGCCTCATCCATATGTATACAAATCTCCTCCTCCACCATCTCCATCACCTCCACCTCCTTATGCCTACAAATCCCCACCACCACCTTCTCCATACAATCCTCATCCCTGGATACCGCATTTCCCACCTTACACTTACAGCTCACCTCCACCCCCTCAAGTCTATTGAGCTTTCAACGATCTTTTAAGTCAAAAGTTTCCGCATGAAACATTACTCTATGAAGAAAATGTCTAGCATTATTTATTTATTTTTTACCTATTTACGAGTGGTTTGGTGAGAAATATAGATATGAGTTACTGTTAATTTCTGGAAAGCAAATGAAGCATGTATTGCTGTTAATTCTATGCAATTTGTTGAGGGACTATTTGTTATTTTATTGCATTTTATATATATAATAAATTCATTCTTGTGAATTTTCTTTTATAAAATCTCATGCATTGTGTATATATATATATATATGTATGTATGTATGTATGTATGTATGTATGTATGTATGTATATAACAAAAAAAAAACATGAAAGAAAATATTTTTTCTCATTTTTCTCTTCTCTCCATTTTCTTTTCTCTTATTTTTCCTCCCCAACTAAACAAAGCGTAAGGACAACAAAGTAAAAGAACAATTACCAATTGTATTCTATTATTTTTACATGGGTTCCAAACAAAATAATTCATTTCTAAATCAATTGAATTAACATTTTTTAATCTTTGTTCCAAACATAAGATTTGATTTATAAATCATTTCAATTCATTTTAAATCAAATAAATTCAATTCATCTATATTAAGAAAGTGTTCCAAACTTTCGTTTGTCAACTTCAATGTAAATATTAATTTCACAATGATAAAATTCACAATTTTTCATACTCAAATGAAGACACAACTGATGGTGACCATTTCTCAAAATTCTATCTCTTAGTCCACAGCGTATACAAGTGTGATATGACAAAATTTTGCTCTTCTTTAAAATATTTTTGACTCCATCAAATTCATCAAATAAAAAGCTATTTAATTGATTCATGATTTTAGGTTGAAATTCCTCTTATTTACAATTGATAGATCCTAGTGACAATTGAAAGGAAAAAACCCCATGAACTCGACTAATTACAAAATACCATTGATGGCAATTTTTTCCCCGACTTTTCCTAGTTTTTGCATAACCAAAAATAATGATAACATATATAACATAATAAAATAATAACTCTAAGACTAAAATATAATTTTAGCATTATCGTTATTATTCTTATTATTTATATAATATGCACTTTTATAAAATATTTATATATTTTTATAATTTTATGACCCTCAAGCTCAACAATAAAATAGCCGGTTCGAATTTTACAACATAATTCCTGTTTTAACCCAAGGGCCAATTNTCCTAAAATAATATCCGAAAATTACATAAAAAAAATTAAAAATATAATAATTTCCATTTGCACTCCATAATTTTAGCTAAATAATAAATGTTGATTTGTCAATATGATATTTCAAAATTTAGGGTTTTGAGGTTGTGCCTCCATAAACCTCTATATATACTCCCCTGCATATGAGGCTCACCTCCATTGGATTACGAATATTCCAACTGTTTTCCTCCATCTGAATAATCTCCTAGGTTTGTGCTTTTAAATCGTTTAGTAGGTTGTGAATTCATTTTGCTTTGTATCCCTTATTTCAGTGACCATCTTTTGGATCTCTTCTGCAGTCAAGGTTTCTCCTTGGTTTCGGTAAGAGTAAGTCTTCCTCTTCATATGTTGTGCTGTTTATGTTTTGTTTTCTCTATTACACTTCATATCTTTAATGTTTAAATGATATTCACTTTGATTTTGCAATGAATCATTTACATTGTTTTCCTGTCAAAGTTTTGCCATGTAAAATTTGTTGGAGCCATAAGTTGATTTACACGGTTTATTCTTTTCAATTTTTTTTTTTTCTGTGGAAAATGCTCATGGAAAACCCTTTTTGTACAGTTTTATTGTTTTACATTTTTTTCCATACAAATATTTGCCATGTAAATTTTTTTGGAGCCATAAGTTGATTTACACGGTTTATTCTTTTATTTTTTTTTTTATGTGGAAAATACTCATGGCAAACCCTTATTTGCATACACTTTTACTGTTACTGGGTGCAGTTGCAGATCTGAAATGTGTATTGATAAATATTTTATGTTGATATCATATATTGGTAGATATCTAATGCTGTGACCCACAGTGTATGAACAATCTGGGTTTGGGTTCTTTAAAATGAGGTGGCACACACACACACACTTACACAATATATAAACACAACATGCTTAGGCCAAGTGGGGGCTGGCTGTACCCCCTAGGATTTTCTTTTTTCTATGTCTGTGTATTTGTTGAAAGAAAGAGAGTGAGGGGAGGGGGAGAGGGGGCGGTGTTCTTTGTTCTAAATGGAAGCAGAATTTTGAAACATAAAAGCAGAATTTTGAAAACCACAAAATGGAAGCTACTTTAGCAGTTTTAAAGTATTTTACTTCTACACCTATTTTTAAAAGATTTTAAGCAAACACCTGAGGGGAAGGATAAATGATGAAGCCAAGTATTGACTTCTTCCCATAATCTTTTATTTGGATGAGTTTTGTATGTGGTAATAGAAAAAGAGGAGAAGTGGTAGTATAAGGTTTGGTAGTTTAGTAAGATGAGGTCTTAGGTATTATTTTCTTCAATGTCTTATAATGGAAGAAAAAAAAAATTATAATGAGGAAAATATCATTCTTAAATTTAGTGTCATTCTTAAACAATTGATATTACCATATCAAATCCATCGATTTTTCTTTTGCCTTTTCAAAAAGACCTTGATTTTTTATTTTTTATTTTTTGCTAAATTCAGATCAGTTTTAGTTGAATAAATTTGAATTCATATATTGTATGATTAAGCTACATAAATGTCAATAATAATTATTTTGGCTACATAAATTGGTCTCTATATATTTCTTTCTCTAGATTTGTTATTTGTTTTCCTAATTCTTTTTAGGAAATTACCTTGGCATGATTTCGGAGATTGTTCACTTGCTGGGTATCCTTTTATTTAATTGCACAATGGTTGAAATCACAATAATCAGCAAACAAAAAAGAGAAATAATAAACTAATGCTATAATTGATTGCTTGATTGACAATAACCGAACTTCTGCAATGTAATTGAAGGAATCATCAAGAATCAATTAGTAATTTACATTGGAAATTATTTTGCGCCTTATTAATTTAAAACAAAAAAACATTAAACAATAAATTATAATAAGTAATGGATTGCTTGATTGCCAAGAACTGGAATTGATGTCTTTAAATATTTAAATTCACTGAATTCCTTATTATTGTTTTCCTAATATATTTCCTAAATTAAGGATTAAAAAAATAGGGTTACACTTTCCAACCTCCACTCCCCTATATATACTGCAACTTTTGTGTGTTGTATCACCATTCACCTGCAAAAAGCTGCTCTGCACGCATTACTTCTGAACTAGAAGACTCCAAGGTTTGTTCTTCTGCTGAAGGATATTTTCTGGCTGTTAACATGAACAGCTTTATTCTGGCTATTGTCTTTTCTCCTTTCATTATCTTCATATTATTTGTTGTCCTAAATCATTATCTTCATAATGTTGTCTTTGCCATGTAAATTTTTTTGGAGCCATAAGTTGATTTACACGGTTTATTATTTTCTATTTTTTTTTTATGTGGAAAATACTCATGGCAAACCCTTATTTGCGTACACTTTTACTGTTACTGGGTGCAGTTGCAGATCTGAATAATGTGTATTGATAAATATTTTATGTTGATATCATATATTGGTAGATATCTAATGCTGTGACCCACAGTGTACGAACAATCTGGGTTTGGGTTCTTTAAAATGAGGTGGCACACACACACACACTTGGGTCTTTTTGTTCTACTAAAAAAAAAAATTTTACAAGTTTTAATTACTCAAACAATTGCATCAATCACATATTGATATCTGAATTGCAAATTATTTGTACAAGGTCAAATCCCAAATACAGTGGTTGGAAATTTTGTACATACAAATTCCAAGCAGAATTTATTCAATGGGGTGTGCTGCTTATCATCTCAATCTATAGGCCAAAATGTCAACTAATAAATTATAGTTGTTTTTTTTTTTTGTCTAAAAAATAATTTAGATTCCACCTTACTTGCCAACATGTGTCCCTGAAATTCTAATACTTTTTCCAAAAGTCCCATCTGAAATTCTAATACTTATACTATATCCAAACCCCCTTAAATCCAACATTCCTGACTAGAAGACAATGGAATAAAAATGTGTGGAGTTGGATAGGGTTTGAGAAGATATATAGAGTAGATAGGTTGATAGTAGAGTTAATGGACTTACTCAGAGCATTCCCATTCTCGAGGCAGCAGTTGTCCATGGCATAGCAACAACCATGCACAAGGCATGCAAACTTTATGAAAAGAATGTATTACTAGGTTAAAAAATAAAATTAGTGGGCAGCCGACATAGTTTGAACAGTTTGTGGACTATAACAAGTTTATTGTTTTAATGCTTTTTGTAAAAAAATTAGATTACTTACAGGGGTTGGGTATTTATTTTCTCCTTAAAAAACCTAATATAAGCAGGGAGGCAACACATGTAGTCCTGCATAGTTTCAACACTTTATGTATTTAATAGGTTTATTCTTCTATTGCTTATAATTAAGACAGTTTTTAGATTATATCCTCATCATATGCAACCATTGCTATTTGTTCTCTATAATTATATTCATGTCATCCATCTATATTTCTAAGGTTATAATATTCATATTCTTGCTTTTGCCATCTTTTTATTTCAATTATTTTTTTGGTACTATATTCCTAATTGTCAGATTATGATTATTATTTTGATTTCTACCAAGACTGCTAGAATCATGGTGAAGACTAGAATGCAACGTGTCAAGGAAGAGATGCCAAAGACTGTCACACCCTTTGTTCTTCTTGTACAAGAGAGAGCTAATCATCTGCAATCAATTGCTTTTTATGATGCTATGGTTACCAATACTGTCAACTTCTCATTTGTGATTCAAATTACCCGTGATATCCTCAGTACAGGAATTATGATAAATTTCATACTCATTGTTATTTTTGAACCTATTTATTCATATACTGTTTATGATTCTTAACAATTTGTTATTCTTTTATTCTGTGGTAGCCTATTCCATTGGAGTTTTGGAATGAATTCATGTTGGATGGCGAGAAAGCATGGCGTTTGACTTCTCAGATGAACAAAAAAGTTTGGAAGGTTCGAAGCCTTTATGTACCTCAAGAAGTATTCATCACTGTAAAGTTTGGTGAAGGTCTGGGTAAATTCATG